>CM060697.1:33808514-34271014 GCA_030686995.1 Artemisia argyi
TGACAGAAACCGAAAACAGTGATTTTATAGCACTATTATAGAATAAACTCAAAATCAATAGCGAACGCGTTCTCAACTATCCGGAAACGCATTGGAAACAAACCGAACTCCAATAAAAACACGGGGCGAGCATTACGAAATCGAAAACATTTCCAAAACTCACTTTTATTTACCCCCAACCTTTATTTAATACACACTCTTTTAAATAAATCATAAACTAATTATATTAAAAATAATTTTAAATAAATCAAAAAGATAATAAAGGATAAAAACGATTTTTGTTTTTACTCTCTCTTGTTATCCTCACTCTCCCACCTTAAACGCTGCCTCTCTTCTATCTCTCTCTTTTCTGCAACGACACCATCCCCACAACTCTGCAGCGAGACCAGATCTGAATTGATACGGAGGATGACTACAAAAGAGATCAGGACCTTTGTCCTCTTCCTCATGTACAAAAGATGATGCTATCCCCTTGTCGCATATCTCACAGTTAGCACAAACCACCAAGGAGATGACGAAGCTTAGAGGGGAGGACTAACCTAATCGACTACAATCCAACTGCTACCATGGATAGGGGAGGTTAACCTATTTGGTTATGTTTTATATCCAACTCGGATTCACATGTCTCCACACACTCAAAGCAAGTTATCAATTAAGAACAGAGAAAAGGGAAATCGGTGCTAAAAGCTGGAACGAGTGGAAAATCAAGGAGCGTGTGGGAGTGTGCTTGTTGAATCGGGTTTGGAAGCTTTGTTTGCGTTTTTCTCGAATCGTGTAATCGACTCTCTTTATTGGTAACCCAATTTCTCTTATTCTTAAATTCGAATCCGTGAAAATGTTGTTTTGGTTTTCTAGTTATCGATTTGTTTAAATTTATGAATGATATACCGATGTTGTTGATTATGTGTGGCAAAAATGTTAACTCACAACTAAAATCTGGAATATTGGCTCTTAGATGGAAGTGCTTATTAATGACCTAGCTTATTTCTTTTTGGCTTATTTGGTTAAAAATTTTACTTGTGTTTGTTTAGTTGTGAGGTCAAACACAACAGTGGGTTGGTTTTGGACTGTTTAAGTTGCGGTCAAACCCACAATAATGATTATGATCTTGTTTCTTTTACGCCACAATTTACATCATATAGAAAACTAAACCATTTTGAGTGAAAGGATTTAGTTGGTGTGGAAAACTAGAAGGGGGGGGGGGGTTGAATAGTTTTACGTCTTTTTAATTTGTTACAAAAGATTGTTTGAATGTTTTCTTTGTTTTCAAAAATTTAGATTCGATACTATGTGATTTCAAGTCTTGCACAATATTAAGAACAATAAATATGTACGATATAGCAATAATAATGTAAGTAAAGAAATAAATGAGAGATGGAAAGATCGAACCGCGAGACAAGAGATTTATAGTGGTTCGGCTACAAGGACACCTTCCTTGCCCTACTCCACTCCCCGAGCACCTAACTCGAGAGTTTTCTTCACTATGTCAACAAGCTCCCTTATGGCAGAGAAAACCTTACACACCAATGTACACACCACAACTTCGTCACAACTTATTCACAACTTCTTCACACCAATCTACTTCACACCTATTCTTCTTCACACATTTCTACTTCACACCTATCTACTTCACACCAATCTTCTTCACACCTTTCTACTTCCTGACACTTCTTCTTCACAACAAACTACTAACCAATCACACTACTTATATACCTAGCTAAACTATCTTCTATCAAATATTCACAACTAATTACACAAAGATAGATACAATGGATGATGCTCTAACAACTTGGATGTGGAGATCACAACAAGTTGTAATACTTCTTGTCTTGAGGGATAGAAGTATTCTTCTCTTTCACTTGAGAGGATGATGTTTGAATCACTTTGAAACAAAGATTTATGAATGTATGATCAAAGGATTAAGATAATGGAAATGGAGATCTAGAACAGAAAGTTTTGGAGTGCATAAGGTGAGGAAAATCTGAGAAATGAACTAGTATTTATAGAGACAGAAAATACTGTGCAGGAGCGTGCCAGTCCCCTTAATTTTAAGGGGACCGCCCCTTATAACTAAAGGGGCCGCCCAGCTGTAATGGCCAGAAATTCTGTCTTTTAGTGAGGAAAGTTTATTTGGTGAAAAACTAACTGATTTTGGTTAAAAATTTGAATTCATATATTTAGTATGATTTAAACATTTTTCTTTATTACCAAAAGTATTTTTCAAAAATATATAATATGTTTATATAATTAAATAAACTTTGTAATAATTAATTAAATATCCATTTGATCATAGATTGCAATAAACACTTTGTTTATTCATACCTTAAGTGATTTTGATGTAAAGAGAATGTTAATAACTAAATACTTGTTTATGTCATAAATTTTTGTTCAATGAGTTTATGTTTGTAATAATTAAAACGTAGAGATATTGATAATATGTTAATAATGTTTTTAGGCATTATTTATGTCAACAGTTGGGTTTGCTTATTTAATTCATTGAAATAGATGGCCGGTCCCCTTAATTATGGGGCGGTCCCCTTAAAATTAAGGGGGCCGCCCATCTGGTGATTTCCAGATTGCCAGAATTGGGTTTTTGCCAGAAAGTTTGCAGAAAGGTTGTGTTTTTGGAGTTGGATTCAAGCAAGTCTAATTCCTTGAGGCAATATAGCATCTAATCTAATCATGATATAGCATGCATGCAAAAACACATAAGTAAAAGATTAAACAAGCAACAAATAATAAGCTAGAGGAGACAAATAAAGGCAAGGGCACTTAATCTTCCTATGACAACTATCTTAGATCAAAGGCAAAGGTAACTAGTGAGTCAAAAACTAGTGATGAAACAAGATGACCACATTATGAGTGATTTTGTCCTAGTGTGTGCCTATATGCAACAAATGTGGAGTTGTGATTGTTTCGACTCCTAAATGCAAAGAAAAATAAGTTTCCTAAGAAACAATCCAAAATCTTCTTGATTCGAATTTTGCTCGATTCATGAATGTCAAAGATATATATTAGATTATATACCTTGACAATTTATGTGAGAGTTTATGCATGATTTTGGAAAAAGGTTTTTAGCATTTGTCAACAATGCAAGGAAAATGATGTTCATGTAATTCCTAGATTCAAAAATGGAGAAGTGGAAGAAAAGTAAATTTTATGAAAATTTTATGCAAGAGAGAAAAAAATTGTCTAAATGCAATAAAATTTAGTCAACTTGTTCCATCATTCCTAATCCTAAACGCAAGTGATTGAATAATTCACGCTTAAGGGTTTTAGTGAATGTATCCGCAATGTTATCTTCTGATGCAACTTTTTCTATAGATATGTTTCCTTTTTGTACATTACCCCTAAGGAAATGGTGGCGTATTTCTATATGTTTAGTCCTAGAGTGTTGCACCGGATTTTTACTTAAATCTATCGCACCTTTGTTATCGCACATAATGGGAACATTTTCTAACCTAATGCCATAGTCTATGAGAGCTTGTTTCATCCATAGTGCTTTTTGACATGCCTTTCTAGCGCTTACATATTCGGCTTCGGTGGTAGAAATAGCAAGAGCGATATGCTTCTTCGAAAACCAAGATGTTAGACAACATCCCATAAACGTGCAAATACCGCTAGTACTTTTTCTATCTACGTAGTCTCCCGCATGATCCGAATCCGCATAGATGATGGTTTCTATGCCGGATCCCTTAGGATACCATAATCCTAAGTGTATAGTGCCTTTAATGTATCGGAAGATACGCTTAACCGCTTCTAGATGAGAGGTTTTGGGATCCTCTTGAAAACGGGCACAAAGGCAAACACTAAACATGATATCGGGTCTACTTGCCGTCAAGGATAGTAAACTACCTATCATTCCTCTATACTTGGTGTTATCTACGGACTCACCTTCATTATCCTTTTTGAGTTTCACTTCCGTAGACATGGGAGTTTTCATGGGTTTTGAGTCTTCTAGGCCAAATTTCTTCAGTATTTCCTTAATGTACTTAGATTGGTTAAAGAATATTCCATCTTCAAATTGTTTTATTTGTAATCCTAAGAAGAAGTTTAGTTCACCCATCATGCTCATTTCAAAATCATCATGCATGATTTTGGCAAATTCATCACACATGTCTTGACAAGTTGATCCAAATATAATGTCATCAACATATATTTGGACAATGATGAGATTTGGGTCTTTCCTTTTTGTGAAAAGAGTGTTATCTACCATTCCCATGGAATAATCATGTTTAATAAGGAAAGCTTTTAATCGATCATACCAAGCTTTGGGAGCTTGTTTGAGTCCATACAAAGCTTTCTTTAACTTATAAACATAATCAGGTTTTGCGAAGTCAATGAATCCTGGAGGTTGTGCCACATATACCTCTTCATTGATAAAACCGTTAAGGAATGCACTTTTCACGTCCATTTGAAATAACTTAAAATCTAGGGCGCATGCATAGGCAAGTAATATCCTAATAGATTCTAGTCTAGCTATGGGGGCATAAGTTTCGTCATAATCAATTCCTTCTTGTTGATTATAACCTTGGGCAACTAACCTAGCTTTATTCCTAGTTACTATTCCATTTTCATCTAACTTATTCCTATATACCCATTTAGTTCCAATGATGGTCATATTCATTGAATTTGGGACTAATTCCCAAACATCATTTGCCTTAAATTGATTTAATATTCTTAGGTTCAATTGCTGAGAGGAAACAAAAGAAGTTATTTTTATCTTGGGCTTGTGACCTAAGGGTTCTTTGGTTAAGATGTCCTATTATATGTGGAGATCACAACAAGTTGTAATACTTCTTGTCTTGAGGGATAGAAGTATTCTTCTCTTGCACTTGAGAGGATGATGTTTGAATCACTTTGAAACAAAGATTTATGAATGTATAATCAAAGGATTAAGAGAATGGAAATGGAGATCTAGAACAGAAAGTTTTGGAGTGCAAAAGGTGAGGAAAATATGAGAAATGAACTAGTATTTATAGAGACAGAGAATACTGTGCAGGAGCGTGCCGGTCCCCTTAATTCATGGCCGGTCCCCTTAATTTTAAGGGGACCGCCCCTTATAATTAAGAGGGTCGCCCAGCTGTAACGGTTAGAAATTCTGTCTTTTAGTGGGGAAAGTTTATTTGGTGAAAAACTAACTGATTTTGGTTAAAAATTTGAATTCATATATTTAGTATGATTAAAACATTTTTCTTCATTACCAAAATTGTTTTTCAAAAATATATAATATGTTTATATAATTAAATAAACTTTGTAATAATTAATTAAATATCCCTTTGATCATATATTGCAATAAACACTTTGTTTATTCATACCTTAAGTGATTTGGATGTAAAGAGAATGTTAATCACTAAATACTTATTTATGTCATAAATTTTAGTTCAATGAGTTTATGTTTTGTAATAATTAAAACATAGAGATATTGATAATATGTTAATAATGTTTTTAGGCATTATTTATGTCAACAGTTGGGTTTGCTTATTTAATTCATTGAAATAGATGGGTTCTTTAGTCATGATTTAGTCTCGGCTCATTTTCCTTCGTGGCTCCTTTGATTTGAATACATGAGGCTTAGTTTTATTGGATTTAGTGTCATGATCGAGTCTTGGGTAAACAATGGTTGGGGTTTTGTTAAAAGGATAATAGTTCTTTCTTGTACCTGTTTTTGAGAACTACCACCCCAACAGTAAGGGTTTATTTCGGTCTTACTCATTTTGGTTACTGATTCGCCTCAAACGGTCAGATAATTATTGGTCAACCACTTGTGAATGGTCAACTATAATAGTCAAACAGCTGAGGCAAATGCTTCCGTGGAATACAGTGTTTCCCCGGGTCGTAATGTCCCAACGAGGTTGTGATGGTATTAAAAACGAATCTGTGATTGAGTGAATGTGAACAGGAAAGGGTATAAAGTGTGTGTGTGTGATTACACTAGGGTTTTATAAAATAAAATAACTTAGATAAACTATTGGAATGATTACGTAAAAGCCAGATATTTAAAAACTTTTAATAACTAAAAATGCGTACGTTTAATTTAATTATACGTAAACGTACGAAACAAAAACGGTTTTAACTAAAGTATTAATTTACTTTATAATTACTAATTATTTAATGTAAATTAAATAAACTTAAAATATTTATTTTATAATTACTAATTATTTAATTAATTATTATTATTTAATAACTATTATTAATTATTTAATAATACACTAATAATTAATAAAATGTAAAATAAGTCTTAGAAAAATAAAATTAGACTTTGTAAAAGTCTAAAATATTATAAAACTTATTTTAAAAATAAAATTATATTTTTAATACTATTTATCTAATTATTATTAACTATTAACTATTTAATTATTAATTAACTATTTATATGATTTAAATTAGTATAAATACTAAAAAGACTTAGATAATTAAGATGATTTTTATAAATCTAATTAACCATCACAGGAATCCTAAAAAATTATAAAAACTTTATTTTACCTATTTTTAAACTAGTTTACTAATTATTATTCTAATTATTAATTAATTACCAATTAAACTATTTAAATTACAAAAACTATTAAATGAACAGTAAAAATTATGGAAAAATTCCTAAAATTATTTTATGTTATATTAAAGCTAGGAAAAATATAAAATCTAGGTTTTACTTTATAAAAAGTAATTATGCTATTTAAAACTTAATTATTGATTAATTATTAATAAAAATAATTTAAATTCTAATAAATACTAAATTACAAAATGAAAATCTGAGAAAATTATTAAAAATACTTTAATATAAAAGGAATTTAATAAAAATATAAAAACACAACTTACTTAATAAAAATCTAAAAATGAAAATTAAAATTAAATTAAATTAAATAGAAACTATCACTTACTATTATATTGTTTTTTCTTGAATTTTCTTTTTCCAACCTATTTTATATCTAAAAATAAACAGCTTTTGTAAAAACAATTAATTTATAACTTAATAATAAGCTCTGTGGAAGCTTATTGCCACCACAGTTGACTTTAGTTGACTGAATAAGCAAATAAGCTCAACTGAGCTTATGTGGGACCCACTATGGTAAAATCTAGTTCCAATAGGATGTGTGAACTAGTGTAAGCAAGATTTAACTGAATAAGCTCACAAGATAAGCAATAGAGCTCAAATAAGCACTTCCAAATTCTAAATGTCACTCAGAATTGGGACAGAGTTGTGTGCTTATTTCAGGTGGGGTCCACAAGTGCACAGGTCAAACAAATGGTCAATGTTAAGAGCCTGGTAGGAGGGGGGTTGGAAGAAACTAAGTTGGAGGTGTGGGGCCCACTGTGGTGGTCACAAATCACCACCAAAGTGATGGTGATGGAGTGAGTCTGCTGCAGCAGGGCAATACCTTGCCCTGCAGGTGTCTTTGAGCAAGGGTGGGACCCACAACAAAAATCTTAAAAATATAGCAAAGGTTGGAATCTAGAATTGAGCTGGGGTACTATGACTACAACAATTTTTAGATTCTAAAACCTATTACACAAATCTACAAAAATCCCACAAGATTTGAGATTTTCTGAAAATGACAATTTTGACTTTTGATAGAACTTTGCTAAATTGACTTTTCTGAGGCTATTGGTAGTGGATCGGAAATAATCGATCGAGTGGATCGAGTGATCGATTTTCAATATCGATCATCCCACTGTGGCTATGAAACCCATATCGATCGCCGGCCACTTGAATTCACAAATCGATCGTATACTCGATCGACTTTGAGGCAAACACTTTCCCACTCTTTCTTGATGAATAACAATGAATATGAAGAAACTAAACAAGAAAATCTGATAAACACAAGTAATGAATCTTGATTTTACCTTGTTCTTGATATATGATGATCAGTTTGTGAAGAGTAGATGATGATGATGAAGATATGTTCAAGAATTTAAACACAAGTAATGAAAAATATATGGGCCATGGACATAGATGAAGATGAGCTAGGTGGCTGAATAAACCAAAAATGTGAAATGGGAAAATATAGTTTAGATAAATATCATTGTTATATATATTTTTGTGTTCAATCGGAGTCTTCAAAATAAATTGTATATGATCAAATTAAATGTAATGTTTGTGTTAAAATTAAATGTTTGTGTTAAAAAATGTTTAAAAAAAAAAGATGATGCAATATGGGTTGCCACTGTGATGAGAGAGATGAATATGGGTTGAAGAGAGAGAAAGCTGAGGTGGCAGCCGGAAAGATGATGCAATATGGGTTGCCACTGTGAGTAGCCTGAGGTTTGATTGATCTTTACTGATTATACATATAATATTAAGCTATAATGATGTTATATTGAGCTATAATAACAACTTAAGAGATAGATTGATGGCTTATGGGAACCAAATTCCTACACAGTTAACTATGTAGGTAAACACACAATGATTTTGAATTTTTGCTATATGACCTATTTCTTTTATGCTAGTCTTAACCTACTTATGCCTAGATTGAGCTGTCTACACTAGTATTTCCACACAGAAACAACTGAATCTCAGCAAACAATACTAATCCAAACACTCCTATATCTAACTGATTACACTATAACTTGTAAATATTAAACTACAACTGATGATTTTAAAGTTAAAACAGATTAAACAAAGTTAATTAAAGCTATTTGAAGTAAAATTATGCTATAGAAACAATAAAAAACTAAATAAGCTAAAAATTGAGAATTAGCTTACAATTGAATTTTTACTGAGAACATGGAGCCAAGGACTGTGAACCACCTAACAACCTTCCACAAGGTTTCTAATACCAAAACAATCCAGATCACACCCTGCTCACTCCTTCTTCTTGTTCTTCCCACTATTTTTTTATCTTTCTCTATTTAATTTATTGTTTTTGGTATTTTCTTATTTATGGCTAAACAGATAATTAAAGTATACTAAAACTTATATTAGCTTTGTCAGAGCTTATATTAGCTTATGAATTGCCTTAACAACAACTAACAATAACACTTGAACTTTTTTTGTGATCTTTGAAATAAGGAAAAATTGCATAACTGAGATACACAATAAAACTTGAAATTGAGATTGAATACAGTTTAAATTACAATAAGATAACAGGATACAAGCTTTTGAAATTGAAAATTACAACTAGTTTGGAGTTTTTACTAACTACGATTATACTAATCCTAAATTACACTAATACTTTTCATCCCCTGCTTCTTCATCCTTTTGTAGAGACTTCTGAGGTTTGTGGGACCCACACTGATATTTCCCACCACTTGTGAGCCTTTGATATTGTTCAATTCATCCTAGCCGTTCAAATCCACTTTTGGCGCCAAAATAGTCCAAGGGTCAGTTGGGGTTGCGTGTGAGTAATTCAAGGGCATTAAATGTGCTTTGGTGAGGCGTGGAGGACAAGGGTAGTGGGTAGGACAGCTGGGGTGGTGAGGTGGTGGTGAAACAGGCAAGGTGGAGGGGCGGTTTTGGCTTGTGAGGGAAGGTGAACAGTAACCATGGTTTGCCGGTTTTATTTATTTAAACAAGGGAGTGGGCTGGTAGTGTAGTTGGGCCAGGAATCACATGGGCTGGGAAGGGTTGTGTTTGGTTTGTATTTGGATTGGTTTATTAATAAAGGATCCGTATGGTTTGTAGTATTTTTAAGCCAAGGACCAATTTTGTAATTCCATGAAATTTGAAGGATTGAAATGTAATTATTCCAAAGTTTATCAAAAGGGTGTATTTTGTCACTAGTGAATAGTACAAGGGCAATAAAAGTAAATTTCCATGTTTTGAATACCCAAGGACTATTTTTGCCAATTTGGAAAATTTAGGGACTAAATGTGTAATTTCTTCAAACTTTTCATCCAGGGGCTAATAGTGACAATTATGAATTCCCTAGGACCCTTAATGATAATTATCCCATTTTGAACACCCGGGGACTAAAACTGTCAAGTTTGAAACATTGAGGGACCTGTTTTGCCAAACTGTGAAACTTCAGGGACCAATCATGTAATTACACCAAACTTCACACCAAGGACCATTCCTGCAAAAGATTAATAGCACAAGGACCAAAATTTATTTTTCTCAAAGTTTTTACATCTCAGGGACCATTTATGTCAATTTCCAAAGTATAGGGACTAAACTTGTAATTTTGTGAAACTTTGCACCAAAGGACTAAATATGTAACTTTATGATTAAAAAGGACCTTTGGTGACTTTTTCATGTTTTTAGAATAACCAGGGACTAGTTTTGCCAATTTATGAAACTTGAGGGACTGAAACTGCCAATTATGCAAACTTTGTACGTTTTTCATCTGTTTTTGCATATTTTGCATTTGAAACATATAAAACACACTTCTAAGATATTTTAAGTATTTTGATGCATATTTGAGTGTTTTTGGATGTTTTGGCAGTTCATATTGGTATAAAATGATGAGTATTTAGACACTCATCAATCCCCCACACTAAACTATTGCTAGTCCCTAGCAATCTTTTGAAAAAAACTTAATGGATTTGAAAAACTCTTTACCAAAAGCCATCACTTCTGGAGTAGCCAGATGTAAGAACTGTGGTACACCTAATAACCGTGTGATTTTGAGCAAACCACCAGTTGTCAACGGATTTGATTAGTCTTTACCAAAAGCCGTTTGCTTCTGGACTAGCCAACTGTTGATGGAATAGTCAACATCTTGGTGAGCAGATTACCAATTATGGATTTTCCACTGCCTTTACCACAAGCCATAATCTTGCGGGCTAGCCAACTCATTCGCTTTTTAGGATATGGCGAGTTGAGGTACCATACAATTTTGGGCAAATTGCAAGCCATCAACGGGTTTGAGTTATCTTTACCAAGAACCGTTTGCTCTTGGATTAGCCAATCCTTATGTGGGTTAGACATGGCGGACTGATAACCATTTATTGCGTTCTAAGTGAGAAAAAATTTTAAAATTTGGGCTAAAATGGGGGTTCTTGATGGAACATGTGTTTAAATTCGTTAAAATAACGAATCTCCCCCCACACTTAGAACTGAATATTGTCCTCAATATTCAAAGTACCGGGTGTTAAACCAACACTTAGAACGTAAGAAGGAAAATACTCTTAGCCTTTATTTAAGTTTATGTACCTTTTTTTTTTTTTTTTTTTTTAGGATATTTTCATATATACAACATGTGGGTTAGTATTTCCCCCACACTTAGGGTGAAAACCCTAAGTACGTGCTACTGTTTTTATTTACCGAGTCGCTAGCTTGACTCGACCCCGAATTTATTTGTCCATGGGGAAGCATGATGTGGAAGAGACAATCTGCATCGGACTTTCATTCAAGATATTTGGATAAACATTTGAAGCACGTGAAAGTTCCACACCGATGAGACATAAGGACACCCAGCTCAAAATTTATAAATGAGAATGTCGGGGTCAAAGATAATGTCCTCACTCCCAAAAGAGTGAAGAACAGGAGAAGCCACAGGATATATGAAGAAAAGAAAGAAAGTCATGATGAAGATCATGATTAATTCCTCATCTTCAATAGGAGAATTCATTGTTTCATGAATCTCCTCTTTTAAGCTCGTTTGATCAAGACATATTATGGGTATGTCTAGATCAAAATAAAAGTTATCATACTCCGGTGGAGATATGATATGAGTGAGTTCAAAGGAGAACTCCTCGTAAAGAGAATCATTCACAAGAAGTAAATCCGTGAACTCATGTTCCGTTGTAGACTCATCACAATCCTTAATCTGAGTACCAAATAATGGGTTATCAGAAATCAAAGTGAATTCATATTCGAATTCAAATAGAGGATTGGTGATAGTAGTTTTGAATGCTTCAGGAACAATGTGATTAACATTCTCTACTGGACTGTTGGGATAAGCACTGAGTGAAGGATCATTATGTAAGAGACTTTCCATCTCTTCCAGATCGGCTTCTAAGTCAAAGAGATCATCATTACTTCCAGATAGAAGTGGAATGATGTGAGTGAGTTCCTCTGTGAAATCCTAAAGAAGAGGATCAACATCAGAATGAGACAGTGATGCCTCAACATACTCAATGTCTCCATAAGATATATAATCATCACTGGAATTAGAGACATTCTCAATTTGATCATTTGGATTATCAGGGGGTAGGGATATCACACACATGATCAAGAATTCCCTGTGACTCACTTGGGATTGAGACAAGGTTCTCAACACTAGACTTTATGAATTCGTCCGATTCCTTATTAGGAACAGTGTCAAGATGCTCGTCCCCCATGCTCAGAGAGTGAGTGGGAACCTCAGGTGTGATAACATCATACAAAGGGAGCTGAGAAGGACTAGCATACATGGATTTTATAATTTCCATTTGTTCTGCTGCTAGTAATTCTCCCATACTCTTTTCTCCCTGTATATCCATGGAAGGAGTCTCAACTAATGAACTTGATGAGGTATCATCACTTTCATCATCCTCATTGAGAAGAGCAGCATTTTGAAATTTGGTACGTGTTATAGATGCTTGTTCTAAGACTAGTAATTCTTCCATGCTTCTTTCGTTTCTAGCAGCATGTTCTTCAGCAAGTAATTCCGCGATAGATTTATCACGAGAATATGGATTGAGTGGAGACTGTGGAGGTGTGGATGTGTCAAAACCGAATGTATCAGAACTAGAACAATGTTCAGGTTTATAATACGGTTGACATTTGAAATCATCATGAGGACCCCCATAATATACACAAGAAAAACTTGGTGCATTGTGAAACGAAATACTTGCCAACTCCTCCTTAAGGTCTTTAAGTTTCTCAAGAACCTCTAAACAAAGGTCTTGCTGGGTTTCATGAGGAGTTGCTTGGTTCATTTGGTACTGTGGAGGTGTGTCTTGAAACGAATAGTCGTAATTGTTACAAGGAAATGGATTCCTTGTTTGAAAATCAGAGCTAAAGTGTGGACCTCCACAATACTCACAACAGTTGAACTGATGTGGTTGTGAGTCGTATGTGTTTAAGTCATAATTGTTATTAGGAACCTGCTCATAGACAAGCGTGTTTCCTGATTGACAATCAGAACTCTAGTGTGAACCGCTACAATACTCACAACAGTTAAACTGCTGAGTATCATGGTGTGGAAGCTGGTGGAATGAATCAGTCATGTCGGGGTAGGAATAGGGATTCTGGTTATAGACAGACCCGTTTCCTTACTCTACCATGCCACAACTGGGGCAATTACCACCATTATAAGGACTACCACACCATTGACAGACAAGAGGGTGAGAATAAGACATAGAAAGAATCAAAGGGTTTAAGGGATGAGAAATGAAGAATCAAATAGGTAGGAGTGTAAAGGTGAATATTTTTGGTATTTTTGGAAATTTTTGTAGTACTAATAAGAAGGAAAATATTTTTGGTTTTTTGTGTTCATTGAAAACTGATTTTAAAAAGTTTTCGGGAACAGTTTTGGTTTTATATGATAATAATATGAACAAGGATGGATAAATGTACAATGAGCGTGTATTCAGGTTCACTAATACGCAAAATCGTTTAGAATAAGCACACAACCTCCCCGGCAGCGGCGCCAAATTTTGATTCGCCTCAAACGGTCAGATAATTATTGGTCAACCACTTGTGAATGGTCAACTATAATAGTCAAACAACTGAGGCAAATGCTTCCGTGGAATACAATGTTTCCCCGAGTCGTAATGTCCCAACGAGGCTGTGATGGTATTAAAAACGAATCTGTGATTGAGTGAATGTGAACAGGAAAGGGTATAAAGTGTGCATGTGTGATTACACTAGGGTTTTATAAAATAAAATAACTTAGATAAACTATTGGAATGATTACGTAAAACCAAATATTTAAAAACTTTTAATAACTAAAAATGCGTACGTTTAATTTAATTCTATGTAAACGTACGAAACAAAAACGGTTTTAACTAAAGTATTAATTTATATGCCTTAGGGACTTAAATTCAAATTAAATCAACTTAAAATATTTATTTTATAATTACTAATTATTTAATTAATTATTATTATTTAATAACTATTATTAATTATTTAATAATACACTAATAATTAATAAAATGTAAAATAAGTCTTAGAAAAATAAAATTAAACTTTGTAAAAGTCTAAAATATTATAAAACTTATTTTAAAAATAAAATTATAATTTTAATACTATTTATCTAATTATTATTAACTATTAACTATTTAATTATTAATTAACTATTTATATGATTTAAATTAGTATAAATACTAAAAAGACTTAGATAATTAAGAAGATTTTTATAAATCTAATTAACCATCACAGGAATCCTAAAAACATTATAAAAACCTTATTTTACCTATTTTTAAACTAGTTTACTAATTATTATTCTAATTATTAATTAATTACCAATTCAACTATTTAAATTACAAAAACTATTAAATGAACAGTAAAAATTATGGAAAAATTCCTAAAATTATTTTATGTTATATTAAAGCTAGGAAAAATATAAAATCTAGGTGTTACTTTATAAAAAGTAATTATGCTATTTAAAACTTAATTATTGATTAATTATTAATAAACCTAATTTAAATTCTAATAAATACTAAATTACAAAATAAAAATCTTAGAAAATTATTAAAAATACTTTAATATAAAAGGAATTTAATAAAAATATAAAAACACAACTTACTTAATAAAAATCTAAAAATGAAAATTATAATTAAATTAAATTAAATAGAAACTATCACTTACTATTATATTGTTTTTTCTTGAATTTTCTTTTTCCAACCTATTTTATATCTAAAAATAAACAACTTTTGTAAAAACAATTAATTTATAATTTAATAATAAGCTCTGTGGAAGCTTATTGCCACCACAGTTGACTTTAGTTGACTGAATAAGCAAATAAGCTCAACTGAGCTTATGTGGGACCCACTATGGTAAAATCTAGTTCCAATAGGATGTGTGAACTAGTGTAAGCAAGATTTAGCTGAATAAGCTCACAAGATAAGCAATAGAGCTCAAATAAGCACTTCCAAATTCTAAATGTCACTCAGAATTGGGACAGAGTTGTGTGCTTATTTCAGGTAGGGTCCACAAGTGCACAGGTCAAACAAATGGTCAATGTTAAGAGCCTGGTAGGAGGGGGGTTGGAAGAAACTAAGTTGGAGGTGTGGGGCCCACTGTGGTGGTCACAAATCACCACCAAAGTGGTGTTGATGGAGTGAGTCTGCTGCAGCAGGGCAATACCTTGCCCTGCAGGTGTCTTTGAGCAAGGGTGGGACCCATAACAAAAATCTTAAAAATATATCAAAGGTTGGAATCTAGAATTGAGCTGGGGTACTATGACTACAACAATTTTTAGATTCTAAAACCTATTACACAAATCTACAAAAATCCCACAAGATTTGAGATTTTCTGAAAATGACAATTTTGACTTTTGATAGAACTTTGCTAAATTGACTTTTCTGAGGTTTGATTGATCTTTACTGATTATACATGTAATATTAAGCTATAATGATGTTATATTGAGCTATAATAACAACTTAAGAGATAGATTGATGGCTTATGGGAACCAAATTCCTACACAGTTAACTGTGTAGGTAAACACACAATGATTTTGACTTTTTGCTATATGACCTATGTCTTTTATGCTAGTCTTAACCTACTTATGCCTAGATTGAGCTGTCTACACTAGTATTTCCACACAGAAACAACTGAATCTCAGCAAACAATACTAATCCAAACACTCCTATATCTAACTGATTACACTATAACTTGTAAATATTAAACTACAACTGATGATTTTAAAGTTAAAACAGATTAAACAAAGTTAATTAAAGCTCTTTGAAGTAAAATTATGCTATAGAAACAATAAAAAACTAAATAAGCTAAAAATTGAGAATTAGCTTACAATTGAATTTTTACTGAGAACATGGAGCCAAGGACTGTGAACCACCTAACAACCTTCCACAAGGTTTCTAATACCAAAACAATCCAGATCACACCCTGCTCACTCCTTCTTCTTGTTCTTCCCTCTATTTTTTTATTTTTTTGTATTTAATTTATTATTTTTGGTATTTTCTTATTTATGGCTAAACAGATAATTAAAGTATTCTAAAACTTATATCAGCTTTGTCAGAGCTTATATTAGCTTATGAATTGCCTTAACAACAACTAACAATAACACTTGAACTTTTTTTGTAATCTTTGAAATAAGGAAAAATTGCATAACTGAGATACACAATAAAACTTGAAATTGAGACTGAATACAGTTTAAATTACAATAAGATAACAGGATACAAGCTTTTGAAATTGAAAATTACAACTAGTTTGGAGTTTTTACTAACTACGATTATACTAATCCTAAATTACACTAATACTTTTCATCCCCTGCTTCTTCATCCTTTTGTAGAGACTTCTGAGGTTTGTAGGACCCACACTGATATTTCCCACCACTTGTGAGCCTTTGATATGGTTCAATTCATCCTAGCCGTTCAAATCCACTTTTGGCACCAAAATAGTCCAAGGGTCAGTTGGGGTTGCGTGTGAGTAATTCAAGGGCATTAAATGTGCTTTGGTGAGGCGTGGAGGACAAGGGGAGTGGGTAGGACAGCTGGGGTGGTGATTTGGTGGTGAAACAGGCAAGGTGGAGGGGCGGTTTTGCCTTGTGAGGGAAGGTGAACAGTAACCATGGTTTGCCGGTTTTATTTATTTAAACAAGGGATTGGGCTGGTAGTGTAGTTGGGCCAGGAATCACATGGGCTGGTAAGGGTTGTGTTGGGTTTGTATTTGGATTGGTTTATTAATAAAGGATCCGTATGGTTTGTAGTATTTTTAAGCCAAGGAACAATTTTGTAATTCCATAAAATTTGAAGGACTGAAATGTAATTATTCCAAAGTTTATCAAAAGGGTGTATTTTGTCACTAGTGAATAGTACAAGGGCAATAAAAGTAAATTTCCATGTTTTGAATACCCAAGGACTATTTTTGCCAATTTGGAAAATTTAGGGACTAAATGTGTAATTTCTTCAAACTTTTCATCCAGGGGCTAATAGTGACAATTATGAATTCCCTAGGACCCGTAATGATAATTATCCCATTTTGAACACCCGGGGACTAAAATTGTCAAGTTTGAAACATTGAGGGACCTGTTTTGCCAAACTGTGAAACTTCAGGGACCAATCATGTAATTACACCAAACTTCACACCAAGGACCATTCCTGCAAAAGATTAATAGCACAAGGACCAAAATTTATTTTTATCAAAGTTTTTACATCCCAGGGACCATTTATGTTAATTTCCAAAGTATAGGGACTAAACTTGTAATTTTGTGAAACTTTGCACCAAAGGACTAAATATGTAACTTTATGATTAAAAAGGACCTTTGGTGACTTTTTCATGTTTTTAGAATAACCAGGGACTAGTTTTGCCAATTTATGAAACTTGAGGGACTGAAACTGCCAATTATGCAAACTTTGTACGTTTTTCATCTGTTTTTGCATATTTTGCATTTGAAACATATAAAACACACTTCTAAGATATTTTAAGTATTTTGATGCATATTTGAGTGTTTTTGGATGTTTTGGCAGTTCAGATTGGTATAAAATGATGAGTATTTAGACACTTATCAGTTACTATCATTTTTTTTAATACCACGACACCTGCACAAGCAGGCTAAACTCCTTTTGTTTCGTACATCTGATGTTCACAAAAATGGGTGAGTCTTTGTTTAGAAAATGTGTCAAAGGGATGGAAGTTGGTTCTCGATACCATGGTCTTAGTACACAAACAAGTGAACACTTGGACTCCTATTTGCTCCTCCTGTATCAAAAGCCACCAACTGTCACCAGATTTTGAATGTTAAAATTTTATTGGCTATTTTGGCCTTGTTTAGTTTAAGTCAAAAGAAGAATTTATGTGTTGCGTTAAATCCATGTGAGATTTGTTCTGGTATTTGGATTTCCTGCATAGTTGGGCCATCGCCCCTTTTATGAGTCCAAGGAGTCCAATTGTGTGTTCGCATTGGGCTACAGCCCATTTCTTTCTAAAAACAAATGCAACTCATGGGAGCATTCATATAATATAGTATGTATATATTTTTTTATGTCAAAGTCTAATAGACGTGTTTGATATTTCGTACACGTTTTACTTATGTCTTATATCAAGTTTTTAAAAGAAAATACCTTATGCCTTAAAACTAAATATGCATTCGACGTGTTCCAAAACTATAAAAGCTAAACTTGTAACATACTCATATCACCTATCTAAATTGTAAATACTTGAATGGCATTTTATAAAAATCAAATTTTGTTTTTAAACTACCATTACTAAAACATTTTGTAACTTTTAATTATCACGTGGAACGCAAGCACGCATGCTTGAGTCGTGCCCATTTTCCCCAAGGAAAGTAAACATATACCTAGTTGACATTTATTTTTGTTATAAACATCAATGATAAAGTTGATTACGATAAAGTAGAAACTAAACTATTTTTTTTGTTATTTTATGACTATGATAAATATACTTGCATACACACTTATTCTCATAAATTCTTTTAACCATAAGGTTTATATAATCCGACAACGCCTAACACATAATCGTTATTTTCTTCGTACATCATCTTTCGGTTATTTTTCAAAACAAATGTTTATTCGTCCTCGATATCCTTATCGTTGTATACTCATACACTTCCAAGAGCCAATACTTGCAAACACAAAGAACTGTTTTAAACTTAAATGCTGCCACACCAGCAACAATAACACAAACACTCTAAGACTTTTAAACTCGTTTAAACTTCATCGAGTCTCAAACACGAAACTGTAAACTAAACTTGCCATACTAATCTAGGTCGCGTGTGAGTGCCACACACTATCACTACCTGATACCTTACTCTATTCAGACTGCTTTATTGAGGTGAGTTCATGACCCCTATTTTACTTGTTTTATAACTGTTTTGGGGGAGAATACATGCTCGTTTTAAACTAAACTCGATGCTTGTTTTATTTGAATGCGCAATACTTGATTGATTATTCAAATGCACCTATGTGTATATTGGTTGCATACTTGATTATTTTCTAACATACACAAGTGTTTTATAAACATGCAACACACTTTATGAACTATTGCTATTATGCAACACACTTCATGAACTATTGATTTTATGCAACATACTTTATGAACTATTGCTTCTATGATACACACTCTATGAACTATTGCTTATATGCAAAACACTTTACAAATCATTGTTGTTACGCAAACACTTCTATTGAATGACAATTGCTTTTATGCAAACACTTTTATGGACCACACTGAAACTTATGCTTTATTCACACTATTACGTGGATTAGCCTAAGACACTGAATCCCACAATGCCCAAACTCATGAACCGTCAATTTCTGCTGGGAAGCGCGAATGCTATAAATAGATATATTGGGGTTGACACCGCCGTTCGGTTTTGCCGGATAGGCAAACGCGAGCGTATAACATGTCGAAACACGAGTGTCACAGGATAGACACTTGCAAGGGCTTTATTTAATGTGCTTCTAGAGTATGCACACTGTCATGCTTCGGTTGCATGAACTTCGTGCTAGCGTAATAGACTATTTACTAAGTGACATTATATTCGTTGTAATGATCACACACTCTACTCATGGTCCACAATTCTAATTACTGTAAGGTAAACACTATTTTTCATGGCATTATGAGCCATACAGCTGTCACAAAACTCTCTATTGAACTCACAATACTAGTATTTTATTATAAACATATGAACTCACCAACCTCGTGTTGACACTTTTTAGCATGTATTTTCAGGTTTAAGGCGATAGCTAACTGTTGAAGGCTTTGGCATGGCATGGTCATAGACAACTCTGACATATATTTGGGACCGCTTAAACTCTTATATGGGCCTTTATTTCCGCACTATTTTTGAACGATGTAAATTTGAATATTTTGGATAATGAAAGTTATTCTAAATGGTTGAGACAAAAACCGTTCTTTGTACTTGTCTTATGATACCAATTAAGTAGCACCCCAATAACATATATGCTTCCGCTAGACCCGATTTTGGGGGTGTTACAGTTAGTGGCTTTGTGGAAAGCTTATATGTGTGTTCTAAGGTCCTTGGTTCTTGGTTACTGGCTGGAAGGCATTTGTAAGCTTGTTCTCACTTTTTTCATAATACTGTTCTATAGCTTATGTAGTGCTTATTTCTGTTTCCTTGTACTTATTGGGTGTTTACTAGTTAGAATATTGCTTAATATTAGTTGCTTGTTCAATAAAATCCTTGGTTGCTCATAATTTAGATTTCACTGCCTAAATTGCTTAATATTTAGTTCTAAGTTTTAGTTGTTAATATTGGAATTCTTGTGCACACATAAGTCCATTTTGTCATATTAAAACCTTTTGAGTCTATATCATGGCCTGAATTAGTGTTTAACTTAAGAAATCATAATACTAGTTAGATACAAGAGTGTTTGGTATTGTTGATCTATTTGTGTTCTAGTAAGTTTCAGTTGTTGATAGTTTTCAAAACCTGTTACACTAGGTCTTATTAGGTTAATAAAACCATATAAATCAATGTCTATTCATAAGAAAGTGAAAATCATGCTTTAATCCATAGTTTTATCTAGTATTGGGATTTTTTGGTTGCATAAGCTTAGATTTTGATGCATAAGTATAATACATAGCTTATTTCAGTCTCATATTAACTTATCACTACATTTTCAGTCATTAGGATCAAATCAAAGTTCACCAAAGTCAAAGTTTTCAAGAAACTTAAAAACTCAAATTCCATAGGTTTAACAGAAATTCCAAAATTGCTAGATTTTTCATGCACTCATCTTTCAACCTTTTGACTTGAATCTTTTTGGAAAATCAAGCTTAACAGCTCAGCTTTCAAACCTATAATTTTGCTTATTTTTAGGGTTTTTCTAAAGTACTTATTCATTAGCTTTTTGTGGCCTGTTTGCACCAAGACCTCCCCTGTACCAGGGTGATAGGCCTGATTTCATAAGCTCCCATAGAGCTTATCTTTGAGCTTAAGATCCCAACCCCTGGCTTTTTGAGAAGCTCATTAAGCCACTTTGTCATACCAGTGCTTATTTTGGGATTTGAACCCTTTGCCCATAGCTTATTGTAGCCTGCTAGTTACCATGACCATTCTTGCTGATTCATTAGCAGGAATCCAAGCCATATTCACAAGCTCATAGCTGGCTTATTTCTAGACACCAGGGCCTTATTCTTGGCTTATTGGAAAGCCCACAGCCCAGCTTATTAGGTCAACCCTTAATTTGGACCCCTGACCTCTCCTGTGGGCCCCACATAGGCCTGCAGTTGGCCATTTTGGCCTGTCTTAGTATCATATTTTGGATTTTGCTTAATTGCTTATTGTAGTTTATTCCTGTGGTTTAATTCTTTCTGTTAGCTTATTTTAGAGTGCTTTAAGTCTCTATTAGCTTATTCCTTCAGTTTTTTTAATGATCCGGATCATAACGACCCGGGAACACACTGTGCTTACACCGGATCATAAATTGATCTCTCATCTCCCACTCAGGATTGACCTGTTGACCAAACTCACTTGGTTGACTTAAGGACTGACCGTCTGGGAGGAGTCAACACTCAAACTTTAAAACTATTCCTCACTTTGGATAATTGATAATTAGTTCAAAAACCTTCAATCCTCATAATTACACGAAACCCTTCATGCACTAAATTATCTCTAACACACAACTAGGATCATCCAAACTAGTAATCTAGAACTTCGTTACCTCAACCGCATTAGAGATCTCCACCAACAATCCTGTTAGGATCACATGCACATTTTCTTTTTCTCTTTTGAAATATATCATGCATCTCAGTGTCAGTGCAAATGATATATTAATCTAAACCATCTTTCCCCGCCTTTCTTTAAAGGTCAAAACCAACACTTTCCCATCTTATGGAATCATTTCCATTCGCATCTAGGTGCATATCGTTTTCATTTTCTATTTTTTTTTCTTCTATCGAGTCTGCTTTATGGCATGACTTGTCATAATAGTAATCATTTAGAGTATGTCTTATCAACAAACCATCCTTAACACCAATCATCTTAGGT
The DNA here is from genome assembly GCA_030686995.1 of Artemisia argyi. Taxonomy (NCBI): domain Eukaryota; kingdom Viridiplantae; phylum Streptophyta; class Magnoliopsida; order Asterales; family Asteraceae; genus Artemisia; species Artemisia argyi. The sequence goes on from CM060697.1 coordinate 33,830,534, forward strand.
AGATGATTATGTCGTTCAAAAGGTTTGTTAGAACTTTCCTTCCCAATGACAACTTAGAAGAAGTCATTTTGTGTGTCAGTCAACGAACGAATCTCGTTCTTGTTAGTGTGATTGATTGAACAATTACACCTTAGGTTGTTGGTCGGTTGTGGCACTCAAGTATCTTTGAATTGCAATATACATTCATCTTTTTGTGTCGCTTAACTTTCTTGGGCTTTCTTTTAGGCTGTGTCACTCACATAGTTTAACCATTGCATGTTTTGCTATATATAATCTATCCCTATAATGTTGCTCCTATACTCTTATATATTATGCTGCACGAAGCAAATCCTTGATGTAGGAAAAGCCTTTGTAAGAATTTGATCCATGGATCCGTTAGATACAAAGGTAAATAAATAAGGGGATTCAATCACCATAGGGGAGCATTGAGCTAGGGGAGCTCGGAGGTATTTGAATACATAGCTCAGAGTCATCTTCACAAGTGGTGATAGAAGACTTCATTGGGATGATGCAAGCTCGCCTTTCTGAGGAGAAAGGATAGTAGTGCAATAAAGGGAGTAGGGAATGAATTCAAGGGAGAGCTCGAGGCAACTACCTTTTTGCTTCCACAAAAGGAGGAGAAGAGTGTAAACGGGTAACTTTTACATTTTACTATGTATCACGGTTTACATATTTGTCATCATCAAAAAGGGGGAAATTGTTAGTGCAAATATTACGATATTTAAACTTAACGGTTTCTTTGGTTTTAATGATGACAAACATGTAACTTGTAATGCATAACTTAAAATACACAAGTTACTTGTTTACACAAATCATCAATGCATACTTACATCAACATCTCTCGACATCTCAAGCATGCTTCAACAAAGTCGTAGATTCCCATCCCGATGTAAATCACTCAAGGTATGGACAAACAAATCAACTACTTGACAAATGATCAAAGGATTATATTTTTCTAAACTTCACATTCTTAATGTGACAAAACATTTTTTCAAAAATACATTTTACAAAGTATTTTTGAGTTATAAAGAAACATTTTATTTCAGAAAATCATTTCAAAAATCCCAACAGCCAAATTTTTACCTAAATCAACTCCAAACTCCCCCAAATAAACTTTCACCACTAAAAATAAAATTTGGAGCTTCTCTGTCTGGGACGGTACCACTATATTTAGTGGTACCATCAGGTATTTAGTGGTACCGTCCCCCTGTAACGGTCATTTTTCTCTTTGCCTATAAATAATGGATCATTGTGATCTTGGAGATCTCTTGTAGATAGTGAGCTTGTGTGTTGCTCAAGTGGATCAAGGGTACATCGGGTAGATCGTGTATGATGTGTTGATTGCGTGATTAGTAAGTATCGGGTAGATCGTGAGTAGATCGTGTGTAGATCATGTGGATCTAGCTCGTTTGATTTGTGAGGATCGGGTAGATCTTGGTAGATTGGTACTAGCTAAGATTAGTACCCGACATTTAGCTTAGTGTCGGAAAATAATGTAAGAGACGTTGTATGGTTTTCTCCGCCAAGAATGGAGCTTGTTGATTAGTGAAGTAACTCTCGAGTTGGGTACTCGAGGATTAGGGCGAAGAGGAGCTTCGTGACCGAACCACTATAAATCCTCGTGTCCGGGTTTGTGTTTTCTTTACTTATCTCTCTACGTTTACTTTCTCATTTATCGCTTTACATTTATATCTTGCGTAGCATTTAGTCTTGAGTAGTTTGTTGCTTATATTGTGTTAGTTTTGTTTTGTGTTTTGGCATGTTATTTATAATATGTCTAAGTTTGTGTTGTTGTGATATGCCTTACTTGATGCTTTATATTATTACTAGTTCTTAAAAGACTTGTATTGACACTTTTCATATTACATCAAACTTGATTGGTCATTTGATACAAAAGTTTTAAGTTTTTAAATGGAAACATATTCACCCCCCACCCTCTACGGTTTCCACATATCCCCTACCAACATACATTTGATTCTTAGAAAGAACAAACTTATCAGACTCAAAAACAAGACGAAAACCAAACTTGTTCAACAGCCAACCAGACACAAGATTCTTACGAATCTCTGGAACATACAAGACATTTGTTAACTTGAGCTCTTTCTCGGATGTCATCTTCAAGATTACATCTCTTTCACCCCTGATATCAGCAGTTGCAGAGTTACCCATGTACAGCTTCTCCCCATTGTTAACCGCTCTGAATGAGTGAAACATACTCTTATCAGCACACACATGATAGGTAGCCCCAATATTAACCCACCATTCCCTGTTGTTGAAACCTACCAGGTTAACTTCAAAGATCATGGCAATGACATCAGAAACCATAGCAATCATGTCCACATCATTCACCATATTTGCCTCGCGTGGAGTCACCCGCTTCGGCATCCTACAGTTAGCAGCACGGTGACCTGGCTGGTCACAGTTGAAACACACCCCTTGGAACTTCTGTTTCACAATTGCAGCTTTAGGAGCAAGGTACTCAGACTTCCCTTTGCTCTTCTTGTCATTCTTTCCTTTGCCCTTGCCTTTTCCCTTGACATGAGACTTTGAAGATGACGAAGCATGCTCAACCATATTTGCCTTGGCAGAATCAGGCGTATAAGTGTTTTTCTAAGCCAACTTGTTGTCCTCTTCAATACGAAGATGAACAACCAAGTCTTCAACACTCATATCCTTTCGCTTATGCTTCATGTAGTTCTTAAATTCTACCCAGCTTGGAGGTAACTTTTCAATGAGAGTAGCAACTTGAAAAGTTTACTCAAAGGCATTCCTTCAGCATGAATGTCGTGTAGCAAAATCTGCAGATCTTGAACCTGACTCATCACGTTCTTTGAATCATCCATCTTGGAATCCAAAAATGAGATACCATGAACTTCTTTGTACCAGAATCCTCAGTTTTGTACTTGCGTTCCAATGACTTCCATAATTCTTTGGCAGTCTTGGTCTTGCAGTACACGTTATACAAAGAGTCCACCAAACCATTCAGAACATAATTGTGACACAAAAAGTTTGAATGTTTCCATGCTTCCAAGGCTTGAACAACCTGTTGATTAGAGGATTGACCTTCTGTAGGAGGTTCTACGTGAGGTGGATTCTCTTTTAAGAACCGCGCAAGGTTCAAAGTAGTGAGATAGGAAAACATCTTCTGTTGCCACCTTTTAAAATTCTGCCAATTAAATTTCTCTAGTTTCTCAGCATGATTAGTGATACGTGGGAATTGCACAAGGCTTTACCACTCGAGGGATCTCGAGAAGCTTACAACCCCTACTAGGCAGTGTACCTGATCGTTGTAGTATAGTATAGTGACAAGTACCGGGGGATTGATCGTTCAACTCAGGAATAGTGTCGCTAGGATTAGAAAGTCTCCTAAAAAACTAGGTCTAGAGGTGAGGGGTGATTCTTTTTGTATTTTTATGTTTTATAAAAGCAATTAAAAATCTCGGGTTTTGGAAGAGTGGGCGGAATTAGTTGCTAGCCAACTAACCCAGTAACTAAAGATGCAATCAAAATAAAATAACAGAAATGAAAATAAATCTAATTATACTAATTTGGTGTAAACAATGATGGGGAAAGTTGTATTTACTTAGGTTTCATTACTCCCTAGATATCTTTTACAGGTTGATAGCTTGTTACAATTGCATGGATGACAGGTCATATTCCTTAATACTAGTCGTAGGGCTGTGTATAATATTCCTAACTCTATAGGATCCTACTTCACTCCTATGTCGAGCCGTTAGAAGCTCCTAACATGGGATCATTAGAATTCTCCTATGCATTAAATACTACCAAATATCGTAGTACACCTCCGATCATGTTTCTTAAGACATTCAAGCAAGTTACCAACGGAAGTCTGCCAGTTTTCTTAAGTCTAACATCGAATACAATCATCCGTAACAACTATAAACAAGCAATCAACCCATAATTAACATCTAGGTTTCACTACATCTAAGCAAACACAAAAGAGATCTAGCCGAGCATGTTAAATTGAAGACAAGCATAAGATATATTCAAGCAACACATAGACATATTGATTGAATTGAAAGAGTACTTATTTCAATTAGAACATGGAAGTTTCAAAGGGTTGAAACCCTTGAAAAAGCTGGAAAATTTGACCTAGGGTTTTTCCCTCAAAGTTGCACACTAATGAATAAAATTTGGAAAACTATATATAGATAATACAGGGTGACGGCGTCATGTGTAAACATGTGACGCCGTCAAATCGCCGCCTATGATGAAATCGGATTGCCTAGATCCACTTTTGACACCGTCATGTGTAAATTTCTTCTGGGCCGTCACTAATACATGGACCATGACAGCCTTGGGTGACGCCGTCATCTCCTATGCACAAAACTCTTCTGGATCGTCATGGGTATTGTCCACATCCACCTCTTGTATTACTCTTGACGCCGTCATTAAGAAGCATGTGACGCCGTCAAGTACTATTCCCAGCAAGGAAAATTAAGACTTTACCGCTTTCTTCACTTTTATGCTTCAAAAACGTCCAAAATGCTTCCTTTTCCAAATTTCACTCCAAAAGTACCTAAAATGACAAAAGGAATGATTTAGGGCAATATTTGATCAAATAATCTCGACTTCAGGCTTAAATGACCCCTTAAAAATGGTTCATTTTTCGCCTCATCAATTAGCAACCATGTTGGTAACTGGCGCACCAGGTACATTTACACTAGTATTCACAAGAGTAGTGACAATTGTCATCCTGAAAATTCACCAAACACAAACAGTTAAGTCAACTGTTATACAATCGCTATCTAAGAAATTCTATCTTGATTTCTTAAAGCTTGTACCGAATCTGCTTCAAAGAAATTCTATCTTGGTTTCAATGAATCTAGATTTAAATAAATCGAATAAGAGACTAAATTAAATAGATCAGTTTAACAGAAACTCAATCTTGGTTCCAATATAAACTGATAAACTAACTGCTTTAAAATCATTTTAGATCTATACACCAAATCTGTAATTAAATCTATTTAATTAAAACTGATTTTTAAAGAAACTCAACAAGTTTTCGACAGAAAACAGTTTACAAAATCTGTTAAAAATAATAATCCGATTTAACAAGTGTTTTAAATTTGGTTAAACTGAATCTGTTTTAAGATTGTGGGAAACGGTGTACACTTTTTATTAATAAATCAGATTACAATAAGTAAATAACAGAAATTAAAATACAGACAGAATGGTGTAGAAGTAGAAGACAGACACTATTCAAAAGAAAATAAATAAAGCAGTAAAGGTCGTGGAATGAGGCTCGTGTTAAAATCGATTCCCTTAAAACAGATTCGCCGTCTGTTTCTTAGGGTACAACGTCCAAAGCTGTTGTACAACCGGACCTGACAAACTTGTCTGAAAGATTACGGAAAGCTTAGTGTTTTTTATCGAAGAGATTGCTGGAATATTGCTGCTCTGGAGCTACGTTTTCTGTATCAAAACTGAATGAGAATATGACAATACTTATAGCATAAATGTGTCTTGTTCTCCAAGACTAAATATTAGTCATCTTAAACAAAATCTGTTATAATAAAAACAGATTTTTCGTATATTGTTTTACATAAACATTATTCTGTATAACTTGTCCATTAAGTTCAAATATATTCCTAAAATAGATTTACAGAATATTTGGAAAAGAATAACGTGAACTGGCAGCAAAAAGATATGCACGTATTGGCCTAGAAATCCCACTGTCTGCACCCCCTGCGCGCGCGCACGTAGGAGTAGGAGCATAGCTCATCTAAAGGAATTTGAAAGCCAATACAAAGATTTCAATATATATATGCTTTCATTTCATTCTTTAGGCGATGTGGGATATTGCCATTTTCCATATTTTGTGTTCCACTTTGTGACACGATATCTCATTCATTTTTACTCCATTTTGGACATACTTTAGCTCGTTGTGAAGCTCTCTTGGAGGTGAACAAAACGCCCCCAACCAACATAAATATAAATAATATATATATATATATATATATATATATATATATATATATATATATATATATATATATATATATATATATATATATATATATATATATATATAATGTCCAAAGTTTGCAAAAAACCACTTTGCGAAACTCATTTTTCCAACATTTCTTATGTAGTGATTTGGTTGTTGCACTTTAGGTGCTTGTTTTTTTGCCCATGTAATGGGTCGAGATGAGAGATTCACTCTCATCCGTTGTACTAAAATGCTTTTTGGCTGTAATATATTTTACCAGGGTGATCCCCTTTTACCCAAAAAAATATTTTCCATATGATGCTAGGGATTGAGTATTCTTTAATCTTCAAGATGTATAGCTTATTCAATCTTACAAATAGGAAGCTAATGACACAAAACATGATACATACAATTCTCATCATAGGTTTCATCGTGCCTTGTGCCTACGTATGCAACACATGCACTTACAAAGCATCAGGCAGATTGCTAGAATTTCTGAAGAATCAAAACTTAAAATGCAAAAAATAAGTTTCTTTGAAACAACATATGTATGCTTGGGGTAGGGTCTTCATCCCCTTTTAACTATATAAGTCATATCAAATTATGCAATCTGAGCATGATCATTAGTTAGATTTTTTCCAAGAGCAACATGATGCGGTCCCTCTTAATGAATAACCTTTACTAAAAGGTGCAAGCCGATTGATTAGTTCATGCATGTATCTGTTAGCACAAACAATGAAAAAAAATACATAAGTGACGAGCTGAATATAATAGATGAAGCCACTGTTGGAATTATATAATTATGACATGCATATAAATAAACCAATAACATCAAGTAAGAATATGCGGAAGCATTATAACAAGATCATATAACATGTAATAAATTAATCAATAATAAATAGTAAACATACCTTTGTGATTCTAGGCCGAACAAGAATCAATATGCAATCTTCAACATATGAACCCTAATTAGGGTTTATGTGGATTGTAAGAATAACCCCTTACCCTTTTGTTATTCAATCCAAGATATAACCAATAGTGTGGTTATATCACGTTCTTGTACACACGTACTAATTCAAGTAAAAGATTATGCAAGTAATTAAAACACAAAATGATTTGAGCTTTATAAAAATTGAATCCCTTTCTAAAAGGGTTTGATGGATCAATTACAGAGACAAGAAAAGGAGAGAAAAACACCAAGAACTATGTGTACAAGAGATGAGAAACAATGAATCTTGGGTTTGTATTTATAGTGTATGATTACTTGGAGTCCAAGGCACAAAGGAGGTGCCCCCTTTGTCTTGGCCGATCGGTTTAGGAACTCCCCTAGGGATTCCGGAACCTTCTTAACTTTCCAATAATTCATACATTAAACTTTCCTTATTTTCTTCTAACAGTCGTTAGCCATTCTCCGTTAAATACTAACGGTCGTTACTCATTTTATGTTTATTAATAATTATATATAACATTTATAAATAATTATTCATTTACTCTTCATACGTAAAGTGTGCAATCCCTTGATCTCGAGTTCAATCCTAACACACCACTATTAATTTATGTACATAAACTAACAGATCCCATTTGGACATATCTTAATAGTGTGATCACATCGGTTAGCGTCTTGCAACACGCCGATGCCTCTAGTACGATCTCGAGTAAGGCTCCTGGAAAAACCTTTTAACGATTTCTCATTATTATTATCATTTTGTTTCTAATACCACGTTAATAAGGATATGGATTAAAGACATTCTTTAATTAACCATTCTGTTTCTCGTTGTTTGTGATTGAGTAAGATTACCAAATCTTCTGAACATATTTAGGGGAAATCTTGGGTGCGGCCACACATACATCTTACTAACCCTACGAGGGGCCCAACAGTATTAAACTCCAAAAATAAATTTGAATGAACAAATTCTATCTTGACTACAAGCAAAACCCATAAACTTTGTAACATTTCTGAAAACAACCCTTATGACTACCAGTTACGTATAGCATTAAGTTGTTCCACAAAAATGTACTACATTCATGACACTTATCTTGCATCTCGAGTCTGAGGATAACTTCTCATTATCTACTTAATAACAAAATTCATAAAGTAACATCATGTAGTTGGGATAAGTCCTATATTTGGTATCATTAAATATCATCTGAAATGGCATGACTACGCATCAATATACTTTAAGTATATTATACCAACATTCATATTTGTCTTCATTTAATAATTTTCCCATATTATTAATTGACAACGGACAATTTAGAATAACATTTATTCATGGATTAAACATACAAATATAGGATACAATATATTATAAATTAAACATACCATATATTTAAATTTATTATAATAATTTTTTAACATCCCTTATCCAAATACTAAATAGATCAATGCATGATAACTCTTGTTGATGAATTATGTCTCAAGTAATGACACTCATACTTGTTGACAAGGCAGAATTCATCCAACTTTGATCTATCGGAATTTTAAGAATACCTATTTCAAGAATTCAACTATTGAAGTTCTTGTATATGCATACTCAACTATTTTGATAATGCGATATAATATTTGATAAAATTTATGACATCCTTAACCACCAATTTATGATAATCAAACTTCCAAACATTTTAAAGTTTAAAGTATTCTTATTCTCTTAATATATAATGCAACTATGCTTTTAGTAAGCATAACTAGTAATAGCCAAGGATGAAATCCTTACCATAACTAGTATTGAGTGTCATCTCAATTTCATTAGCATCATTGTATAAAAACAACAACATGCTCTTAAAACCTTCCTGTAAACATTAATATCTATTGTGTAATGTTTGATGCCTTTCAAACTTTCAAGTTAGTTGGCTATGACAATTTGCAGAACAATTGACCAATTGTTCATTTATAGAATTTGGAAGTTGTTCCAGACTTAGGATGTGATTCTATAATCAAACATATTCTTTTTAGAATATTACACAAGTTATCTAATAACCTTTTAATTAGATATTAATATTGTCAAATCATCTTGTAATCAAGCATGATACAACAAAACATGATGTTCATGAAAAATCTTTGAGTCATACTTAGATTTTATTCATGTCATACATATCTATTTAGACTTTCTAAATAATATATCATGTTATATTATATTCATTTACCGCACATGTTTCAACAATAAACATTCATTCCAAGGTTGTATGACTTATTTTCTAAATCTTTCAAGTAGAGTTTCATTTCAAACTAAGACTTAACTTTAAACTTATATGGAATGTTACTTTTTATATGTTTTACAACATATATGATTTAGAAATTAAACATAATACTCCCACTAGCTTTTAGGAATGCTTAGAAATTATCTCATTTCAATTATAAATCAAAACATGGATTTAATAATTAAACATAAGAGTAATCTTATAGATGCATGCATTTATCCAATCATGGATTATTGCACTTTGTACACTTCTAAAGATTTATTTGAATTCATAAACTCCTTTTGATTACATATCGTCCTCGCTCAAGTAACCATTTAAGAAAGAGTTTTGATATTCCATTGTCAATTTCATAAATATGACAATCATAATCTTTATATATTTAATGTATTTAGAAAAAAATATTCAATCACAGTTAATTGCTTAAGTGTGACTAATAATCTTGTCATAAGACATGCATTAAATACGTGCATAATATTGTCCATATTATTTCTATATAAAGATTTAAACCACAATGGTTACCTTATCTTTGAAGAAACTCATCTTCATTTTCTAGTCTAACTATTAAGATAAACCAAGTTTCTAAAATTGGTTATCTTTATGGACAACATCTTAATCATTCATATCATGTATACTTTACCCAATTTCATATTGGAATTATATAATCATGACATGCATATAAATAAACCAAGAACATCAAGTAAGAATTTGCGGAAGCGTTATAACAAGATCATATAACATGTAATTAATTAATCAATAATAAATAGTAAACATACCTTTGTGATTCTAGCCCGAACAAGAATCAATATGCAATCTTCAACATATGAACCCTAGTTAGGGTTTATGTGGATTGTAAGAATAACCCCTTACCTTTTTGTTATTCAATCCAATATATAACCAATAGTGTGGTTATATCACGTTCTTGTACACACGTACAAATTCAAGTAAAAGATTATGCAAGTAATTAAAACACAAAACGATTTGAGCTTTATAAAAATCTAATCCCTTTGTAAAAGGGTTTGATGGATCGATTATAGAGACAAGAAAAGAAGGAGAGAAAAACACCAAGAACTATGTGTACAAGAGATGAGAAACAATGAATCTTGGGTTTGTATTTATAGTGTATGATTACTTGGAGTCCAAGGCACAAAGGAGGTGCCCTTTTGTCTTGGCCGATCGGTTTAGGAACTCCCCTAGGGATTCCGAAACCTTCTTGACTTTCCAATAATTCATACAATAAACTTTTCTTATTTTCGTCTAACAGTCGTTAGCCATTCTTCGTTAAATACTAACAGTCGTTACTCGTTTTGTGTTTATTAGTAATTATATATAACATTTATAAATAATTATTCATTTACTCTCCATACATAAAGTGTGCAATCCCGTGATCTCGAGTTCGATCCTAACACACCACTATTAATTTATGTTCATAAACTAATAGCCACGAACAACCAAAGAATGATAAGAAAATAAGAAATACTTCAATGGATAGCACAACCTTACTAAAAAGTTGGGCACGTAACATTTATTTCATAAACAAACAGATCTGGACGAAGACCAGTCAAATAATATAAGCTAACCCTAATGAAATTCCAAAATACTCTACCAGATAGCAGATCAATGATTGTGCGATTCAATGCAATATTTACTGAATGGCTAATTCAAGCATTTCTATATAAAATACAAATAGCACACTTTCAAGTTTCAAGTCTATGTTAAGGAACATATTTCTTTGTGTAATTGATTTAGTGTCTCATTAGTTAGTAATATTCCTCTACTGGAATATATACTACATTATGAATACTAACCGAGTAACCGAGTAGGTATATTTAATGCCAAAATACTCATACATAAGTAGGTCTAATTTGACTTGAACCAATACCTATTGTTCGTGGGACGCCTTTGATACCATTAGGCCAATGTTTCTGACCCTAGCGGAAAATGCTAGTGACCACAAAAATCTAGTTTGTGAAAGGTGAGCTCATACAAGCGCAACTCGAGTATTTTGCAAAATCCAAAGAAAGCATTCCATATTTACAGGAAAACAAACTTAACCTATTACCTACATATATATATATATATATATATATATATATATATATATATATATATATATATATATATATATATATATATATATATGTATATATATATATATGTATATATATATATATGTATATATATATATATATATGTATATATATATATATATATATATATATATATATATATATATGCATGTATGTATGTATGTGATCTTGAATGGTATATCACGATAGAGCATTAGCAAACACGTATCACACATTTGAAACTATTCCTGGAGTTAAATCTTCATTGGAAAAGGAGGATGCACAAGCAAGAGAGGTAATACACCAAATCAGCTTGGTAGGCGAGAATACCTTACTGAATCCCATGATTTTATGTTCATCACCACCAAGAGTTATCTTCAAATGTCCCATTATAATCATAATTACCTAGAATGTAAAAAGTGCAATAACGCTAAATCCATTAACGAAAAATAATTTTTTGTTGCTAGGATGATAATCAATCAACTTTTAAGAGACTGGATTTATTTAACTCACGAGATCAACGGCAAAGCCAAGTTCATAGTCATCATCAGAATTTAGATAATCAAAGGTAGCTTTAGTGAGCTTATAAGACATAGTTGTCCCTGCTACTGCCCACTGGTACAGAAAGTGCTGTTGGTCACGCCAAAAATGTGTGACGATATGCATATAGTCACGCACGTTTTTTTTTTGTCATGTGTGACAAAAGTTCCCGCCACCATAGGTGGCATATGGTCACATTGTTGAGTTCGTGGCCTTTTCCATCGAAAAAGAGTGACCAAAATGTAACACCCCCAAAATATCGCAGCGGAAGACTGTGTCATAGGGGTGCTACTTCATAATACAAAGTACAAGGTATAGAAAACGAACTCTAAATGAGACGTTTTGAAAAGTTACCATTCGATTAATAAATTCCGAGTTACAAACTTGAGTTCCATAATACAATACATAAGAGTTTTAAAACATATCGAATGGTAAAGATAAAAGCATAAGTCTTCAAAACATGCCAAGCGACTCTATGCTCCATGCAACAGCTATCACCTTACAGACCTGAGATAAACATGCTAAAGTGTCAACACGAGGTTGGTGAGTTCATAGAGTTTGTCTTAAAACAGTTGAAAAAGCCTCAAAAGAATGTTTACACAGCAAAGGCATTGTGAATCCACTCAGTTGCAAGTCCCGCCATAAGAGACTTGCAACCTATGTGTTCACAACCCACTGCAAAAAATATAGTATAATAAAGACATGTATAAGTTCATCAAAATAGTTAAGCAATTAGTCGTGAGTCTGCACTTCATCTCCGAAGACCTCACGTTTATGATGTATCCAACATTCGCAAATGTTAGGATGTATCAAAGCCTCAATGGTCATCCAACAACTTAACTTGGAGCCATCGGAAGTCTCAATGGTCATCCAACAACTTAATTTGGAGCCACTGGAAGTCTCACAATTAAGTATAACGCAATCATGTATATATGAAATCAAGTATAATGCGATCAAGTATAAGACAATCAAGTATAACACAATCAAGTATAAATGTTTTGAGTATTTGTACAAGTAAGCAAGTAGTTGTGCATGTATCTCCCCCAAAGAGTTAAAACAAGTATGAAAAGAGTAGGGGCTATGACTCACCTTAAGCTTAAGCAATGAGAAATGAAAGTGGTAGTTGAATCTCGAATGTCTCTAAGAACAGCCTATAATAGAACGTTGCGACTTAGGTTTGGAGTAACGTCTAAGAATACGAAGAATTGCCTATATATGTCTTGCATAATGTTCATGATGTAGTACTTAGTATATAGTGTAAGTCTTTGAATATAAATGGTTTATGAAACATGTATAAGTTGTATATCTCTTACTACCGTTCGGGCCGACATAATTCAGAAGTCATGGAGTAAACGTTCGAGGAGCCAGGACACTTTAATTCATAAATCCACAACTCATCTCGACGGCTTACTTAATGAACTCCTCACATGAGGCTCCCTACTATTGTAGTATTCGATAACATATATATAAGTTTTGATCCGAAAAGTTACATGTCTAATATTTAAATAAACTTAGGAAAGTTTATTTTTACATGAAGATTGTTATTAGGGTAAGTTTATATGGTCTTTGGTCATAGCTTCGCCGTGACCTTGGTCATTGTACCATGGTCTTGAGACTCAAACTTGGCTTTAGCCATGTTTGTGGTCTTGGCTTTAGGTCATTAGACCTCTTGGTCTTAGTAAATCATAACTATTATATAGTGACTTTGGTCTAAAAAAGGGCTGTTAAGAATTTGAAGAAAAATATCACTCGGAAAGCGTTTTCAGGGCTCGAGCTTCTTTAGACATGAACGAAAACGTCGTTCCGGACAACTTTTGTGTTTTAACTTTTTGATGAATCTGACCAGAAGGGTGACTTTCAAAATGGCAGAATGCAAAACAGTAGGTATCGGCAGTTTCGGCGTTTTGGTTTTGCTAACTTCAAATGGTCATAACTTTTGACTCGGGTACTCGTTTTGGGTGATTCAAATTGCTATGTTTTCCTTGTTAAGTCCTATTTAACAGTAAGTAAGTGTCAAATATCATAGTTGTACTATTTTGGTCGTGGTTCTCCATAAAAGTCACTAGTTTACTTGTTTAGATAACATAAGTTAACATATATATACCATAACTTGTTTTACTAGTTTTTATACATCATGAACATAATAAAAAGACCATATATAGCATGAAATAAACATAAATAGCATGAAAATGATATTTAGCAAGAAAGTATGTTAGGGTTTGCTTACGACTTGAGGCTTTCTAAAAGAAAGGTAAGTAACTAGTAAAGTACGGACTTTGATAGACTTAAGCTTCACCCTACTTTGCTTCAAGCAATCTTTCTACCCTTGTATTCTTGAAAGAGAGATGATGAAAGTTGAGGTGACTTGAGTGGATTCAAACTCAAGAGAAATCACCAAAGTTCTAAAGATTGGAAGTAGTTTTGATGAATCAAAACCAAACTAGGGTTTATGTGTTGATATAGCACTTGATCCTTGCACAAAACATGGAAGTAAATGAGCAAATGAGATGGTGTTGGTGTGTGGTATATGGGACGGCCAACAAAGGGGAGGGGGGCTTATATAGGGTCTTGAGGAGGTTACATTTCATTGACTTGTCAACCCTTGGAGAGCAAGGTTAACACATGTAAGGATCTAAGGCCTCCTAGCATGAGATCAAGCCACATTGGTGGTGAATCCCCCCCCCCCTATGGCGGTTCATGAACTTGGAGAGGAAGTATTGGTTTGTGATGATATTATCCAAGCTTATGTAGTTAGTTTCGACTCCGTAAAATGCTAACCATAAGTTGTTAAGTCACGAAACGTAAAACCGGGTATCCTAAAAATATGAAACTTGAAAGTATGGTTAAACATGTCAATATACTCCATAATAAAATATAAAATGAGTGGTAGGTTCTATTGGATTGCTCAAACCCTACTAAAACTGGAAACACGGGTCTAAAACGCGTAATACGTAAAACGTACGAAAGTTGCGTAAAATTGAGAAAAGTAAAATGTAACTTTTCTAATAGGATAATAATGACTTAAAATGACTTATAATGTCTAGGCTGGGCTCAGTCTAGTGTCGGTTGGTATTTAATGTCTTTTAGACATAAAACCGTAAGCCTAAAAATCAAGGAATGACTTGTAAAATCAAGGAATGATTTTTGGTCAAAGGAGGAGGGAAAAATATGTTGACTTTTTCTAATAAGTTGAAAACTCAAATTGTCTTAGAGACGCGGTTCAGGTATAGGCTAGGGTTACAGCTGAGTAAAAACGCTTAAAAACTGAAAATTCCAGTTTTTCACGGCCGAGGCTTATTTTGGTCATGTTTTTTCTCAGTCATGATTAATTCTCTACTTAATCATGAGAGTACTAAATATTTTTCTGATGCGGGGTCACTTAACGCGGTCGAGTTTCGTTGTGCGTAGAATTTTTTAATGACGTTTTACCCTAAAATGTGTAATTCCGTGTAATTCCTTAATAACTTACACGAAAATGATCTGATGAGTGTCAAACTTTTAATTTTCCATGGAATTGATTTATCACTCGAGGCCAAGAAACAAAAATCAAATTTCGGAAAAATTTCGGGAAAAATGAATAGTAAAAGTGAATAGTAAAATTTTCCGGGAATAGTAATTAACCTGAAATTGCGAATTGTTACACAAAACCCCTAATATGTGTGACAAATTAGGCACAAGTTTTGTTGGATTAGTCATTATCAGTGACCGTAAACACTTTATAGTCACACGAATGTTTTATGAGAGTAACTATTGTTCGTCCTTTGGCTTCATAAATATGTAATACATGTGACATTTGAGATGATTTATTCAAGTAAATGTGTATTATGTGTGACTATTTCCCGTCCTGTGGCCACATGAATATAATAAATGTGACGTTTGTGATGATTTAGTCACACAACATGTATTGTTTTTTTAGTTAGTCACATACAATTTAAAAAAAATAAAAATAATTAAATAAAAAATGGCCAAAAGTGTGAACAAGTATGACCATATGCTATTTAAAGTGAAGAAATGTGTATTTTGTGTGACTATTGTTCATCCAATGGCCACTTGAACTTTATGTTTATGTGGCCTTTTATAATATTTAGTCACACAAAGCATCTTTGTTTTGGATATTTAGTCACATACAATTAAGCATAAAGTGGCCAAAAATGTTAATAAGTGTGACCATATGTTGTTTAAAGTGAAGAAACGTATATTTTGTGTGACTATTGATCATATTTAGTCACCCCACGAATAAAGCAAAAGTGACCAAACGTGTTACTAAGTGTGATTGTATGCATCTTTTAGTCACATTTAAAAAATTAATATATATATATATATATATATATATATATATATATATATATATATATATATATATATATATATATATATATAACAAATTCAAATATATATCAAAATAAATTCAAATACAATAAAACTGGAATGCATATAACTGAACCACTAATACATATCATATAAGCAGTACTAACTATATGAACCAACAGTACTAACTTATAACTAACAGTTGTAACTAATACACTAGCAGTTTCAACGAAGGCTTCATGTTCTTCGTCCAATCTTTTTATCTTTTCTCTGATTCATGAAAGTAACTGAAGTTATTTGCCGAATGGGAAGTAACCATCTTGTTTTTTTTCCTTAAAATTCTGCTCGTGGCATCACTGATTCATGAAAGTATAACTGAAGTTTTTTTTCTTCTGAAAACAACAAAGTGAACAAGTTACCTCCTCACGTTCGATGAAGCCAGTGCGTCTTAAATCATAAAGTTTTAAACATCTAAAACAAGATTGATGATTACAAAATCTAAACTCATTAAATCAAAAATTATTATATATGCAAGTATTTAGTGAGTTTTGTATCACTTCTCCCCCTTTTTGTAAGCATCAAAAAGGTTGTCCCTATATATAATTATTAAATAGAATTGTATTTTATTTAAAATAGAGGGACCATTTTTGTAAATTCTGACAAATCAGTGTCTAATCTGGAAATAATTATATTGAGGGGCTAAGGATGTCAATTTGATAATTAAATGGACTTGTATGAAATTTTGATAATAAAAAGGTTTAAATTGTAAATATTGTAACTAGAGGGACTACATATGAAAACGTGAGAAAAACAGAAGAAACAGGTAGAAACATGAGAAAAAATGTATGAAAACGGACGAAAACTGATAAAAACTTATGAAAACATGAGAAAAACGGACGAAAACGGATGAAAAAGTAAGAAAAACGAAGAAGAACATGAAATGGTCTAACTTCAAACATAAAGAATGAAGAGAATAAGAGCTTCAGATACTATTTGAACACGCACAAAATAAAGGTAATGAAACAAAGCCCTAAGTTTTAGGTTTTGTAACGATGAATTTTGAGAGGGAAAAGGTGATCTTAATATATCAAATTCCATCTATTAGTTTTACTGGCCTTGCATAAGCCAACATAAACACTTTTAGAATTAAAGAATACTTCTAAAAATAATAACCAATGATATTCTTAAGTTAAAGAAAATACCTGTCGATCGCCTCTTCTTTCTTTCTTATATTAGCTGATAGGAGAACTGGTTCAGCATGTTTTGGAAGTGTGTCTTGAAGCTGTTGTGCCTCTCTCAACCAATTTTCTGCTTCTGAGCACTCGTTCAAGACCTGAAAGGGGGTAGCAGACAAGTGAGAATAAGTAACATGATCGTAGCACATACTATCATACAATATTCTGACCAGTCTGTTAACTATAGTTGCTACTTGTAATCTCTAGAGCAGATGGTTGACTTTCTATAGTCAAATGAATCAACATACAGGTTCAGATAACTTGCTGTTAGTTTGTTTAAGTAGGTAAAATAGCTAACTACGATTAACTTAATAAAAATTTGAATTTGCAAAATACCACATTCTAAATGCTTCAAGTATTCACTAGCTGAGTAGCAGACTAATAACAAGCCATCTGTTATGACATTATAAACTTGTTCTAAGTATACCTCCAATAGTACCTGCAATTTGCAAATTCAATGTACACATCTATAAGCAAGTAATCTAAAAAAGAAGTTACCTCCTAGTTCACTCTGCAATTCCTTCTGAATTATGTCAACCATGGACTTGACATAACCTTCTCGCTTATACCAAGATTGGATAATAGCAACAGGAAGTCTTGACAGCATCTTGTCCTCGCTGTAGAAATATCAGATTATATTTTCTATAATGCTCATCTAAAATGACAAGAAAACAGGATGAATGTTGGATATACAAAATGAGATCATAAATTTACCTAAAGAGGCTTTGGAGAACACGGAAACTTGAACCAGTTGTAGAAACAAACACCCACTTTGGGTGCAGAAAAATTAAAATAAACGCACCCTTTTGGTGCAGAAAAATCAGCAATGAACACACCCCTTTGGTGCAGAAAAATCAGTAGCAAACGTGCCCTTTATGGGGCTGTTTTGCAGCAAATAAACGCACCATTTTGTTGCAGAAAAATCAGCAATGAACACACCCCTTTGGTGCAGAAAAATCAGTAGCAAACGTGCCCTTTATTGGGCGGTTTTGCAGCAAATAAACGCACCCTAGTTGAGCTATTATGGGGCTGTTTTGCAGCAAATAAACGCACCCTAGTTGAGCTGTTTTGGGGCTGTTTTGCGGCCAACAAATGCACCCTAGTTGGGCTGCGTTTCAACAAATTAAACACCATCTTGGTGTTGGACTGAACCGAAACAAAATAAGCACCCTCTTGGTGTTTCTTAATACCCCGAAGTAGGACTAATACCCTCCACTAATCCAAAAGAGCTTATTACCATTTTAATTAAACAAAGAATTCTTAAAATAAGCTAAACAACAAACAAAAACATATAAGCCAAAACTATAAGCTAGAAACAAACAAACAAACTCTTTTTAAAACCATAATTAAATCAAACTATACCACCTCTTGCGGGTTCCGAACCCGTGACCTATTTATCGTGACCAGTAAAAACAAACACGCCTGGTATAGCTTAACAAATGCACCCTCTTGGGGCGGTGATACACAAAGACGAACACCCCTCTGGGGTGGGCTACAATAGCAGACAAACAAACACCTCTTGGTGTGGTTTTTAGCTGAAACAAATAAAACCAAGCGCACCCTCTTGAGTGTGAGGCTGACCCGAAATAAAACACAAACAAGAATAAGCTCCTTGAACTTATGTTCACCAAATAAGCCATGAGTTTCAAAAATAAGCTAAACTAAGAATAATCCAAACACAAGCACGAGGCTAAATTAATTTTCGACAATAGAACCTGAAAAACTTATCCAAAATATTTACTTTAAAAAAACAAGATTTGTGGGATACATGAATACAAAGTTAGCCATATCTCCTTGAGCCCTGTCCTTTCGCTTAGACCCACTACTCTCCCAAGTTTCCTGTAATCCGAAATCATGGATGAAGTTAGAAGATGCAAAATAGAAATGTTGAATTGTTAACATCTGTAATCATAATTCCCTTTAAAGGGTAATTAAAATAAATTAATCAAAATCTCTTGTTTCACTTGTTTGAAGCTAAAGAATCATACCTGTTCTGGAGTGAGGCTATATAGTTTATCCCCAATGATGATTGAGAAGAAGATTAATACAAGTGTAACAAATAAGAGAGAAATAGGATGAGATTAGTGTAGAGAAGTGGGTTTTTAAGTTATGGGGTTTGTGGTTGGCGGCATAGAAGATAGAAATAGGATGAGATAAGTGTAGGTTATGTGACCTAGATAACTATTGGAGGGACTAAGAAAATGTAAATTTGATTTTTGGGAAAAAAAAGTGGGCAAGGAGCAGTGAAAGTAAATTTGATTTGGGAGAAAAAAGAGGGCGGGAGCAATGAAAATATGTGAGGGAGATGTCAAAATTTGAGAAATATTATAAAACATTTGAACTATAAAAGCAAAAGTGTGACCATATATAACATTTGGTCACATTGTTCAAGTGTGTGACATATATTTGTTACTTTTAAATGCATATCGTGACTAATGTTTCAAACTTACTTTTCAATTGTCACACATTTTCAAATTCATATGTGGCTAAATTTTCAACAAAAACTAGCAGTCACATTTAAATAATGTGTGACAAACTTGAGTATATGATTTAGCCACATACACAATTACTTCATGTGACCATATATGGATTTTGGTCACACTGTTCAATTGTGTGACATATACTTGTCACATATGTATATATATAATGCGACTAATGTTTCAAACTTATTTGTATCCGTCACACGTCCCAAATTATAAGTGACTAAATAACTAAAACAAGATTTACCATATACCTCTAGTCACGAATATATTCAAATGTGTGTCTGTAGCCTCAGATGTAATTCTGAAATGGTCACACAAGTCGGATCAAGTGTGGCTGTTTATTTTATTTTGGTACATTTAGTCACATAAAAAAGTTACTGTGTGACCGTTCAAAAAACAGCATGTGTGACGAAATTCCAGTTTTGTACTAGTGGCCCCTCTAATTACATACTGCACAAACTTCATCTCATTACTCCATCCTATCACTGCTCCAGCTATTACTCCAAGTATTGCCCCAACTTCATATGCATAACCACATAAATAATTAACAACTTAAAGTAACCAAAAAGAAAGATGAATTACTGATGAGTGCTCAAACACTCATCGTTTTTGTCGTATTTAAACTGCCAAAACATCCAAAAACGCTCAAATATGCATCAAAATACAGAAAATATCCCAGGGATTGTATTTTATACGTTTCAGATGCAAAATGAGTAAAAACAATGAAAAACGAACAAAGATTGCATAATTGGCAGTTTCAGTCCCCCAACTTTCAAAAATTTACAAAACTAGTCCCTGAGCATGTGTTTTGAAATTTCAAAAGTTACACTTCGACATTAGTTTCACGGATGCTCTTTGATGAGTGCTCAAACACTCATCATTCTTGTCGTATTTAAACTGCCAAAACATACAAAAACAATCAAAAAGTTATCAAAATACTTAAATTATCCCAGGGATTGTGTTTTATGTGTTTTAAATGCAAAATGAGCAAAAACAAATGAAAATTGATCAAAGTTTGCAATATTGGCAGTTTCAGTCCCCCAAGTTTCAAAACTTGTCAAAATTAGTCCCTATGCATTTATTTTGAAGGGAAAAGTTAACCCAAGGTTTTGAAAGTCAAAAATCATAAAATATTACACTTGGGTCATAAGTTTTCCAAAATTACATGTTTGGCCCCTGAGATTTCAAATTTGGCAAAATAGGTCCCTGGGAAATTTTGAAAATTGGAAAAATGCAAAATTGGTTCTTGGACTTTGGAATTGTGGCATGATTGGTCCTTGGTAGCAAATGTGGAAAATTACAAGTTCAGTCCTCAAGTTTCGAAAAATTACAAAATTGGTCCTTGTGTTATACTTAACCAAACCGGACCCTTTTTCTTATTACCAAATCCAATATCCAAACCAAAACCAAATCCAACCAAAAAAAACCACCCTAGGCCCAAAATTCCCAGCCCACTTCCCATTTTATATAAAAAATCCACCCCGGTCAAACACCCCTTTGACCCTTCTTCTTCCCCCCAACATCCAACGCAAAACCAGGCCTCATGTTCCCCCCCCCCCCCCCCCTCCTTACCTTTTCACCCATAGCCCCCCACAATAAATGCACCTCACCAAACTAACCAACCCCTACCACCACTCCATTTAATGCCCCAACCATACCACTCAGTTTTGCCCTATTTCTTTTTTGCAGGAAAACACAAATCAAGGGTTTAGATGCATGTAAGCCTAATTGGATGGTGAGGATATGGTCAAAGGTCAAAGTAAAGACTAATGGGACACTCAGATTGCAAGTTGAAGCCATGTGGGAAGAGATAGGACTTATTTTTGCTTCGTTATATATATTGTAGCTCAATATGAGGCTTAGTGTGTGTAGTATGTAGTTTATGTTGTTGTAGTATCTAATTGTACCTCTGTAATCTATTTTTTAAGTTAATGAAATATCAGTTTTAAGTTTACTCACAGTTGCAATTTTTCAAGTATTACTTAGAAATTTCAATCCATTGTTCAAAGCTTCTTAGTGATACATAATTGTTTGCTCACTCATATAAACCTTCTTGTATCTGTTTTACATAAGTTTTCAAGTTGTGGAATGGTTTTTATCCAAGTTTAAGAATAACAGTCAAAAATAAATAAAAATAAAAATAAATAAAAACTAAGAACAAAGATTGAAGGAAGCTTGGAGCAGGGTGTATAAAGGATGGCCCTTGGTTTAGTGCTTAATGGTAAGCAATAGGGATGTGAATTGGTACTTGATCTCAGTTGTTAGCTTGGAATTGCACCTTGTGAGTCTCTTGCACCATTTCTTTCTTTTTCTATTTTACTGCTTAAATTAGCTTATTTCTGTCTTGTTTGTGCATAATAAGCATAGGTTAGAGTAATTAAGGTGATCTCTTTGTTGGTTGTGTTTTGAATTGTGTGTGGCTTAAAATTTCTAAGTTGACTGTCATTTTAAGCTTAGTAGTAATGTTAAGTGTTTATAATGTATAACTATGTTTTCTAGTTTATAATCACTTATTATAACATAACAAGTTAGTAGGTAATGGTAATTTAGGTTTGAATCTCATTTGGCTTCACAAATCTTCACATCAGTCACCAAAAAGGGGTGTTTGGTTTTGGTTGTTTCAGAGGGTTAAGGGTAGTTTTTGTTGTTGTTAACCATCAATACAGTCTCAAGTAGGTATATTAGAACACCTTTGACCACAAAATCAGTAACAACTTAAGTGAAAGTCAAAATCACATATATTTTGGTTTAAACACCATCTGTGGTGATAAAAGGCAACCACAATCCTTATTTCAATTCAAACATACAAGTTCTTGCTCATTCTGAGCTTATTGTGGTTTATTTAAGCCAAACAAGTCATAAAATCAAGGATCATAGTTCAAAAAAGTCAAATCTCAAAGTTTTCTAAAAAGTCAAAAGCATAAGTCTCAGATTTTCCCAAATATGGCATGAATTTTCTTGATTTTTGTGGTAAGATTTAGGATTTGAAATTTGTTGTGGGTATTGTCTATTAGTAGAACTAGTGATTTCCATAACTGTTAGATTTTTGTAAATTTTTGTTGTGGACAAAACTACCCCTCAAAGTCACTTGCAGGGAAAGGACTTGCCCTGTGCACCAGCAACCCAGTCACCACCACCACTTTGGTGGTTCATTGTGACCACCTCAGTGGGTCCCACTGACCAAATCTTAGCCCATTCAACCCCCCTCCTACCAGGGTTGAGGTTTTGACCATTTGTTTGACCATAGGACTTGTGGACCCCACCTGAAACCTTTCCTAAAGGTTGTCCCCTTTTCTGTTTCAGAACCAAAATAAGCAAGTACTTATTGTGGTGTTTTAGCTTATTCAGTTGTCTTAATTGATTGAATTTTGCTTAACATTGTTCAAGTAACTCAAGTAAACAAGTTTCGACCATTGTGGACCCCACACTTGGCCATTTGTACTTATTTCTCTTCTAAGTCAAAGAAAGTCAACTACTTAGGTAATAAGCACTTGAAGTGCTTATTCACTTGGTCTCAGCCAAACTCACTTCACAAAAGTTGCTTAAAATCATCTAATAAGCAGTTTTGAAAAAGAAAATTCCAAAAAAGTCAAACTTAATAGAAGTGATAGCTTCTATTTAAGCCAATTGGCTTATTCTTCAGCTTATTAATAAGCAATTCCCATTTTTATATTTTTCCTAGGCTTCTGGTATATAAAAATAATTTTTGTAATTTTTTCAGATTTTTCTTGCATCATTTAGTATTTTTCTTAATTTAAATAAGTTTTTAGTAATTATTAAATAGTTAATAATTAATAATAATAAATTAGAAAATCAGAAAAATATAAATTAATTTTTAAAATTAGTTTTTAGTTATTTTTGATTTTTCCAAATTTTATTTTCAATTTTCTAGTGTAATTTAATAATTAATTAGAATTTAGAATAATTAAAAAGTAATTAATAATTAATTAATAATTAGTAATCATTAATTAAAAAGTCTTAAAAACATATTTTAATTTCTAAAATTAGTTTTGTAGTATTTTAGATTTTTCTAAGTTTAATTTTTATTTTTCCAAGTTAATTTCATATTTATTTGTAATTTAGGTTAATTTATTTAATAAAAAGTAATTAGGAAATTAGTATTTAATTAATAGTAATTATAAAATTAGTGTAAAAATTAATTTTAAATTCCTAAAAATTTTCTTTAATCATTAGGTTTGTAAAAATACTATTTTCATACCAGTAGCCTCTTCAGATCACCTCATTCACTTTTATTTCACGTACGTTTGTTCACGTTTTCAGCAAACGTACGGTTTTTAAGTTTTAAGTAATTTCTTCTCAATCTTAATTCCAGTAATCATTCACATAGCTTTCCTAAGCTATTTTGTTTAATAATTTCCAAATAATTCTCATAACCACCCTTTTCTGTAAATAATCACCCGATCACAAAGCACGCTCAGTCACAATTCACACCTTGTCAGGATTTAACGACCTGGTGATACCTTATATTACCCGGAGCATTGGTCTAGGGAGTTTGATCTTGTTGACCATTTCCTTGGTCAATTTAGGTTGACTGTTTAGCACCAATCAATTTTTGGCGCCGCTGCCGGGGAGGTGTGCGCGTTTCTGCAGCGTCTTTTGAGATTAGTGTTATCTCACGTAGATCATTGTAAAAACCCACCACTTGTGTAAATTTTGAAATCAAAACACAAAAAAAGTCATTAACACTTTTCCTAAAGTGTTAAAACACCAAAAAAATTAAAAAACAACAAAACAGATCGTAACGTTTTTTGATTCGGTTTTCTTTTAAGGTGATTCTTAAAGAAAAACGATTTCAGATTACGGGACGATACCAAAAATATTGTCCAAAAAATTTTTATCCCTAGTGCATGCACACTCGTTCTTCAAGGTCCACTAGCCCATTACGTGAGCTTGTCCGAAAACCTCGAAGACCTCGTCGACGTTCTGCACCAACAGTCGGATCAGAGATCCGTACTGTTGCCACACCCACTGTCACCATGGCGGAAGACCGCCCCATGTGTGAGCTTCTCCAAGCACACATCGAGGGTTACGGAGGTGCCATTGTTGTTCCAGCCATCGTGGCTATTATGACCAAGAAAAATGTTCGGGAGGTCGAGGTTGATGGAAATACATGATTATTCTAGAGAGAGAAAGGTGGAGAAAAGGGTTTATATTAAAAGAGAATAAATGAAACAATACACACACTTTCCCACACCCCTCATGGAGAGTCATGAGGGGTATTTATAGGCTCCTAACATTACTAGTTTGCCTATATTACAATAATAGTCCCTAAAGTACTATTTGTATGATATCTATTCCATTTCTTTATGTGTGACGTTATCTTTTATAAAATAGCAAGGCTAACAATCTCCCTCCAAGATATCGTCACACATGAATGGATACAATGAGACCTATAAACACATAAACATGTAAATTGCAACAATAGTAAACTATGTTGACGTTGTTGAAGCGCAGAGTCTCTGTAGTCTAGATACTGAGGCAGACTTGAAGTTCTCTCTTCCGACGATCTCGGCGTATGATCTTTGATACTGGCGGTAAAGGTCTTTTTAGCTCTGAACTTCAACTGTAATGGTCTAGTTAGGTTATTACTTGTTATTACCAAGAAACATGTTCGGGAGGTCGAGGTTGATGGAAATACATGATTATTCTAGAGAGAGAAAGTAGAGAGAGAAAGGTGGAGAAAAGGGTTTATATTAAAAGAGAATAAATGAAACAATACACACACTTTCCCACACCCCTCATGGAGAGTCATGAGGGGTATTTATAGGCTCCTAACATTACTAGTTTGCCTATATTACAATAATAGTCCCTAAAGTACTATTTGTATGATATCTATTCCATTTCTTTATGTGTGACGTTATCTTTTATAAAATAGCAAGGCTAACAATCTCCCTCCAAGATATCGTCACACATGAATGGATACAATGAGACCTATAAACACATAAACATGTAAATTACAACAATAGTAAACTATGTTGACGTTGTTGAAGCGCAGAGTCTCTGTAGTCTAGATACTGAGGCAGACTTGAAGTTCTTTCTTCCGACGATCTCGGCGTATGATCTTTGACACTGGCGGTAAAGGTCTTTGTAGCTCTGAACTTCAACTGTAATGGTCTAGTTAGGTTATTACTCCCTCCTAACTAGTGAGCCTTTATTCTTTTTCCTGCTCCCTCCTGAACTGACAACTCTCCTCTCATCTCGCAGCGGATAAGGTAGCTACTAATGAGTTTGCACAATGGTTGTCGTTCTGGGAGCATCATAGAATAACTCACATAGTATTGCACAGAAGGTTGGTAATACGCTCCGATGTACACAACATTAGTACTTCTTCGGTTCTAGTGTAAGCACAATTCCCTTGATCAACCAACGTACTAGAGATGAAACACTACTTCTTTTGGCATGTTCTTCTCCCTCCTGATGGTTGCGATGTATCGAAATCATCATACTATTGTGTGTACATGCCAAAATTACGTGTACTTTACACTTCTGATGCAATGTAGATAGACCATGAAAGCATAATTTGTGAGAATATGCTGATAGGATATGACTCTCTTTATTCTACAATCTCTTCTCTTCTCTTCAACCTTTAAGCGACCTCTTCAAAGTCCAACCAGCTAGTAAATGACCACTGTATGGAGACAACCCAATATAACCAATCTGAGAATGAAGTATACATCCCATAGATATGTGACCTAATATTGTACGATGGTGTGACTAAGAACCTATACTGAGCACTACAACGTAACTCCTTTAAGCATAGGTCGATCCATATACTCAAACGAGCAAACAGTATATGAAAACTCCGCCTCTTGAACTATCCACAACTTTTTGTGACACTGAGTACTACAATGTAACTCCTTAAAGTGATAGCTATAACCCGTGAGTACTACAATGTAACTCCTTACATCGGGTATAACTAGATAATCCAAGTCTTAATCACTATCTCTACCAGTGTTTGCCCAAACAAGTATCTACGAAAGTCATGCATCCATCCACCCCTAGACTTTGAGATAAATAAGTACACATGCCCTTGAAATGAACTTTAAACCCAAATAAGCAATATCGTACAAAAACTCCATAGTCACAAAAATTTGATACTAGCCGTTGTCATTTGATTGTGATTCTTGATCAGGATCGTTTAAGCAATTCATGGTGTGTTTTGAGGTGATTTGAGATATATTGGTGTTGATGATAATGAAACAAGGAAATGAATCATGATCTATAAGATTGATTTACCAATAATCTCATGTGTTTAGGTAAGGTGAAAGTTAGGGTTTAGGGTATATAGACATTAGGTTATTGATGAGGTTAGGGTTTTGTTTATGTAATAATCTTTTGATATTTCCTTGCTCAAAATCCCATCTCGTTACTCGATATCCTAAGTCAATTTCAGCAGAGTTTCGTTTAGATTAGTCCAAAAGAAATCCTTACTCGATAATCGATAAGGTTGGACCAGCCTAACTCGGCAAACTATATGAAGCATACTCAACTCATGAAACCATTGCTCGAAAATCAACCCAAACTCGGTAAAGTTGACCAAACTCGGTAATACCACCTACTCGGTAATACCACCTAACTCGGTAACACCACCTAACTCGGTAACACCACCTAACTCAGTAAGATCACCTAACTCGGTAAGATCACCTAACTTGGTAAAATCTGACCAAACTCGGTAACCTTTGAAACTCAGAATCCTAACTCACAAACTTTGATTTCTAACTCGGTAAAAATGTTTCCAAACTCGGTAAAATTGTTTTCTAACTCGGTAAAAAAAAATTCCAAACTCGGTAAAAAAAATTTCCAAACTCGGTAAAAAAAAATTTCCAAACTCAGTAAAAAAAAATTTCCAAACTCGGTAAAAAAAATTTCCAAACTCGGTAAAAACTTTTTTCCAAACTCGGTAAAAAAAATTTTTTTTCAAACTCGGAAAAAAAAATTTCAAACTCGGTAAGAAATTTTCAAACTCACTAAAAAACGTAATTTTTCCGAGAAAAAACACCAAAAAACACGATTTTTCACCCAAAAACACCACGATTCGCCCCCGGTTAGCTCTGATGCCACTTGTTATGACCAAGAAACATGTTCGGGAGGTCGAGGTTGATGGAAATACATGATTATTCTAGAGAGAGAAAGTAGAGAGAGAAAGGTGGAGAAAAGGGTTTATATTAAAAGAGAATAAATGAAACAATACACACACTTTCCCACACCCCTCATGGAGAGTCATGAGGGGTATTTATAGGCTCCTAACATTACTAGTTTGCCTATATTACAATAATAGTCCCTAAAGTACTATTTGTATAATATCTAGTCCATTTCTTTATGTGTGACGTTATCTTTTATAAAATAGCAAGGCTAATAGTGGCTGATAATTTCGAGCTCAAAACCGGGTTACTCTATCTTGTATCCTCAAGTCAATTTTACGGTTTTGAGAGGGACGATCCTCATGCTCACATTCGATGGTTCAATAAAATCACTTCGACCATCAAGTACAAGAATGTCCCTTGTGAAGCAATAAAACTTCTTCTCTTCCCATTCTCCCTGGAGGGACAAGCCCAGATTTTGCTTGGAAAACAACCTCCTAGATCTATTGAGACATGGGAGGATCTTGTGAAAAAAATTGTGAATGAATTCTTCCCACCTTCCAAGACCACGAGTCTTAAGAATGAAATCACCAAGTTCACTCAGAAATATGATGAATCTTTTGGTGAAGCGTGGGATCGTTTCAAAGAATTACTTCGCAAGTGTCCACATCATGGTTTCTCCGAGTTGATGCAACTCGATACTTTCTACAATGGCGTGAGCCAAGCTGATCAGGATTCTCTCAATGCCTCTGCGGGAGGTAATTTCTTGAGTAGAACCACAAAAGAAGCTTTACAGATCATATAAAACAAGTCCAAGGTCCGCTCTACATGAAGCAAACCGATTGTTTCTTAAATTAATGCGGGTCCTTCCACTTCATCTTCTGTGGGTCAATCTAGCACGGATGCTAAGCTTGACAAGCTCACTGAAGCGATCCAAGCTTTGGTTCTCGCCCAAACAAAGAAAGTTTCATTTCCACAACATCCTCCCCCTGCTGAGGTTAAAAAAGTGGAAGTCTATGTGACTTGTGGTGGGCCGCATGCTTACTACAATTGCACAGCTACTGATGGTACTCCATATGAAGCTCATGCTGTTGTCGGGTCCGAAAATCAAGGAGGCAATCAATACCGCCCTCCTATGGACCCGAACTATCGTCCTCACCATTATCCTGGACCTCCCGGTTTTAATCAAAACCAAAATATCTAAAACCGTGGCCAAAATCAAAATAGAGTGAACCAAGGTTATCAAAACCAAGGTAACTTCAATCAGGGTCCCGGTTTCCAAAATCAAAATCAAGGTTTCCAACACCAAAATCAAAGAAACTTTAACCGGAACCAAGGTCAAGGTAATTTCAATCCCGGGAACTTTCATGGAAACAATCACCAGAATCAAGGGAATTTCCATCATCAAAACCAAGGAAATTTCAACCAAGGTCCCAATCCGAACAATCGAGCTCAAAATCTTCCTAATCCGAATCAAGCCATTGTTCCTACCGGGCCTTCATCTGATGAGTTGTTAAAGCAATTCATGAAGTCCCAAGAAGAGTTGAACAAGTTGCTGGTCAGCCAGATTTATGATATCAAGAAGTCTTTAAATAATCGACCCTCGGTCTCAGGTACTACTTTACCGAGCAACACGATCGCTAACCCGAGGGGCGATGCTAAGGCGATCACAACACGAAGTGGTGCTTCATATGATGAACCCGCGATTCCTACTACCTCTTCTCCTTCTCCTCCAAAGGTAGTGGATCGTGAACCTGAGGTAACAAAGGACAAGGTGCAAACTCCTAGCCCACGAAGTACAGCACACGTCCAACCTTAGGTTAATCCTGAAACAAGATGTAAGCCTGGAGTTGTCTTTGAACCACCAGAAACTCTAGTGGACAAATCCAAAACTTCTATTCCTTATCCATCATGTCTCAATGAACAAAAGCTCCGCGAAAAGGCTAGTCACCAAATGGATAAATTTTTCCAAATCTTCCAAGATTTGCACTTTGATATTAGCTTCGCGGACGCTATTCTCTTGATGCCCAAGTTTGCATCAACAATCAAAAATCTGTTGAGTAATAAAGAAAAACTCTTTGAGATGGCAAGAACTCCTCTGAATGACCACTGCTCAGCAGTTCTCTTGAAAAAGCTTCCTGAAAAGCTTGGAGACCCCGGGAAATTTCTCATTCCTTGTACTTTACCAGGTATAGTTGAATGCTTCGCCTTAGCCGATCTAGGTGCTAGCATTAACCTAATGCCATATTCTGTGTGGAAGAAACTTTCTCTTCCCGAACTCACTCCCATGTGCATGACTTTAGAGCTTGCCGATCGTTCGATTTCTCATCCTCTTGGCATTGCCGAGGACATATTCGTTAAAGTGGGAAAGTTCCATTTTCCGGCAGATTTTGTGATTGTTGACTTTGATGCCGATTCTAGGGTCCCTCTCATTCTCGGAAGGGGATTCCTTAGAACTGGGCGCGCTCTTATCGATGTATTTGAGCATGAGATCACATTACGTGTTGGAACGGAAGCCATTACCTTCAACCTAAATCAAACTTCGTGATACTCCTCCAATTATGACTCTGAATCGGTAAACCGAATAGATGTCATCGATGTAGCTGCTGAGGAGTACGCTCAAGAGGTTCTAGGTTTCATTGATAATTCTTCGAGTGAAAATCTCACTCAATCTTCTCGTCCCATCAAACCTGCAGTCCAACAACAAAGAAGGGTGAATCCAAAAATTCATGAGGTTATCAAACAAGAGGTTTTAAAACTTCTTGATGCTGGATTGATTTACCCTATCTCGGACAGTCCTCGGGTTAGCCCAATTCATTGTGTTCCAAAAAAGGGTGGCATTACTGTTGTCACAAATGAGGAGAATGAGTTGATTCCAACTCGTTTGGTTACGGGTTGGCCCGTCTGCATTGACTATCGCAAGTTAAATGACGCCACCCGTAAAGATCATTTTCCTCTGCCCTTTATGGGTCAGATGCTCGAGAGATTAGCGGGGAATGAGTACTATTGCTTCCTCGATGGTTTCTCAGGTTACTTTCAGATTCCCATTGATCCGCAAGATCAGGAAAAGACCACTTTTACGTGCCCCTATGGAACTTTTGCATATAAACGTATGCCATTTGGCTTATGTAATGCTCCGGACACGTTTCAAAGATGTATGATGGCCATATTTTCCGACATGATCGGGAAAACTATGGAGGTCGTTATGGACGATTTTTCGGTCATTGGGGATTCGTTCCAATCATGTCTCTCCCATTTAGACAGCATGCTAAAACGTTGTGAAGACACAAAGTTATGTCTAAATTGGGAGAAGAGTCACTTTATGGTCAAAGAAGGCATTGTCCTCGGCCATAAAATTTCAAAAAACGGGATTGAGGTTGACAGAGCCAAAGTGGACGTCATTGCAAAATTGCCTCATCCCACAACCGTAAAAGGTGTTAGGAGCTTTTTGGGTCACGTCGGTTTCTACCGTAGGTTTATTCAAGATTTTTCTAAAATCGCCCGGCCTATGACCCATCTCCTCGAGAAGGATGCTCCTTTTATCTTCTCCCCAGAGTGCATCGAAGCTTTTAAAACACTTAAGAAAAAGTTTACCGAGGCACCGATTCTTGTTGCCCCCGATTGGGACTTGCCCTTCGAGCTCATGTGTGATGCTAGTGATTATGCGATAGGGGCAGTCTTGGGGCAACGCAAAACAAAACATTTTCAGCCTATACACTATGCCAGCAAAACTATGACCGAGGCTCAAAGTCATTACACCACCACCGAAAAAGAATTATTAGCTGTGGTGTATGCTTTTGAAAAATTCCGGCCATACTTGATACTGACCAAAAGCATAGTGTATACGGATCACTCGGCTTTGAAGTACCTCTTTGCAAAACAAGATGCAAAGCCGAGACTACTCCGTTGGGTTCTCCTCCTACAGGAATTTGATATCATTATCCGTGATAAAAAAAAGGAGTTGAGAACCTAGCTGCTGATCATCTCTCCCGTCTTGAAAACCCTCACCAAGATGCTTTCGAGAAAAAGGAAATAAATGAAACATTTCCTCTCGAAACCCTCAATGCGGTTTAATTTCGTGGAGACTCGATTACCCCATGGTTTGCCGACTTCGCAAACTATCTTGCGGGTAACTTTGTTGTGAAAGGGATGTCGTCCCAACAAAAAAAAATTCTTCAAAGATGTAAAACATTATTTCTGGGACGACCCCTACCTGTTCAAAATTTGCGCGGATCAAGTCATCCGGCGGTGTGTGTATGGTCAGGAAGCCACAGAAATTTTAAAGGCTTGCCATGCTGGTCCCACGGGGGGCCACCACAATCCCAACTACACTGCCAAAAAGGTGTTTGATTCCGGCTTTTAGTGGCCCACAATCTACAAGGATGCCCAAGAATTGGTCAAGTCCTGTGACGCTTGTCAACGTCACGGGAATCTTTCACAAAAGAATGAAATGCCTCAAAATGCAATTCAAGTATGTGAAATTTTTGACATCTGGGGCATCGACTTTATGGGGCCATTTCCATCTTCTCATGGCAACAAATACATACTCGTGGCAGTTGATTATTTGTCAAAATGGGTTGAAGCGAAAGCTTTACCCACAAATGATGCCCGAGTAGTTGTGAAATTTTTAAAAGCTCTTTTTGCCCGATTCGGAACTCCACGTGCTATTATTAGTGATCGTGGTACGCACTTCTGTAATGACAAATTCGACAAAGTCATGCAAGAGTACGGTGTAACTCACCATCTTTCTACTGCGTACCACCCTCAAACAAGTGGACAAGTCGAAGTTTCCAATCGGGGCATTAAAAGAATTTTAGAAAGAACCGTAGGTGAAAATCGTGCATCGTGGTCGGATAAACTAGATGATGCACTTTGGGCTTTCCGTACGGCTTACAAAACACCCATTGGGTGTACGCCTTACAAACTTGTGTTCGGGAAAGCATGCCATCTTCCTATCGAGCTTGAGCACAAAGCCTATTGGGCTCTCAAGCATGCCAATTTTGACCTCAAAACTGTGGGTGATCATAGAAAAGTTCAACTGAATGAATTAAATGAACTTCGTGATCAAGCTTACGAGAACTCTTTGATCTATAAAGAAAAGACAAAGAAGATTTATGACTCAAAAATCAAGAACCGCGTTTTCAACGTTGGTGATCGAGTCCTTCTTTTCAACTCTAGACTCAAGATCTTCTCGGGAAAGCTCAAAACCCGATGGACTGGTCCATTCACTATCGCAAAAGTTTATCCTTATGGCACCGTCGAATTATCTCAAAATGACGGTCCAAATTTCAAAGTGAATGGACACCGGTTGAAACACTACTTTGGAGAGGACATACCATCCATGGTTGTCCCGGATCTCCAAATTTTCCCCAAGGATAATTGAATTCGGGGATCGAGTCAAGCTAGCGACTCGATGAACAAAAACAATAGCACAATGCGGGTTTTCACCCGTATCTCTGATTCTTTCTACTTTCTACCACCTAGTGTGGGGGAATGGCCAACCCCCCCCCCCCTCGCTGTTTGAAAAATGTATATATGTATATAAATTTAAAAAAATGTGTATATATATAGAAATAAAGTAAAATATGGTGTTTCCACAGTTAGATTCGAATATTAGATTTTTCCATTCAAAGAGTCGGCATAATAGCCGGGACTTTGAATATTGAGGACAATATTCATTTCTAAGTGTGGGGGGGGGGGGGGGGAATTCTAGCGAATTTTATAAAAATATATCTTCTAGTACCCCCGTTTTTGGCCAATATTTTCAAAAAAATTTCACTTTATTTCAAAATTTTTGAGGTAATCAGTCCGCCATGTCTAACCGACAAAGGGATTGGCTAATCCAGGAGCAAACGGCTCTTGGTAAAGATAACTCAAATCCGTTGACGGCTTGCAATTTGCCCAAAATTGTATGGTAAATCAACTCGCCATATCCCACAAAGCGAATGAGTTGGCTAGCCCGCAAGATTATGGCTTGTGGTAAAGGAAGTGAAAAATCCATAATTGGTAATCAACTCACCAAGATGTCGACTAGGTCCATCAAGAGTTGGCTAGTCTAGGAGCAAACGGCTCTTGGTAAAGACTAATCAAAACCGTTGAAAGCTGGTGGTTTGCTCAAAATCAAATGGTTATCAGGTGGACCATAGTTCTTACTTGAATCGGTACATCTGGCTACTCCAGAAGTGATGGATTTTGGAAAAGAGTTTTCAAATCCATCAAGTTTTCTAAAAAGATTGATAGGGACTAGCAATAGTTTACTGTGGGGGATTGATGAGTGCTCAAACACTCATCATTTTTGTCGTATTTAAACTGCCAAAACATACAAAAACAATCAAAAAGTTATCAAAATACTTAAATTATCCCAGGGATTGTGTTTTATGTGTTTTAAATGCAAAATGAGCAAAAACAAATGAAAATCGATCAAAGTTTGCAATATTGGCAGTTTCAGTCCCCAAAGTTTCAAAACTTGTCAAAATTAGTCCCTATGCATTTATTTTGAAAGGAAAAGTCAACCCAAGGTTTTGAAAGTCAAAAATCACAAAATATTACACTTGGGTCATAAGTTTTCCAAAATTACATGTTTGGCCCCTGAGATTTCAAATTTGGCAAAATAGGTCCCTGGGAAATTTTGAAAATTGGAAAAATGCAAAATTGGTTCTTGGACATTGGAATTGTGGCATGATTGGTCCTTGGTAGCAAATGTGGAAAATTACAAGTTCAGTCCTCAGGTTTTGAAAAATTACAAAATTGGTCCTTGTGT
The DNA here is from genome assembly GCA_030686995.1 of Artemisia argyi. Classification (NCBI taxonomy): domain Eukaryota; kingdom Viridiplantae; phylum Streptophyta; class Magnoliopsida; order Asterales; family Asteraceae; genus Artemisia; species Artemisia argyi. The sequence goes on from CM060697.1 coordinate 33,865,179, forward strand.
TATACTTAACCAAACCGGACCCTTTTTCTTATTACCAAATCCAATATCCAAACCAAAACCAAATCCAACCAAAAAAAAACCACCCCAGGCCCAAAACTCCCAGCCCACTTCCCATTTTATATAAAAAATCCACCTCGGTCAAACACCCCTTTGACCCTTCTTCTTCCCCCCAACATCCAAAGCAAAACCAGGCCTCATGTTCCCCCCCCCCCCCCCCCTCCTCACCTTTTCACCCATAGCCCCCCACAATAAATGCACCTCACCAAACTAACCAACCCCCACCACCACTCCATTTAATGCCCCAACCATAACACTCAGTTTTGCCCTATTTCTTTTTGGTGGGAAAACACAAATCAAGGGTTTGGGAGCATGTAAGCCTAATTGGATGGTGAGGATATGGTCAAAGGTCAAAGTAAAGACTAATGTGACACTCAGATTGCAAGTTGAAGCCATGTGGGAAGAGATAGGACTTATTTTTGCTTCATTATATATATTGTAGCTCAATATGAGCCTTAGTGTGTGTAGTATGTAGTTTATGTTGTTGTAGTATCTAATTGTACCTCTGTAATCTATTTTTAAGTTAACGAAATATCAGTTTTAAGTTTACTCACAGTTGCAATTTTTCAAGTATTACTTAGAAATTTCAATCCATTGTTCAAAGCTTCTTAGTGATACATAATTGTTTGCTCACTCATATAAACCTTCTTGTATCTGTTTTACATAAGTTTTCAAGTTGTGGAATGGTTTTTATCCAAGTTTAAGAAAAACAGTCAAAAATAAATAAAAATAAAAATAAATAAAAACTAAGAACAAAGATTGAAGGAAGCTTGGAGCAGGGTGTATAAAGGATGGCCCTTGGTTTAGTGCTTAATGGTAAGCAATAGGGATGTGAATTGGTACTTGATCTCAGTTGTTAGCTTGGAATTGCACCATGTGAGTCTCTTGCACCATTTCTTTCTTTTTCTATTTTACTGCTTAAATTAGCTTATTTATGTCTTGTTTGTGCATAATAAGCATAGGTTAGAGTAATTAAGGTGATCTCTTTGTTGGTTGTGTTTTGAATTGTGTGTGGCTTAAAATTTCTAAGTTGACTATCATTTTAGGCTTAGTAGTAATGTTAAGTGTTTATAATGTATAACTGTGTTTTCTAGTTTATAATCACTTATTATAACATAACAAGTTAGTAGGTAATGGTAATTTAGGTTTGAATCTCATTTGGCTTCACAAATCTTCACATCAGTCACCAAAAAGGGGTGTTTGGTTTTGGTTGTTTCAGAGGGTTAAGGGTTGTTTTTGTTGTTGTTAACCATCAATACAGTCTCAAGTAGGTATATTAGAACACCTTTGACCACAAAATCAGTAACAACTTAAGTGAAAGTCAAAATCACATATATTTTGGTTTAAACACCATCTGTGATGACAGTAGGCAACCACAATCCTCATTTCAATTCAAGCATACAAGTTCTTGCCCATTCTGAGCTTATTGTGGTTTATTTAAGCCAAACAAGTCATAAAATCAAGGATCATAGTTCAAAAAAGTCAAATCTCAAAGTTTTCTAAAAAGTCAAAAGCATAAGTCTCAGATTTTTCCAAATATGGCATGAATTTTCTTGATTTTTGTGGTAAGATTTAGGATTTGAAATTTGTTGTGGGTATTGTCTATTAGTAGAACTAGTGATTTCCATAACTGTTAGATTTTTGTAAATTTTTGTTGTGGACAAAACTACCCCTCAAAGTCACTTGCAGGGCAAGGACTTGCCCTGTGCACCAGCAACCCAGTCACCACCACCACTTTGGTGGTTCATTGTGACCACCTCAGTGGGTTCCACTGACCAAATCTTGGCCCATTCAACCCCCTCCTACCAGGGTTGAGGTTTTGACCACTTGTTTGACCATAGGACCTGTGGACCCCACCTGAAACCTTTCCCAAAGGTTGTCCCCTTTTCTGTTTCAGAACCAAAATAAGCAAGTGCTTATTGTGGTGTTTTAGCTTATTCAGTTGTCTTAATTGATTGAATTCTGCTTAACATTGTTCAAGTAACTCAAGTAAACAAGTTTTGACGATTGTGGACCCCACACTTGGCCATTTGTACTTATTTCTCTTCTAAGTCAAAGAAAGTCAACTGCCTAGGTAATAAGCACTTGAAGTGCTTATTCACTTGGTCTCAGCCAAATTCACTTCACAAAAGTTGCTTAAAATCATCTAATAAGCAGTTTTGAAAAAGAAAATTCCAAAAAAGTCAAACTTAATAGAAGTAATAGCTTCTATTTAAGCCAATTGGCTTATTCTTCAGCTTATTAATAAGCAATTCCCATTTTTATATTTTTCCTAGGCTTCTGGTATATAAAAATAATTTCTTGCATCATTTAGTATTTTTCTTAATTTAAATTAGTTTTTAGTAATTATTAAATAGTTAATAATTAATAATAATTATTTAGAAAATCACCAAAATATAAATTAAATTTTAAAATTAGTTTTTAGTTATTTTTTATTTTTAAAAATTTTATTTTCAATTTTCTAGTGTAATTTAATAATTAATTAGAATTTAGAATAATTTAAATAATTAAAAAGTAATTAATAATTAGTTAATAATTAGTAATCATTAATTAAAAAGTCTTAAAAATATATTTTAATTTCTAAAATTAGTTTTATAGTATTTTAGATTTTTCTAAGTTTAATTTTTATTTTTCCAAATTAATTTCATATTTATTTGTAATTTAGGTTAATTTATTTAATAAAAAGTAATTAGGAAATTAGTATTTAATTAATAGTAATTATAAAATTATTGTAAAAATTAATTTTAAATTCCCAAAAATTTTCTTTAATCATTAGGTTTGTAAAAATACTATTTTCATACCAGTAGCCTCTTCAGATCACCTCATTCACTTTTATTTCACGTACGTTTGTTCGCGTTTTCAGCAAACGTACGGTTTTTAAGTTTTAAGTAATTTCTTCTCAATTTTAATTCCCGTAATCATTCACATAGCTTTCCTAAGCTATTTTGTTTAATCATTTCCAAATAATTCTCATAACCACCCTTTTATGTGAATAATCACCCGATCATAAAGCACGCTCAGTAACAATTCACACCTTGTCGGGATTTAACGACCTGGTGATACCTTATATTACCCAGAGCATTGATCTAGGGAGTTTGATCTTGTTGACCATTTCCTTGGTCAATTTAGGTTGACTGTTTAGCACCAATCACTCTTCTCTACATGCCCAAGTTTGCTTCCACTTTCAAGAGTCTTTTAAGTAATAAAGAGAAATTGTTTGAACTCACCAAAACTCGTTTGAATGAGAATTGTTTGGCGGTGCTTCTAAAGAAACTTCCTGAAAAATTAGGAGACCCCGGGAAATTTCTCATTCCTTGTGATTTCCAAAAGCTAGAAGAATACTTCGCCTTGGCCGATCTTGGCGCTAGTATAAATCTCATGCCTTTCTCTATTTGGCAAAAGCTTTCACTTCCCGAGCTTACACCAACATGAATGACTCTTGAATTAGCAACCTGAACGGTTACGGTTCCGAAGGGTATTGCTGAAGATGTATTCGTGAAGGTTGGTAAGTTCCATTTCCCTGCCGACTTCGTGGTCGTTGATTTCGATGCCGATCCTCGTGTTCCCCTTATTTTGGGAAGACCATTCTTCAAAACGGCTCGTGCATTAATCGATGTCTTCGAAGGTGAAATGACTCTAAGAGTTGGCGATGAAAAATTGGTCATTAACATTGAAAACACTTCAAAAGATCTTCTCGACCTTGAACGAGAAGCAATTAACCAAATTGATGTCATCGATATTGCATGCGATGAATACTTTGAAGAAGTGTTAAATGTGCCAAGGATCAGTTAATTCTACCATCGATATCTTTTCCCCCTCTCTCACTCCTTTGGAGGGAGGTGACTTCATTTTGGAAGAGATTGAAGCTTGTTTATCATGTGATTCTCGTGTTGATCATGATTCTATCAATCCCGAGGAAGACATACTTCTTCTTGAGAAGTTGCTTAATGATGATCCATCATTTCTTCCTCCAAAAGAACTTCATAACGAGGAAGTCAAAAATGTTGAAAAAACTAATGACTTTCCCGAGGTCGAACTCAAGGAACTTCCGCCTCATCTCGAGTATGCATTCTTGGAGGGTGACGATAAGTTTCCCGTCATAATTGCCAAAAACTTGAATGAGGAAAATAAAACCGCTCTTCTCAAGGTTTTAAAGTCACACAAGCGAGCCATTGCTTGGAGACTTTCCGACATCAAGGGTATTAACCCGGAATTTTGTATGCACAAGATTTTGATGGAGGATGACTTTAAACCGGCGGTTCAACAACAAAGAAGGGTAAATCCAAAAATCCATGAAGTAATCAAGCAAGAAGTCATAAAACTTCTTGATGCCGGATTGATTTACCCTATATCGGATAGTCCTTGGGTTAGTCCGATTCATTGTGTGCCCAAGAAGGGTGGTATTACAGTTGTTAAAAATGATGATAACGATTTAATTCCTACTCGATTGGTAACGGGTTGGTGTGTTTGCATTGACTAGTTGAATGACGCCACCCGTAAAGACCACTTTCCTCTACCTTTCATGGATCAAATGCTCGAAAGATTGGCGGGAAACGAATACTATTGTTTCCTTGACGGTTTTTTGGGTTATTTCCAAATTCCCATCGATCCTCAAGATCAAGAAAAAACAACTTTCACGTGTCCGTATGGAACATTTGCTTATCGACGCATGCCTTTTGGCTTGTGCAATGCTCTGGGCACGTTTCAAAGATGCATGATGGCCATTTTTCATGACATGATCGAGAAAACAATGGAGGTCTTCATGGATGATTTTTCGGTCGTTGGGAATTCATTCGAATCATGTCTCACCAATTTAGACAAAATGCTTCAAAGGTGTGAAGACACCAATCTTAGTCTAAATTGGGAGAAAAGTCATTTCATGGTCACGGAAGGAATTTTCCTTGGCCATAAGATCTCTAAGAGAGGGATTGAGGTTGACAAGGCTAAAATAGATGTCATTGCTAAACTTCCTCCTCCCACAACTATAAAAGGTGTTCGGAGTTTTCTGGGTCATGTCGGCTTCTATCGTAGATTCATTCAAGATTTCTCAAAGATAGCTAGGCCTATGACCCGACTTCTTGAAAAAGAAACTCCGTTTGTCTTATCTGCTGAGTGCATTGAAGCTTTTCAAACTCTCAAGAGAAAGCTTACCGAGGCACCAATTCTAGTTGCCCCTGATTGGGACCTACCTTTCGAACCTATGTGTGATGCGAGTGATTTCACCATAGGTGCGGTCTTGGGGCAACGAAAAACCAAACACTTTCAGCCGATTCATTATGCAAGCAAAACCTTGACCGAAGCTCAAGCTCACTACACCACAACGGAAAAAGAATTACTAGCCGTGGTGTATGCATTTGAGAAGTTTCGGTCATACTTAATCTTGACTAAAAGCATAGTGTACACGGATCACTCGGCTCTCAAGTATCTCTTTGCCAAGCAAGATGCAAAGCCGAGATTGCTCCGTTGGGTTCTCCTCCTACAAGAATTTGATATCATTATTCGTGATAAAAAAGAGCCGAGAACCTCGCTGCTGACCATCTTTCCCGATTGGAAAACCCTCATCAAGATGTTCTTGAGAAAAAGGAAATAAATGAAACGTTTCCTCTCGAGACACTTAATGTGCTTTCTAGTCGTGGTGATTCTAGTACCCCATGGTTTGCCGACTTTGCAAACTACCATGCGGGGAATTTCGTTGTAAAAGGGATGTCGTCCCACCAAAAGAGCAAATTTTTCAAAGATGTGAATCATTACTTTTGGGACAATCCCTATTTGTTTAAAATTTATGCGGATCAAGTTATTCGTAGGTGTGTTCATGGCCAAGAAGCCATGGAAATTCTTAAGGCTTGTCATAATGGACCCACCGGAGGTCATCATGGCCCGAACTACACCGCTCGAAAAGTATTTGATTCCGGGTTTTAATGGTCCACAATTTACAAAGACGCCCATGACTTAGTCAAATCTTGTGACTCGTGTCAACGTCAAGGAAAGATAACACAACGGGATGAGATGCCACAAAATGTCATCCAAGTTTGTGAAATCTTCGATGTTTAGGGCATAGACTTTATGGGGCCATTCCCGTCTTCACGAGGGAACAAATACATACTCGTGGCCGTTGACTATTTGTCAAAATGGGTCGAAGCAAAAGCTCTCCCAACCAACGATGCCCGAGTAGTTGTAAAGTTTTTAAAATCACTCTTTGCTAGGTTTGGAACTCCCCGCGCTATCATTAGTGATCGCGGTACTCACTTTTGCAATGACCAATTTGCAAAAGTCATGCTCAAGTATGGTGTCACTCACCGAATTGCCACCGCTTATCACCCACAAACAAGTGGGCAAGTGGAAGTTTCAAACCGGGGTTTAAAAAGAATTCTTGAAAGGACCGTAGGCAAAAACCGTGCCTCTTGGTCGGACAAATTAGATGACGCTCTATGGGCTTTTCGCACGGCTTATAAAACACCCATCGGGTGTACTCCCTACAAGCTCGTGTATGGAAAAGCGTGTCATCTACCGATTGAGCTTGAGCACAAAGCTTATTGGGCTTTAAAGAATGCAAATTTCGATCTCAAGTCCGCGGGTGATCATAGGAAAGTTCAACTCAATGAACTAAATGAACTTCGTGATCAAGCATACGAAAACACTTTAATCTACAAAGAGAAAACAAAGAAGATCCACGACTCCAAAATCAAGAACCGCATTTTCAACGTTGGTGACCGAGTCCTTCTTTTTAACTCTAGATTGAAGATATTTTCTGGTAAGCTTAAAACCCGCTGGACTGGACCATACACCGTTGCCAAAGCTTTCCCATATGGTACCGTCGAGTTGTCTCAAGACGACGGTCCAAATTTTAAAGTAAATGGGCATCGGTTGAAGCATTATTTTGGAGGGGACATACCACCCATGGTTGTCCCGGACCTCCAAACTTTCCCATGGACCAATGAATTCGGGGATCGAGTCAAGCTAGCGACTCGATGAACAAAAACAGTAGCACAAACATGGGTTTTCACCCATGTCTCTGATTTCTTTCTACTTTCTAACACCCTAGTGTGGGGGAGTGGCCACCCCCTGCTAATGTTTGCAATGTATATATCAAAAATAAATAAATAAATAAATAAATAAATAAATGTGTGTGTTGTATGTATAAATAAAGTGAAAAATGAAAAATGACGTTCCCACAGTTAACTTCTAATATTATCTTTTTACATTCAAAGATTCGGCATAATAGCCGGGACTTTGAATATTGAGGACAATATTCAATTCTAAGTGTGGGGGAGGGAAATTTTATCAAATTATACCGTCTAAAACCACCGTTTTTTGCCTAAAATTTTTTAAAAAATTTTTCACTTTATTTCAAAAAAATTTGTGGTTATCAGTCCGCCGTGTCTAAACGAAAAAGGGATTGGCTAATCCAGGAGCAAACGGCTCTTGGTAAAGATAACTCAAATCCGTTGACGGCTTGCAATTTGCCCAAAATTGTATGGTATCTCATCTCGCCATATCCAAAAAAGTGAATGAGTTGGCTGGCCCGCAAGATTATGGCTTGTGGTAAAGGCAGTGGAAAAACCATAATTGGTAATCAACTCACCAAGATGTTAACTGTGTCCATCAAGAATTGGTAATCAACTCACCAAGATGTTAAATGTGTCCATCACATCCCTCCATTGTACTTCTCCAAACATACTTGTCTCCCCCTCCTTTCTCCAACATAAACCTACAACAGCCACCCTACCCCTCACCAATACCAATCCCACTCACCACTCCATCCACACTGGCAATCCTCTTCACACCTTTGGCGCCAAAGTATAACTTAAAGGTTAAGATGATGCAAGATGAAATCCAATGATTGGGATTTGCTCAAAGAAGTACAAGGATGCATGTTGCACTGTCTTTACTCAGAAAAGAAGCACAAGCAAAGGAGATGAATGATGTGCTAATTAGCAACCATGTTTTAAATTTATAGAAACAAGAATTACCGGTTAACTAGGAACACATTCGGGCAAGTATACCCTAGTCAATTGTAGTATAGGAGTGGTAAGTCAAGGTCGTCCCAAGAGACAAGGTTGCACTCAAGTGTCGTTTGTTTGTTTAAGCAAGTAACAAGTTGGTGGTTATGACTGTCACGGATCAAACCACAAGAAAAATAATAAGATAACATCACACAAAGAACATTAATAGTAACCAAACATCTGTTTATCACAAGTCATCATAATATCCAAACAAGTATTCAAAACAAAACCAAATTGTATTCAACCAAACATTAGTCTTCAACCAACATAGTAATCATAAGCATCATGAAATATAAAAGTAACAAGATTTACCCAAAGTATGAATTACAAATAGGTAAAGGTGAAAGGTTATAGCTACCTTCAAGCCCCATCAACGTAACAAAGTTTCCAATCAACTACAACTTCTAACCAAACTATAGAATCGCTCCAATATTTGGTGATACGTCCTCCATGAACGGCAGAGGTGAGATAAAAGTGGTAACAAATCTTCCTTTAGAGTAGAGGATAGAAATGCACCCTTGTTTTGGTGACAATCCTTCCTTTAGGAATGCACACCGGTTTTGGTGACAATCCTTCCTTTAGGATGTAGGCTAGGAGTGCACACTTAGAACCAAGCCTAAGCACTCATATTTGTAATGGAAATCAAGCTTAGCCTCCAAGCAAGTTTCTTGGGCACTAAGTGTCATAAAATGCCAGGTTTAGGAGTTATTATGGAGACATGATCGGACTTGGGACTTAAAGACACTTAATTATGCATTAAAAATGACTTGGGGAGGCCAGATTAGTCCATCCGATTGGTTGGATTCCATCCGATCCGGATGGATGAAAAGGCAGTTTCTAACCGAATCGGTTGCGGGCTCCTACCGATCGGATGGATAAGTTTGGCAGAAAATGATAAACATGAAAGTTGTAGATCTTTCTCTTAGCTTTCCGTGGCCGCTAACGGGGGGTCAAACGGAGTTCGTATGCTCAAGTTATGGCCAAAATGGTGAAGGTGTGTTGGGAACAACGAGTCTTCCATTATTTCTTAATTTTAGATTCTTTCCTTCATTTCACTTCTCGTTTTCCTTCTTGTGCTTTATTCTTAAGTCCTTGGAGTGACAATCTTCATGACTTTATCTTCTCGAATATACTCCAAGAGACTTTCATTTGTCGGGAATTCCTCCGTACATTCACAAATCTTCGTTTTTGATCATTTTTACGTCTTTTCCTTCATTTTCCTTCCATGAACCTAAAATAGAGAATATACTTCATTAAGTACCATAAGTTCATAAAAGTGACCAAAATATATGCATAAAATCCACAATAACGCTCCTAAAAATATGTTAATTTTGAGCGTTATCAAGGAAACCCTAGTTTATTTTAGTATAAATAGATGTATTGTAAGCCTTGTGAGGCAGGTAGATTTTTAACTTAGTTTCCTGTTTTCAAATTGTAATCTTTTTTCAGTCTTATCTATTTAGTAACCTTAGTAATAGTTTGTAATCATTTTTATCAATTTAATTCAAGTTTTCAGTTTCCATTACAAGTTCAGTTCTACATTTCAGTTTTAACATAAAGTTTAAGTTTTTAGCATAAAATCTTGTTCAGCCTTTATTATTGTTTCAAAAGTTTCAAAAAGTTGTTGTAAACTCCCATTTCAAGCAGAAAACTCAGAAAAAAAAAAAAAAAAAAAAAAAAAAAAAAAAAAAAAAAAAAAAAGAGAGACAAAGAAAATCAAGAGAAAAAAAAAATGGTGGATCAAGGTTTGGAGAAGGAAGCAGGAATGATGGTGAGGTTTAGAGCTCATGGGAGCATAGGTTAATTTGGTTCTGGTTCTTTTTCAATGCTTGGCTTGGACTTCTTGTAAGATTTGAAATTCCATTCCTTTTTTGCATAACCTGTTATTCCCAGCTATTGAATTTGTGAGTTGTTTGTTCTAGGTTGTTTACGCTCATTTAAGATTTGTTTAAGTTAAATTAGTGGCTGCATAGTCTTATGTCTCACATAGCTTCTTTAAGCCTTCATAATTGTGCTTAAGAGGGTGTTTGGATCAAGTTTTGTTTGGTGGCAGTTGTGTTGTTAAGTATAAGAAACTGATTGCAGAGTGTTATTAGGGTATTAGTGAGTCAAAAACAGGCTTTGGTTAGTCATTTTTGAAGCAAAAGTCAAAATTAGGTTCGTAACTCACTAATCTTTTAACTGTTAGTTTTTTTTAGGAATCATAACCTTAGATTTTAGTCATTAGTTGTTTAGATTATTTAAATCAGCTTCATTTTACCTTGTAACAGCTTAATTAGTAACTTAGGACTCTTGGAATCTCATTAAAGTCAGCTTAGCCAAAAATTTCAAAAAGTCAAAATGCATAGTTCTAGTAGAAATCCAAAAATTGAGTGATTTTTCCTGAATTTTGGGCTTAGAATCAGGACTTGAAATTTCTTGTGGGTGAAATATCCCAGCTAGTCTTTAGGGATCCATCTTCATTTCATTTTTGTGATTTTTATTATGGGGCCCACAACCCCCTAAACAGGGCTGCAGGCCCTTGTCTGCTGCTGCTATTTGATACTCAGATTTGCTGAGTTCTTAGCTTGAGCAAAGCTTGTTGGATTGGATTTCATGTTCCATCATTATTGTTACTTCTTGATGTTATCATATTTGTTAATCAGTATTAGCTTAAGTTTTAGCTTATCTAGCTTATTCCCCCCTAACCCGTTGTTGCTGCTACTGTTCTTATTGGAGTTCTAGTTGTTGGTCTTGTTCTTGATTTCTTCGTAAATCTGCTTATGATTGTTGTTCTAATTAGTGTTGCTTGATCTTGTTGTTGTTCTGTTCCTTGTTGTTGTTGTTTTACTGATTTAAGCTCATAGCTTAACTGAGCATGTAAGGTTTTTGAGCTCATTTATGTTGTGCATTTTGAACAAAAAAAAAAGTTTTGTACATGAAATCCAATTGGAATCGTGAAACAATCTTGAAAACTCAATCTGCATTGGAATTAATTCAGGTTTTGGTTAGCTAGAAATCCATTTTTAGTGAAATTCCTAAGTTTGTGTGTGATATTGTGAGTCAGTAAAGAAGAAAAAGGCAAAAAGAAAAGAAAACAAAAATAAATAAATTTTGTGCAAAAATTAAGGTTCGAACCCTAGACCTCTTTCACATAGACACAACACACCACACACTAACCAACTGCCCTAGGGACTTTTCTCAGTTATACTTCCCCTTTGTTTACATTTAACCACTTTTGTCCTTTTAAGCTTATTTGTGCTTTTCAGCTTATTCAGCTTATTTTTACACTAGACCCTAGCTTTTTATATTTTTCATAGATTAATATTAACTTGTAGTATTTTCTAAAAAAGTTTCAGATTTTTCGGCTTTATAATTTATTTATTAGAATTTAATTAGTGTTTATTAGTAATTAATTCATAATAAATAGAATTTTTGTTGAAAAATTAATTTTCTTTTTTCAAAAATTTTCTTTTGTCATTTAGTGCGTAAGAAAATTTATTGAAAACCCGTAGGACCTTTGTAGCTCAAATTTTACGTTTTATTTTGTACGTTGACGTTTATTTTTAATAAACGTCGCGTTTTTAATTTAGATTACGTTTTAAGATTCCCCGTTTTCCCTAACATGTTTCTCGTAGCTTTTTAGGTCATTTTAAATAGTTTTTAGCATTCCTTAGTTTATTTTTCCATTTAGGTTACGTTTATTCCATTTTCGTTCGTTAATTCGTAATTTTCGTTAATTTAAAGTATCACAAAACCAAACAATCTTTCACAACCAAACATACAAGGTTTTAATCTCGATCTTTTCACGAAACTTTCCATTTACACCTCGTTGGGGTGCGACTCGGGAAATCACTTCCCGGTCTCATAATTTGAATATCACTTTCACGAGTTTTTGCGAGGTAATCTTTTTCCTAAAAGGTTTACTCGTATTACTTCACGTCTATTTGTCTCACGATAAATTAGACCTCACGTTTGTTGATATTTTGATAAATTGTTTTTGCACACACCAAAACACAACGAACCAATTACTACATATTATTAAAAAAGATCTTGGTACTGACCAACTCCAAACTGGAAAACGAAGAACATGAAGAGTAACCGAATAATAACTGCTGAAACAATGGAGCAGCAAATATCTCTCATCTTCCTTACGATATTTGGATGGTTTACTGATTCACAAGTTAGATAGTGCAGGTATATATGATCAAGTCTAAATAAGGTGCAAAGAAATTGACTCTCACACCTTGGCCTCTATGTTTTTTGGAGAGCTAACAAGTCCTTATATATTATTGTCCACAATCATAGATAATTCAATATCTCCATCATCAACACTCCACTCAGTAATAATAGGACCATACGATGCAAGTATAGGCTGATTAGAACTAGGATTAACATCCTTAGGTTTCTTATTTTTCCTCATAGTCACCTTCGACAAATCAACAGTAGCATTCAATTCTTCAATATTCACATTAACAGGTTGTGTTAGTGTATTATTCCCCTCTCCTTTATTCGACATCACATTAACAGGTTTGTCCTTAGTCTCACATGTCGAAGATAAAAAACAATTTTGCATCTCTCACAACCAATAAATACACAAAACAAATCACCAACAACTGCCTCAAATTGAACCCAGCATGCATGTACGACCAAAACAATAAATAAAAACCCTAATCGCAAAGATTAGGGTTTTATAGCGATCCGGACAAAAACACTAACAAGAACCCATGATTTTTAATTCACTATTTTAGTGATGATAGTATTGGATTGACTCTAATTAAAAGTAATTTAATAATCCAAAAAAGATAATCAAACTACTAGTAATATTAACTGTGAATAGGGAATCCTACTTGCTGCATTTCTTGAACAATCCGTACAACAAGGCACAAGGTTTAAAGCTTCACGAGTTAGACTACTTTGATTTATGTTGGTGACAATGAAGCTTTAATAAAGGTAACTTCCAGTCAATTACTTCATTTTGTGGTTTTTGAGTTGCATCAAGATTTTCAATTCAAGAATCTACCTTATTATGGACGTAGGCCATTGATCTTTCTTTGCAAGATTCACCTGAATTTTGGGATGTAGCTAACAAAACGCCTCCTTAAAGCTTCACATGTTAGAAGTTCGTAAAGTATCTTGATCATAATGATCTAAATAATATTGTTCCATTGTCTTATTTTTTTGACCCGTTCATCCCATTTGATCCATTTCCTATATAACTCTACTATTTTACTTACCAGCTAAGATAAAGCATAAATCAGCCATTCATAAGTAAATGGATCATTATTACTAGTTTACCACATATATCTTTTATGGGTTTTGCTAACCTCCACTCATGGGTTAATCGGTTTATAAAAGGAATATTTTAATTCATTTAAGTGAAAACATGTTCATTTAATGTGTATTTAATGCATTTTTTGATTAATTAAAAAAGTTTGAGTTCATTAATTACATCTTAAACTCTGCCCAGTGGGTATTGGTTAGCAAAATCCATCTTTTATTCATCAATACTTCCACTTTTATTATTTGTGAATGGATATAGTGAAAATAAATAAATAGATAAATAAATCGAGAAATGTAAGAGATTTCTAGCTATACATTATAAATAAAAAAGGGAAATTTAAGGGTAAATGTATGTATTTTTGTAAATGCTTTGAAAATGTATGATTTGTATTGCTTCTTATCCTTCTTATTTTAATTTTATTTATCATTTGATTCTAGGTCTATTTTTTCAACATTGACTAACAAACTGTTTTTTAGGTAGATTTTAAGGTTTGATGTCAAATGCATCTATGTAGAATTGTTGATGCATGTAGTCATATAGAACACCATCTTCTTTACTTAAGATGTCGCAACAAATGATCTGATTAAACATATGATTAAATTCAAGGAAAGGGTTTTAATATTGCTGCTTATCAAGAAATCAAAACGTTTATGAATGTGCGATCTATTATATATCTGATGCATGCTAATATTGGTTACACATAACCACTTATGAGTGGCTTAGTGGTAAAATCCTTATGAGTAATACCACTAAAATATGTGAGGTCTTGGGTTTAATTTCTGCTAGGTGCAAAAACCTTCAAGTGGCCACTAAAAGTGGGTTTTACGCACTTTGAATATGTGTGACAGTGTGTTCAAACCCCGTAAATAGATCAGAAACCATGGTTATAAAACAAGAAGAAAAAAAATATTTGTTTCACATTTTGAAAATTTTGAAAATCACAAGTCAATTGCTAATATTAAACCAAAAACATGATTGTTCGTTGTTTCATTTACTTTTCTTTTCAATTTAATCTATTTCCGCACCTATATTTTCATGAATTTTATTTATATAATTATAAACGTCCATTAAACGGTCAATGAACCCGTGGATAAGTAGGTCACGTAGCTAGTTTCCTGGTATAAAGCATACACATGTAGATGTGAATAAAGTGATTACTTAGCAAATTTCTCATTCACATATCAACTTTAGCTGAACGAATATAGAGTCTCCTATGTCTTGTTTCAATACGCTTAAAAAGTCTAATAGATTTATTTTATTTCACTGTATAAATATCTTAATGATAATTATACCTTCACTGTATAAATATATTATTTAATGATAATTATACCTTCGGCTAAAAGCGTAAAACAATTAAATGGACTATATAACTTGCAGCCCATAGTGCTTCATCTTGAAAAATAAAGTTAGTTTTGCATGTTTTGGACTTATTTTTTGAAGGTTTACGAATTGGGTCTTTGTTCTTCGTAAAAAAACTTGTGCGGAGAATCTAAAATCTGAATATAAAAATCTAAAATTATTATATATACTAAAGATGGGAACGTTTTACTGTTCAAACACTGCTTCAATGTGTTGTGCGGAACAGTTGACGAAACAGTACTTACATGCTTCAAAGGGTTGTGCGGAACAGTTGACGAAACAGTACTTACATCCATCAAAATACAAAACTAAAACTATTCTAAAACTATACACTTTCCCACATCAAAATACAAAACTAAAACAGTATACCATCCATCAAAATACAAAACTAAAACTATACACTTTCCCACATCCAAATAATAGAAAACAATATTGTTTTTACAACCAAATTTACACAACAAAATAAAAATAAAGAGTACAATTCCGGCAGAAAAAACGGTCGATGGCCGCAACAGCTGAAGATTCCGGCGATCTTGCAGCGGTAAATCTGAAATAAAATGTCAAAAAAAATTTATATAAAGCTCGGTCATATAACACCATATAGATCTATAAAAAAATTCAATGCTTGAAAAATAAATAAATTTGGCATATCTAAAAAAAAAAATCAGATTTATTGGAAAAGCAAAATATCATATTTACCAAACAAAGAAAAACATCATATTCGTAAAAAATGAGTCGCGGCAAGAAAAGATAGATCCACACGGTTTAAGGTTAAAAACATTAATAAAATCATTTTTATAAAAGATTTAATCATAAACTCGGTTAAATAAAGTTTATGGAAAACTAGGGTTTTAAAAATATAAGTTTAAAAATAAAAAGGGTGGCGCGTGATAATGATTTACCGTCGATAACAAAGTGAAAGAAGGTGGTGGCGACTCTCGGTGGTGGTGGTGGTTCACGGTGTTGGCGCGTACGGGTGGTTACGGAGGGAGTTGGAGGCTAACGAGCTCCAGAAAGGTAATAAATATAACGATCTATCGATTGGGAAAAGAAAAGGTGTCGCCGGAAAATTGTTCCGATGACCGGCCAGAAACTGCTGGTGTTTTTGGCCAGAAAGTTTGAAGATACCGGAGAGTGGGATAGAGAGAGAAAGGAAAGAAAAATGTGTGTGTGTGTGTTATTAATATGATAAAAGTGAAAAAATAAATAATATTGGGGTTTATATATGAAAAAGTCTAAGGTAAGTTTGGAATAAATGAAAGTGTAGGGTGTGTAATGAAAATACAATGAGGGGCCAAATCTGCCAACGTAGCTAAATTTCTCGCAAAAATGCTTCGGGGCCCAAACAACATAGCAAACGGACTCGAAAAGATACGAAATTTGCGCCATTGTTCACGAAATCATTTTTTCCATCAAATCAAGCATAAACTTCGTGGAGTGACGGTGTGGCGGCGGCAGTGGAGTGGCTAACGGCAACAAAAGAATTCCGCAGTAACGCGCGGGTTGCAAAACTAGTATTATACTAAGCCTAGGAAAAATATAAAAAGTTATAATAAGCCCACTAATAAGCTGAATTGAGCAAATAAGCAGTTTAAATAAGCACTTCAAATAAGCTAATAAGCACTAGAATGCACCAAAAGCTCAGGTATAGTGTAATAGACCTAAACAAACTTAATTCAACTAAAAAAAACTCAAATAAGCCCAGGCCGTAAGCCAGATAAGCAATAAGCAGTTTTCATAGAAGAAGCCTAAGAGGGCTTATTGAAGCAATCTAAAAGCTATCATATATGTAGCCGAATAAGAGTGGGAAATTTGATGAAAGGTGCATATTGTAAGAAGAATGCGTAAATGTAGCCGAAATAAAAATGGGAAATTTGATAAAAGGTGCTCCATTATACAAATTTTTTCACCCATTGACTTATAAGAGCATTTAATGAGTTGAATCAATTTCAAAAATAAACTAATAAAGTGTTGGTTTTTCACAAAATAAACACTTTCTTTTTTCTTTTCTTTCTTTTTTTGCTTTTCAAATTTAGTCTTATGACTGTTAGTTGTGCGACTCCATCATATTTTGGCAAATGTACAGTGGGTGAGTAGATGTTTTTTTGTAGGGGTGAGCAGAAAAACAAATAAAACTGAAACAAAACCGAAAACTGAGAAAAACCGAACCGAAATAACCGACCGGATCTGAAAACCCGATAGTTCGGTTTTACTTTTTTCAAAAACCAAAAAATCCGGTTCAGTTTCGGTTTTTGTGCAAAACTGAACCGTAAAAAGAGGTATGCAAGCAGATATAAGGTCCGCATGGCACAATAGAACTAAGTCATCCGTAAAGCATAAATGAGTAAGTTTGGTTTTACTACATCCCCAATGATAAGCAAATCTATTATCTATTCTAATTTGTCTCTTATATAAATAGAAAAAGAAGCTGAAGTAAGACATACCATAACCCAAAGGATCATTGAGAGGTGAGATTGTGATAGCAAATTTTCCTATAAATACACTCATTGTGTTTGAGTCTTTATTCTTCCATACAATATTCTCTTTATACATTGGCCAAATAATAACACTTAAGTTGATCTCTATACAAACTTTCATAAATGTTCCTTTAGATCGTTGTTTGGATCTATCATGGTCTCAAACTAGGCCTTTTTCACTTTACGCCAGTTAGATTTGCATCCAACTTGACACCTCAAAGTTTTCAGCACTTTATGCCATGAAGCCTCAAACTATTTACTCTAATAACTTCACTTTCTGCCATGAAGCCTCAAACTGTTTACTCTAATAACTTTTCACATGGTGAAGAGGACACAACCATTGTTTAATATGCCTCCATCCATCCTCTCTTATCCCATGAAGAAAAATAGGGTTTATTACAAAGGTCCAAACATGCGCCCACGATTACTGATTTGGTTTGAGGATATTAAGGTATGTCTAGTTGGTGAAGATACCTCATCTTTCTAGGAATTTTTTCATAAAAACTGAAAACCGTTTAGTAAAAAAAAATTAAAAATTTTCTTAAAGAACGAAAATCATATTTTTTAAAATTTAACTAGAATTTTGAAAAAACGCTTTCGTCTTTCTTATATATTTCCTTTCATTTTTTACGCCCCTTGCACTTTTCAATTTCCCAAAAGATATCATCTAAACACGCTTTTTTTATAGCACTTTTTTAGAGATAAAAACGCTTCCCTTTTTCCGAATAGATCAAAATAGAAAACTAAAGAAGTTTTTCTACAACTAGACACACCCTTAAGGTTTTGTTCCCCATCTGCATTTTTAGAAACGAATAATATTATGAAAAGAAGGTTTGAAAAGGAGTATGCCTTCAAACTTATGCATAACGGCTATGGAAAGTTTTATTCTACCGTCTTTCCCATTTACGTTACTTGTATAATGTGTATCTCAAAAGATGTTGATCCAAGGATTTTCAAGTCCTCTTTTGATTGAATGATTAGCCACGAATTTGGTGTAGTTTCCATCAATCGAGTGTATGAATCTAGTTTAAGTCATTTTTGGATTCAATGTGTGGCTAAAATTTTGATATAGTTTATTTTGATTTGATGTATCTTTAGTGAATTTATTTTTATTTTTTATGCTTTTATTTGAACAACAAAATTAATTAACAAAATCTTGTTCTCATCAAAGCTACTTTTTGTTTTGTTTCGTGTACTTATGCGTTTTTTGTTTAACATGACTTATATTTAACATCGTTTCGATATCCAACAAACCTTTTACCATTTCATTTTAGTCATGGCGTTTCATTATCTCCATGCCAATATATAACGAACAAGCCATCATTCTCACTTTTAAATATTATAATCATCATCCAAATCTTTAAAATTTAAGCATGGCGTCGTCCTCTTCTTCCAACAGAAACAAACGTCTAAGAATTCCATCCCCACTACCATAGCCATCAATGGTGTCCTCAACTTTAACACGAAACATCTTCCTGCATTAAAGTGTCTCAAAAGAAATTTTGGAGAAACGCAATATAACTTCTTAATCAAGTAGTTAGAATTAGAAAACAAAAAAGATGAAGCTGCTATGCATGAGTTGGTCAAACGAATATACAATCGGAATAAGGAAATCAAAATGTAGGAGGAGAAAATAAAGGAACATACAAAGAGGATTTATGTTCCTTAATCTAACGACTTTCATCTTATGTAATTATGTTGTAACGGAATTTCTTTTGTGTTTTAAATATTACTTTATCGTCTCTAGAGTCTATTTCCAAGATGTCAAGCTTTATCGTCTCTCTCGTTGCATGAGCTATTTTATTTTTATTGTTCATAACAGGTATTGCAATTACTTATAAAAGGTCAACCAAACTTTCATGATTTTTCATTAATACCTACGTGCTTACAATCGAACATTGGAAAACAAAAAGTAAGCTAAAAAAATATAAATGTGAAGAAAAAAAAGGCCAAGAAAAATGTTTTGATAACATCGTAGAGAGTGATGAAGGCCTCGCGCCTAGAAGCAAATTTTTTGTTAAACTATAACCTAAAATTAGAAAAACAGTCATGGGTAGTGTTGATATAAATAATGTTTAAAAAGGTTATTAATATCTCTCAATAAACCTATATTTTGATAATCACAAAACTCAAATCAAATTAAGTCAAGATTAAGACGTAAACAAGTATTTGGTAACAAATATTTACCTCTACATCTAATATCACTTAAGGTATGCATAAACTAAGCATCTTATGCATTACATGATCAAAGGAAATTTTGTCTTAAGACATAACATCTTATAAAATGATATAAACTTTTTATATATATTTTTAAATCATTTTTGGTAATGCTATATTAAACCACAAAGATATGATTTCAAATTTTCAACCAAAAAGGGCAAATTTTATCCAGAAAAACTTTTTCCAACGTTCAGGAGGGCGGCCCCCTTAATTTTACTAGGCGGCCCCCTTAATGATTAAGGGGACCGGCCCCTAATTAAGGGGACCGGCACGCTCCAGAACAGTAAAATCTGGCCCTATAAATATTGGATCATTTCACACATTTTTCTCACCTTTTTGCACTATAAACTTTCTGATCCAACCTCTATTTCTAGATCTAAAATCCTTTGATCATATAATTCATAAGTCTTTGTTTCCAAGTGATCCAAAGCTCCATCCATTCAAGTGCAAGAAGAAGAACACTCCTCTACATCCACTAATTGTAGTAGTGTTGTGAATAGCTAGTTTCATATTGTAGTTGTGGTAGATATTTGTAAAAGTGTTGTGTAAATTTGTTGATTGTAGAAACTAGGTGTATTGTAAAGTAGTTTAGTAGTTGTGAATTAGTTGTGCATAGAAGAAGGTGTGAAGTTGTGAAGGTGTGAAGAAGGTGTGAAGCCTTGAAGAAGTCGTGAGATTGGTTCTAGCTACGATTAGAACTCGACATTTAGCTTAGTGTCGTTAACTCGTGTAAGCCAAGGTGTGTAAGGTTTCTCCACCATAAGGAGTTTGTTGACATAGTGAAGAAAACTCTCGAGTGTGGTACTCGGGGAGTGGAGTAGGGCAAGGAAGGTGTCCTTATAGCCGAACCACTATAAATTCGTGTGATGTGGTTTGATCTTTCTAACTCTATCTTTTCTCCATTACATTTCAATACTTTCATTACTTGATTAGAATTGCTTATATTGGTTGTCATTTGAATTCACTTGAGATCGAATCGAAAGTTTTTAATAACCTACAAAATATTTTGGTTATAAACTTTTAAAAGAACGTAAAACTATTCAACCCCCCTTCTAGTTTTCCACAATTGGTATCAGGAGCCACGTCTAGCAAGATCTTTAAAATATATTGTATTTTAAAACTTGTAACGATCTATGGAATCTGAAAAATATTTAGAAGGGCAATCTATGCAAAGACCACCACTATTTGAAAGTGATGGATTTTTATATTGGAAAAATCGATTCGAAACTTATGTGAAGTCAAAAGATCTAGATCTTTTGCATGTTATTACTAATGGTGATTTTTTACCTATTCAAAATAACCCTGAAACTAAGAAAGATGAAATCATACCTTTTGAAAAATAAAATGATTATTTAAAAAGAAAACTTGCTAAAAATAATGAAGCAAAAATGGTTATTTATAATGCGCTACCACGTAAAGAGTACGAAAGGATCTTTATGTGTGAAACCGCAAAAGAAATTTGGAACTCTTTACTAATAACTCACCAAGGTAATAGTCAAGTCAAAGATAATAAGATAGATCTACTTGTTCAACAATATGAGCAATTCACGATTCCGGAAGAGGAATCAATTGATAATGCTTTTGCTAGATTTAACACTATCATCACAAGTTTAAAAGCACTTGATGAGAATTTTTCTAGTAAGAATTTTGTTAGGAAGTTTCTTAGGGCTCTTCATCCAAAATGGCGAGCTAAAGTGACGGCTATTGAAGAATCGAAGAATTTGTCAACATTGCAACTTGATGAATTAATTGGAAATCTAAAAGTTTACGAAGTCATCATTAAGAAGGACTCCGAAATGGTCAAAGAAAAACGAGAGCAAAGCAAGTCAATCGCCTTGAAAGCTAGAAAGGAATCTAGTATCGAAGATAGCTCATCTTCCGAAAGTGATGACGAAGAATACGCCATGGCCGTAAGAGATTTCAAGAAATTCTTCAAAAGGCGAGGAAGATCCGTAAGACAACCGCATGATGAAAAGAAAACATTTCAAAAGAGTAAAGATGACAAGAACAACAAGATTGAAAGAAAGTGTTTCAAGTGTGGTGATCCAAATCACCTCATCGAAAAATGTCCAATGATGACAAGAGATCAAAATCAAAGAGCTTTTGTTGGATGTGCTTGGAGTGATAGTGATGAAGATGAGAAAGAAACGACAAAAGAAGAAAAGTGTCTTATGGCGAATACATCAAATGAGGTACGTTCCGAAACCGAATATTTTAGTGATGAAAGTTTATCATTAGATGAAAAAGATCTAGATAATGAATATAATAGGCTATGCAAATTAGGACAACTAGTAATGGCGAAAAACAAATCACTAAAATACATAAACAATCAATTGGAAAATTAAGTACTTGAACTAAAAATTAAAATACATCAACTTGAAAAAGGTAAAGAAATTTTTGAAGAATGCAAATCATGTCAAGTGCTTAAAGATGAAAATGAAATACTTAGGGAAGAAATTCGCAAACTTAATAAATTTGAAAATAGTAGTCACTCACTTAATAAAATAATAAGTGTTCAAAGAACATCCGGAGATAAAACCGGTTTAGGATTTAACTCAAATGAAGCTTCAACAAGTGAGATTAAAAATGTCAAATTTGAAAATGAGCCTAACGAACAAAAACCTCTAAAATCTAATCCTAAGTATATACATGTAAATGATAGAAAAATATCTCTTGCCAACAATGAAGTAAAAGCTTTTTATAAACCGTCTTTAAAAAACGAGGTAGGATCTTCTAAATCTAAGACAAGATCTAAAACACCACCACCTAGAAAATCAAATAATTCTAAACCTAGGTCTAAAACACCTCAACCAAGAAGAAACCAAAATAGGCAAAACTATAATAACAATAGTAATCAAATGTGGAACTACCAACAAAGCTACAATCCTTAGGGTATACTACCACCTTTCATGCATCCTAGTCAAATGTTAAACATGTTTGGACCAAACAACTTTGGACCAAAGAGACAATGGGGATCGAATGGCTAGATGAATATTCCTTGAGGCAATCTTGAAGTTTCTCTCAACATAGACTTTTTTCAAAGTCTATATGTCATCTTGATGATTTTGAAGATTTTTTGAAGACCACCGGGTACGCCATTCTTTCATAACTCATTGCCATGCTTAGATAAATATGCTTTAGTTAATTACATTGTGTGCATAGATATAGCTTTCCTTTTTCTCTCTACTTGTTCGATCATATATATACTTAATTACATATATATACTCTTATACTTAATATATATATATATATATATATATATATATATATATATATATATATATATATATATATATATATATATATATATATATATACATATATATATATAATTGCTTGCACATAACCTAGATACGTCATTAGTTGACTTTCTAGAACTCCAAAAAATTGTTCTTTATCGAACCCTTTCCTTCCCCTCCCCCCCCCCCCCCCCCCTCGCGTTATTCTATTAAGTCCTCTTTTAGGAGACTCATGATAATGAAGGGATATGAGTCAAGTGGACTTTTATCATGCAAGAACACCTTCGCACGTGAACACTATGGATGAAACAAACTCCTCGCGCCGACTATATCCTATCTCCGCTACTATCTTTCAAACCTCACCCATCAACCCATCTTTCACTCACATTTATACTTATATATATATATATATATATATATATATATATATATATATATATATATATATATATATATATATATATATATATATATATATATATATACACTTATTCACAAATTCCCGAACACACCTCAAACCCTTCATCAACTTAACACTTTGATTATTTTATCCAAAATTATCAAAGGTACATTTTAATTATCGAAACGGTAATTAAAAATTGTTAAGATTTTATCATCGTGCAAATAAACGTTTACGTATTTTTGATATATTATAAACTAATTATATACGTATAAATATTTTTGTTCCAGAAATTAATTCCACGAAATTTTGAAAATTTCAAAGGCGGCCCCCTTAATGATTAAGGGGACCGGCTTATTATCGAGGGCGGTCCCCTTAATGTTTAAGGGGACCGGCCATCTGACACTTCCAAATACGTTTTTCACCTTATTTCCATTCCCAAACACCCCATTTGCTCATTCATCTCTTCCCCATTGCTGCTGAGTATGAACCAAAACACCCAAAAACATCAAAATCCTCCACCATATCACCAATCCGGGGTTGTTTCGCAAAGGGCAAACATCAACCAAACATATAACAACATCCTTTGTAAGTTTTCCAACATGCATTTCATCACATTTCATTCGATTTGGTGTCTAATCAATAATTATGCATTTTATTAAAATTTATTTTAATTCGAATTTAAGTGTAATAGAAGCTAGAAATTGAACTACCAAATGCTCCCCATAGGATTAGGATGATGTATTGCAACTCAAATTTAGTTTAACATATCATTTTGTCAAAATCAATAATCGCCCATAAACCCTTGTTAAATTTTATTTTTCAAGAGGCACATTGTTGATATATGATTGGCCTCAAACAGTCAGATAATATTAACCATGTTATGGTCAACAAGTCAGACAGCTTAGGCCAATACTCCGTGGAATTTAGTGTTTCCCCGGATCGTTAGATCCCAACGAGATGTGAAATCTGAAATAAAACGACTTTGAGATCAGGTGAATTGAACAGGAAAAGGGGTTAAGTGATTGTACTACTGAAAAATAAGAGTGAATAGCTTTAATAAGCTATATCAATCAATACGTGAAATCAGATACGTACAAGTGAAAAGGGACTGGAAAACGTGAACGTTTATTAATTAAACGTAAAGAAAAACAACTTTAACTTATAGTAGGATTTTACAAGCCTTAGGGGCTTAAATGCAAATTAAATAAATTTAAAATATTTATTTTATAATTAAAAACTATTTAATTAATTATTTTTATTTAATAACTATTATTAATTATTTAATAATTAACTAATAATTAGGAAAATGTAAAATAAGTCTAGAAAATTAAAATTAAAATTTCTAAAAATCTAAAATATTATAAAACTTATTTTAAAACTAAAATTATATTTTTCACACTATTTATCTATTTATTATTAATTAAATATTATTTAATTATTATTTAACTAATTGTATTGATTTAAATAATTTATAAATACTAAAAAGACTTAGATAATTATGAAAATTTTTATATATCTAATTAACCATCATGGGAATCCTAAAAAATTATAAAAACTTTATTTTATGTATTTTTAATTTAATTTACTAATTATTATTCTATTATTTAATTATTTATCAATTAAACTAATTATATTATTAAAAAAATAGAAAACGAACAGTATAAATCCTAGAAAAATTTATAAAATTACTTTACCTTATATAAAAGCTATAAAAATTATAAAAACTATGTGGTACTTTATAAAATATAATTATGCTATTTAATTCTTATTTATTATTTAATTATTAATTTAACTAATATTAATTCTAAATAACACTAGATGACAAAAGAAAAATATGGAAAAATTTATAAAACTACTTTAATATATAAGAGATTTAATAAAAATATAAAATAGCAGAAGTGCTTATAAATAAGCTAAAAAGAAAATTAAATAGATAATTTCTATTAAGTAGAAGCTATCACTATACTTAAATTTGGTTTTTTCTTGTTTTTCTTTTATAAAACTAATAAAATACTTAAAATAAGAAACTTTAATAAATGAAAATAATTTATGAACATAAAATAAGCACTGAGAGTGCTTATTACCCAAAACAGTTGACTTTTTGTTGACTTAGTTAAGAAATAAGCTCAACTGAGCTTGTGTGGGGTCCACAAGGTAAATTCTGGTTCCTATTAGTGATATGAACTGTATTGAGCAAGATTATATCAAATAAGCAGGTTCAATAAGCCATAAACAACAAATAAGCACTTTGCTTATTTCAATTCTGAAGCAGAATTGGGACAAGGTTCCAAGCTGATTTCAGATGGGGCCCAGTGGTCAAATGGTCAGACCAAGGGTCAAGGGTTCAAGCTTGGTAGGAGGGGGATTGGGAGAACCAAATTGTAAGGTGTGGGACCCACTGAGTGATCCACAAAACACCACCAAAGTTGGTTGGGTGGCTTAGGTCTGCTGAGACAGGGCAATCACCTTGCCCTGCAGCTCAGTTCAAGGGGCATTTTTGTCCACTTAGAAAATTCTTAAAATTATGAAATTTATGAAAATCAAAGGTTTAGCTGGTAGAGTTTACACAAAATAAGTTTCAGGCCTTAGATCAAAACACAAAATTCTATAAAATTCCTAGAACTTTTGTAAAAATCTAAGATGTGCTAATTTGACTTTTTCACTAAACTTGGAACTTTGAACTAAATGAATTTTGATCCTTATTTACTGATTTGTTATGAGATATTAGGCTATAATGATATGGAATTAGACTACAAACACACCTTATGCAAACAAATGGAGGTATTTGAATCAAAATACCCCAACAGTTAACTGTTGGGGGGTTTGGATTGTAATTTTGACTATTACTGAGATTATGACCACAAGGATGAACAAAATAACTTTACTTGGACCTAAGGAACTCAGTTGAACCAACAAATGTCACAAACAACAACCAAGACACACCCAAACTGTATTAACCAAACACCCCTTAAATAATATCTAGACTTGATTTTCAAAGCAATCTTTATATTCAGCCCTTAACACTGATTAAAGACTTTATATTACCTTATCCTAAGATCAAATGAGCAGAAAGTAACAAGTATACAAGCATGAAACTAACAAATGACCAAAGTACTAATTTGACTGTGAAATTAAAATTTAAAGCAACTATTAATAACAAAGAACAAGTTAATTATATTATGCTAAATTATGATCAACTAACACAAATTAAACCTAAAAGAACAAGATTAAACAACTAATAACTATAAAACAGTAATATGCAAGAAATTGACAATAAAGCTTAAAAGTGTAATCCAGCTGAAAAACCAAAAACTAGAACCAAGAACCACCCTAGCAGCTTACCACTAAGCTTCTAACCCAAGGCCATCCAAAATTCACCCTGCTCCAGCTTTGTACACCATCTTCATTGTCATTTTTTATTTTTATCTATCTTGTATGATATTTTTTTGTGATTTTTGATTTATGATCCTAGACTGAGTTTTAAATTTTCTAAAAGCTTTAAGAAGCTTTCTGGGAGCTTATATGATCTAAATTAGTCCTTAACTTCAACTACAACAACATGAAAGTAAACTTGAGAATTTGAGCTTGAAATTGCAATGACTTGAATTCGTACTAAAACTTGGAAATTTATTATTGAAAAAGATTCACAATACACTGAGAAAGATAACTAAAGTACTTGAAAGCTGAAACATAAGCTGGAAATTTAAATTGACTAGGTACGAGCTAAGGAAAAATAAATTACACTAGATAGATATTACATTGTCTCTATTCTTCATATTTATTGACTCTAAAGCTTCCTTGTCGACCTCTGAATCTTTCCCACTTCATCTTAGCCCTTGAATTCATCAAATTCATCATAAACGTACAAGTGGCATTTTTGGCGCCAAAAATGCTTTTGAGCTGTAAGAGTGGTTTGAGGGCAATTAAAGAATTGTGGAATCATGTGGAGGTGGAGGGGAAAAATTGGGATAGCAGGAGTGGACTATGGGTGTGTTTTGGTCAATAAACAGGCTGTAAGCCATGGCGGTTGAGTGTGGAGGGTGGGGAAGCATTAAATGCTACTGTGGGGTGAAATGATGATGTTGGGAGTGAGGTGGAGGTGTACAGGTGGTGTGGTGAGGTGGTGATACCACCCTGGTTTTGGAGAAGAAGGGTGAGGGAGAGAGGGTGATACAGTGGTGGTGGTATTGGGGAAGAAAGGGTCAAAGGGGGGTCAACGCCCCGTTTTATTAAAAAGGGTGTGTGGGCTGGTTTCATTTTGGGTTATGATATCATAACGCCCCGTTTTTTCGTAAGAGTTTGACAACTTATGAATCCATAACACAATCCAGGGATAATTTTAAGCTCGAAAATGATATTTTTAAAAAAATAAAATTCGCATTTTAATCTTTTAAACAAGCTTATGTTGTGTCAAACTCTTACGAAATGGAAGATATATAATCTAATATATATCTAGCCTTATTTCGAAATGAATTATGATATCATACTCTTTGATATTATATATTCTAAACGAGCTTAAAATCAAAATAAAAGGAACATTATGAAACTACTTCATTGAATATTTTTTTTTTGTGTCGAAGTAGAATTTCGTTCCACATATGTTGCATATAATTATATATACATATATATAACATATGCATGATAGTTGTTTTTATATTAATTCTATTTTTGTTGTTATATTGTTTAGGTGAAAATGCCTAAGACCACGGTTGGTGATGTATCCAAAACCAAACAATACATTCCAAATGTCTCTTCTACTCCCGGCATGTCTCTTTCAGTTGCATGTTTCTATCGTCCTATTGAAAATAGAAACATTTACGAAGGACGAATTGTCGATCCATCTTTCTATGAAAATGATCAAACCGAACGAATGTTCACCAATATTCGTTTCGAATGTCTTCTCCAAATCAACGAACCAATCATTCCTCGTTTTATCCTCGATTTCTATAGCCAAGTGACGGTGCAAACCGATCCCTATGGTCATCTCCTCATTTCCTTCATGATTCAAAATCAATTCATCACTCTTACTCTTGCTCAATTTGGACAAATTCTTAGAATCCCATTCAACGGCCAAGCTGTTTTCTCAAATGAATGGGATCTTTCCTCTCTTGAAAGAAATCGTCCTCAGGATGGCCCCTACTATTCTGAGATTGCTAGTCCTGAAGACATTCGTCGAATGCTTGAACTAGAACGTCGTACGACTAGTCGAGTAATCAAGTCAAAGAATGTCGATATTCATGCCAATCAAATCCTCCTCAAAGAGCTAAGCCAAGATATGAAGAAGTGGGAAGAACTCATTTGAGAGAATGCGTTTGGTACTGGTGGTCACCGTGATCATGTCACGGCAAGCATTGCCCACATGCTTTATTGTGTAATTGCTGAAGAGCAATACAATTTGGCTTATCTGTTTATCCATCGAATCATGTCCGCCAAGAATACCCCAAATGCCAATCTTCCTTACGGTATGTTCCTTACACGACTTTATCGTTATGTCATGGAACATTACCCTCATCTTCAAAGAGATTACTACGTTCAAATCCTTCCTACCTTGAACCAACTCACTCTTGTTCGTACTCGTCGTCCTCGTAGTGACAAAGGAAAATCTCGTGTTCCTTTGTACTCTAGGCCTCGTGGTTCTACATCTCATCATGATGACGATGATGAGGAGGAGGAAAACACCTCACGTGTTAGTACTCCATCCCCCACGACCTTTGTTGAAGATCTTTCTGATATTGATGATACCGAGTATCAAATTCCTCTTCCTCATGAACGTACCGATGAGCTTCTCTTCACTCGTCAAACGTCTATCATCAATCGTCAACAACAAATGCATGAAGAACTTCGAGGGGGTTTCAAATCCGTTAGGAAGACGTTTAGGAAGATGCTTGGAAAGAAGAAGAAGTAGGAGATATTGACATATTGCTACTTGTTATGATTTGGTTCTATTAGACATTTGTATGACTTGTCATTTGTCCGATTTATTCGGAAATACTTGTGTTATTTGTTGTTTATCTCTTGAATGATGTTTAGACTTTAATTGGCATCATGCTACTATCTTAATGTTATGCCATGCTTATTTTCAAAATGGATTATAATATGTTTATTTGCATGAAATTTGGTTATATATATATATATATATATATATATATGTTTATATATCATCATTCCTAGAGTATATACTTCTAATAGAGCTTGCTGGGAAAACACACTTGAAAAATCACCAAATTCTACAAATTTTGGATTTCTGGTCGTCTGGGAAAACACCAGATGGGCGGCCCCCTTAATTCCCTAGGCGGTCCCCTTAATTATTAAGGGGGCCAGCATACAATTAAGGGGACCGGCCATCTGGAACTGGATTCACTGTTTTCTTTTGCATCTTGTGAACCCTTTCTCTAGTTTTAGCTACCATTTCCCATTTTAACCCAACTGATTTTAGAATCTCATTCAACCATTTCAAATACATACCTTAATCAACCATTTCCATACTATAAATTCCCTCCACAATCACCATTCTTCATCTCATCATTCACCATCTAGATCATCTTGACTCCACCAAGCACCTCACACTCCAAAGCCTCCAAGAAACAAAAACTTGTGGTCATCCCCCCAAAACAACTCTTCATTGACTTAACAAATGAAGACAACAAAACACCATCACCTCCACCCAAATGCTCATCCCCAAGTGCACCCAATGCACCATCTAAAACACCTTCCACTAATGGAACTTCCTCATCCTCCATACCCTCAACCTCATCAATCAATGACTACATCAACTCACACTTGTCACCACAAGTATCATCACCACTTTCTACACAAGAACCCATGTCCACCCATCTTACCATCTCACTTTCACCAATAACACCACTTGATGATCATCTCTCATCTCCACCAATTACACCACCATTCTTTGCCAATCCCGTGCCTTGGAGGCTACTTGAATCCCATGGGGATACTTGTCTTTGTTGCATCCATAACCGCACGGTCATCTTTGGCCTTAGAGATGAAATTCAATATATGTTTTCATATATTGAACATTTTCTTACCAACCCACCACCACCACCAACTCCACCATCCTCTCCAATCATTCCTCCACCACAATTTTCACCCATTCCTCCATCATCACCATCATGCTCTCCTAATTAAGCATTTGATATGCTTAATAAAATAAAGCCTCTACCATCCTTTTGCTTGCAAGCTCTATGAAGACCATGTACTCTTGCCATGATGATGTATTTTCCTTGTTGTTAGTTTGTGAACTAGCTTTTCTACTTGTAATCCAAATTGCTTCTTGTATGTTGTGTCTTGACACAACCTATTATTTAATATGAATGCCTTTTTCAAACATGCTTTATTTTTTTTCTAATCACCTTATACATGTTTGCATGCATATACTTGTGCTTCTAATATTTTTTTTGCAAAGCATTCCATAGCTCGTTCTCTTGGTGCCCCCAAACGAGGGGGAGTACACATCAAGGGGGAGATATCTTCCCGTCAATTTTTTTAACGTTTGAAAATTGTCGGCATAACCTTTTTGATTCTACAAAAAGGGGGAGAAGTAAATATAAACTCACTAAAATACTGGTTTAAAAAAATTAATTTTTGAGTTAATGAGTTTAAGTTTTGTAATCATCAAAAAGGGGGAGATTGTTGATATAAATAATGTTTAAAAAGGTTATTAATATCTCTCAATAAACCTATGTTTTGATAATCACAAAACTCAAATCAAATTAAGTCAAGATTAAGACGTAAACAAGTATTTGGTAACAAATATTTACCTCTACATCTAATATCACTTAAGGTATGCATAAACTAAGCATCTTATGCATTACATGATCAAAGGAAATTTTGTCTTAAGACATAACATCTTATAAAATGATATAAACATTTTATATATATTTGTAAATCATTTTTGGTAATGCTATATTAAACCACAAAGATATGATTTCAAATTTCCAACCAAAAAGGGCAAATTTTATCCAGAAAAACTTTTTCCAACGTTTAGGAGGGCGGCCCCCTTAATTTTACTAGGCGGCCCCCTTAATGATTAAGGGGACCGGCCCCTAATTAAGGGGACCGGCACGCTCCAGAACAGTAAAATCTGGCCCTATAAATATTAGATCATTTCACACATTTTTCTCACCTTTTTGCACTATAAACTTTCTGATCCAACCTCCATTTCTAGATCTAAAATCCTTTGATCATATAATTCATAAGTCTTTGTTTCCAAGTGATCCAAAGCTCCATCCATTCAACTGCAAGAAGAAGAACACTCCTCTACATCCATCTAATTGTAGTAGTGTTGTGAATAGCTAGTTTCATATTGTAGTTGTGGTAGATATTTGTAAAAGTGTTGTGTAAATTTGTTGATTGTAGAAACTAGGTGTGTTGTAAAGTAGTTTAGTAGTTGTGAATTAGTCGTGCATAGAAGAAGGTGTGAAGTTGTGAAGTTGTGAAGGTGTGAAGAAGGTGTGAAGCCTTGAAGAAGTTGTGAAGAAGGTGTGAAGCCTTGAAGAAGTCGTGAGATTGGTTCTAGCTACGATTAGAACTCGACATTTAGCTTAGTGTCGTTAACTCGTGTAAGCCAAGGTGTGTAAGGTTTCTCCACTATAAGTCGTTTGTTGACATAGTGAAGAAAACTCTCGAGTGTGGTACTCGGGGAGTGGAGTAGGGCAAGGAAGGTGTCCTTGTAGCCGAACCACTATAAATTCGCTTGTTGTGGTTTGATCTTTCTAACTCTATATTTTCTCCATTACATTTCAATACTTTCATTACTTGATTAGAATTGCTTATATTGGTTGTCATTTGAATTCACTTGAGATCGAATCGAAAGTTTTTAATAACCTACAAAATATTTTGGTAATAAACTTTTAAAAGAACGTAAAACTATTCAACCCCCCTTCTAGTTTTCCACAGGTAGATAACAAGTGTGGTGGTCCTTACAGCTCCTTTTTAAAGAAGATGACCCAACAAATGTTTGTTAATGGCGTAGAGTGATGAAGGCTTTTAGTTACCCAAACCTAAAAACTTGCAAAATGCATGAGAAGTATCTTTGTTTTGTGTATGTAAAAATATAAGTGATGGAAAAATAAAGGGTAGCATATTTAAAGAAAAAAATATTTGATCATGTCACATTCATGGAACATACAATAAGGGGAGTATATGAAACGCCGCCAAGATGATGATGGTTTGAATTAAAAGAGTAGCAATGCATTATTCGCGGGGTAATCAAAATGTCAAATCTATTGTTTCAACGATACACATGATAGACAACAATATTGATTTTCCCAAAGCAATGACTATTAGGGTAAGTAAACCATCATATCAACACTGTTATAACGATATCTACGATATCGTGCGATAGATAATTTCTCAATAATTTCATCATCGCCTTAACTGACCTATAATAGACCACACCAACTCTGTGTGATAATCGATACCAACGAGAGACATCGATATAGTATCACCTATGTAGAACATACAAAAAACAAGACTGATATAACCCAAGACAAATAAGTAAGACTTACTTCATTTTCTGGATTTGGAGATAAGTGCTAGCTACTGTTGATTAAATAAGCTTTCAATGAAATTAAGACCCAATCTCGACTTGTGAGAGAGAACCTTAACTAAAATGTCACCCTTCAATTAACTAGAGAATAAGTACCATTGTTATGACAAATTAAGACCCATAGACACGAGTAGTAATTGGAGAACAAAAGCTATAAACGCCACACTCAAAGGAAAGAAATTCTTGAATGATAAGTCAAAAGGAATTACAAAGCTTAACAAGTAAACTTCTCTTATATCTTCCAAAGAACTGCCTTACAAGCATATCCAAACTATCTATTTATAGGCATAAGAGATGGTAAGAAACAATTGTGAAAGTAAGACTGAAATTAGTGATCACATCACCTTACCTTCCACATCAACATCACCTCAGTTTTCTTTCTCCTTTCACCCGTGGTGGTCACACCACTCCTCATGTTTCATTAAATACCCACTTTAACAAACATACCACATAAAATACCCCACACACACTCACAAACCAAATATTTAATAATTATACATACCCACTTTACACAAATGCCAAGAGGTGAGTTACTTACCTTTCATCTTTTTTTTTTTCTTTTAGTCACTCGTGAGTGATTGTTTGTGTAATGAATTTTGTGCGTGAGGTAGCAACTCACGAGTGAGGTGAGTTCTCCACTTCTTCCGGTCTAAACAATAAGTCCTTGAAACTACCATTCTAGTCAATAAATATATCTATGCATTAAATACTTTTGACCCATATAATAACTTGCATCATAAATTAAATGCTTGCGACCATTCTAGAACATTTAGTTAAGACTTTTATTTTCCACCATTAGAATAGTAGTCACTTTGGGTTTTATCTCGTGAATCTTGAACTCTTCTTGGGCTGAGACATTTTTTATAAATTGATTTAGAGCTTTTTTAAGCCTTTTACTTCTTTTCCTTGTCATTTGTCCAACCATATTCACAAATGGATTAACTAAAAAAAGAGTTATTGCCGTTATACGCTTTTGTGTCTTCACCTCCCATTTGATTGCTTTTGTCTCATCAACCCCTCCTTCTTTAAATTGATTTGTCCTCGAATCAGGACCTTCGTCAAACACAAAAGGTGATAAATCAGTAACATTGAAGGTACTACTCACACCATATTCACAATGAAAATCTAACTTGCAGGCAATGTTATTAATGTGTTTCAACACGTGAAATGGACCATCAACAAGGGGTCCGCAGTTTGTTTTTTCTAGATTAAGGAAATCTTTCTTTCTCAAATTGAACCATACGAAATCTCTTGGCTCAAATACTACTTGCTTACACCCTTTATTGGCTTGTTAGTATACCGTTAGTTCTTTTGCAATGTTTCACGAACCTTATCATGTAAACTTTTTATCATCTCCGTTTTTCTTTCACCATCCAAGCTAACATGATCCTTTAAAGGCAACAGTAATTAACAAACCCAATGGGTAATTAAGTGGATTAAAACCATAAACAATGTCAAATGGAGAATATTTTGTAAATGCATAAACCGTCCTGTTGTAGGCGAATTCGGCTATAGGTAGGAATTCTTCCAAAACTATTAAATTATTCTTGATGATTACCCTTAAAAATTCTCCCAATGTGCGATTGTTCACTTTTTTTTAAGGGTGCCTCGTTGTAGAAATAGTAATTTAGTTCCAAATTTACACTACAATGTTTCTAGAAATAGCTTAGAAATTTTACATCTTTATCACTAGCAACACTTCTTGGAACTCCATGAAGGCGCACAACTTCTTTTGAGAATAAATTTGCAATATTCGTTTAACTATTTTCTTACAAGCAATAAAATGTGCATTTCCAAAAAACGATCTACAATTACAAAAGAAAAGTCCATACCTCGTTGATTTCTTGGCAAACCTAACACAAAGTCCATTGAAATGTCAACCCATGGAGTAGTTGGAATCGGTAAGGGCTTATACAATCCATGAGGGCTTTACTTAGATTTGGCCCTTTTGCATTCTATACACCTTTCACAAATTCAAGCAACATATTGTTTCATCCCGGGCCAATAGAAATGTGATTTAACATCAGCACCTATACTTGTAGAGAAACACTTATTTATTCCAATATGTTTCATCCCATTTAAATGATTTTGTTAAAAAGAATGTTAATGCAACATTCTTTTTAACAAAATCATTTAAATGGCGGCCTTTATAGAGAAATACTTTACAAAGGCAGCCTGTAGAAAATGAAAAGATCCCACCTTAGATGCCTTTGTAGGAGTTGGCCAGTCCTTGATGACTTTCACTTTCTCTTCATCTACATGGGCTTCATTTGCTCTTACCATAAACCCATGGAACACGACTTTGTGTACACCAGAGTTACACTTTTTGATATTAGCATATAGTTTTTCGGCTCGTAAGGTATCTAACACCATTCTTACATGTTCTAGGTGTTCATTTAAGTCCTTACTATCAACCAAGATATCGTGAAAATAAACGACGACACACTTTCCAAAAACTTCTGAAGCACGTGGTTCATGAGTCCCATGAATGTACTTGGCACATTAAAAAGGCATCACTAACCATTCATAGAGACCAAACTTAGTCTTAAAACCCAGTTTTCCATCCATCACCTCCTTTAGATCAATTTTTGAAAACAAACAAGCACCGTGAGAATCCTCAAGCAAATCGTCAAGTCTATGGTCTATGAATAAGGTGTCGATACTTTACAATAATTTTATTAATTGCTTTACAATCAACATACATATGCCAAGACCCATCTTTTTTAGGGACAAGAATTACCGAGATAGTGCATTGGCTTACTGATTCTTGAATCCGACCTCTTACCAATAGTTCAGCGAGTTGTCTTATTAACTCCTATATCTCCTCTAGGTTAGCTTGATATGCTGGTCTATTAGAAATTATAGCCGCTGGTAATAAATCACTTTGGTGTTCAATTCCTCGAATGGGTGGAAGGCTGCTAGGTAGTTCTTTAGGTAAAATATAGCCAAACTCCTGCAACATTGACCAAGATCCAGAGGCAAATGTTCATGTATATTAGTCATTTTGCAGGGCTTTGACCATGACGAACCGAATAAAACAACGACCGTTAGTGGTAATGGCATTCTTTGTAATAAAGTGTAAACAACAATGATATTCTTTGTAATTAAAGTTTGGAGTGGCATGAAGTGCAAAAATGAGAAACCACAGACATTTTTTGTAATTTACCCTAAGATTTATGTTGGGGCCACTTGGATTAGTATTTGTTATCAAAATCTGTCCTCTTGGACTCCATTGAAGACAGCCGTATATTTGGTCTTTGTGAGGTCCTCTTTAACCCAACCAGGGGCGGACCTATATATTGGTTTTGGGGTGGCAGTGCCTCTCATGGCTAGCCGAAAAAGATGAGACTTTTTTTTGACCTTATCTCGAAAGTGTCACCAACCAAAATTCAAACTGCCCCACCTACATGCTAAAAATCCAACATTCAACACTTACATAAAACAACTCTAGAAAGTTCTCTCTCTCTCTTGTATGGGCGATTTCCTGCCGCCACCACCTAATCTTTTCCGTCCAAATTTCACAACCTAATTCGCCTCTCTACCTTTTAATGAGTGATCTTATCCTTGTTAACTGGTATGCAATCGAGCTAGGTTGTGTTTTCTTTCTATGGTGGTGGCGGTTGGCTGATTTGTTGGGTGGAAAGTCGGTTGGTTTTCCTATTTATTCTGGTCGCCTATATTGATTCTAGTCGAAACCCTAAAAAACCCTTCCTGCCTAACGATTCTCTTTAAAATTCGTTTTTGACGAGATTTAGGATTGTCGTTATTTTTATTAGGGTTTAGGCTTATTACTGGTTCGATTGGTGTTCCTCATGGAGCTTATTGTATACTTTTTGAGGCGGCTTGTGCTATGGATCTGCTGTTTGTTGAATGTTTTACGAAACCTTTTTTAGGGTTTTGTTTTATTCTGATCTGATCTGCTGGGTTACTTTAAGTCGGCCAAGTATTTAGTATAAAACCTTTTGGTTTTCTTTTGGAGGTCGACTTAGGGATTGGTTGTGATGTGTGGCTGCTGCTATAATCGTTGATGATTATCCGAAACCCTTTAAGGGTTTTGGTATTCTCTTTGGCAAGAATTGATCCTTTATTAATAAGGGTCGATTGATTGATTGGATTTGTGCTTAACGCCTATAAAACCTTTTTAGGTTTTTATTAGTTTCGATTTGGAAGTAACTCTCTTTAGAGTTTGTGTGATGCTGCTCGTTCAACCTGTTAGGGTTGATGGTTACGTTTGTTTGTGGGTTATGGGAGAGAAGGAAGTAGTGACTGATTGTTTGTTGCATCATAGGATCCTCATGCTATTGTTTCATGTTCTATCTACTGATCTGTTGTGATGTGACTATGGGATGTTAGGGTTTTTAATACCCTATTGTTTGGATTGTTTGAGTGCTATTGCTTTGATTATTTGTCGTGTTTACTTTCTTCAAAGAGTAGCTGCTCGATTATGGAAGTTAAGTTTGAAGGTACTCTTGTTCAAAAACCTTTCGTTCATACTTTCACAAGCTGATTTGCATTCTTTCTAATCGATGGCCTGGTGATCGTATGTATAATCATATTCTACCAGCAGTTAATGGGTTTATTTACTTTGTGGTACGTAATATGATTTATTGGAAGTTAGGGTGTGTTATAAACCCTAGTGGCGTTTGTTTGTTGGTGACATGAATCGTGGTGCTGCTCGAATGGGTTCTATGATGCTAATTTTTGGGCACGTTGATCATGTTATCATTTTTTATTGAGAGCATATTGGTCATTTTGATGCTTATGTTTGGAGGGACTTTATCTTTCTGCATTTGATGATTCCATGCTCGTTGAAGGTTTTGTTTGTGGTGGTGTTCTTTGCTACTTCAAACAGATTTTATGTTGAAGATCGTTTGGATTTTTCTACGTGGATTCTTCATGAAAGTTAAGATGGACTGCCATAGTGATATAGAAGGCTCAAGTGTTTGAGTAGTTTTGTATAGTTTTATTTACTTTTGTCATTATGGGTAGGTTCATTTTATTGTAAATTATAAGAATGGTGTGTAATTCTTATATTCGAGTTTGTAAGTGTCCTAAGGGACTGAGGTGAGGGACATCACCCTCACCCTATGTACCTCAACGTTTTTTGGAGTAATGAATTTTGCCAGGGTGAATTAACCCTTTTACCCAAAAAAAAAACCTTATAAATCAATAACAATACTCGATTTATGATTTCGATCATACTTTTTTTTTTCTTTCGCATTTTGTTGATATTGTTAAAAAAAATAAAAATAAAATAAAAAAAGTCCCCCACGTCTTATTCTGATCCTAGTTCCGCCACTTACCCCAACCCTACTAACCAGACGTAAAATGTTGTGTTATAAATCCTTGTCCACAGGGGCGGAGGAGATAGGGGGACACGTGTGTTGGGCCTCCCCCAACCTGTCCAACTACTTCAATGCTGAAGAGTGCTAAAACCCGTACATGATGCAATTTCGCCAATGGGCCTCCCCTTACTCTTTTACTCAGCCACAAATTATAAAAAGTCACGGTAAATTTAAGACTTCAATTTTTCACGTGCTCCTTAACTTTATTATTAAAAATCCTTTATCATATTTAAATGTTATATTTTTTGTTCCCATTTTCGTTGGTCTTCAACTTAGATAATCAATTATTCAGCCTCAATCTTTAATATTTTCATGTTCTCGTTTATTCTTTTTAAGTATTAAACTAGTAGTCTAGCCTTCTAAAGAGTAACTAACTTAAAATTTAGGTATATTCATTTAGACAAGTATATTCATTTCAGTTACACATGCCTGATGCAATAACATAATTTAAAGCAATCAAAGAATACAACAAGTAAAGGTTCCTTGCTAACTGCTTAGGCAACAATTTAAATGCTAATTGCTTAGGCAAGAGTTTCAAACATCTTCGGTTTACTCCATTCTCCATCTTTTATTTTGAGCATATCCATTAAAGCTAGGACAATGTAACTAGCTCAAAAATATACTAATAATATTTAAGACCAAATGTTTTGTATGAATTGAAAGATCTTAGCAGTATTTATTTTTGCCACATATATAAATCTATGTATTAGTATTAGTTACTAGCTAGTACGCAAGATTTTTCACTCTTATATAGCTTCAAAGTTAGAACATGAACAACATAAGGATAGAAGATCTAATTAATTTTTATGAACAAAGACACGATGTTGTTTATAACTCATAATCACAATCACAGTTGCGGCAGGCCTATAGACTATAGAATATATATTGAAACTAGAAACTACGCGAAATGGTAATATATTTTCATATAACATCAATCGCTACTCTAACAGAAAAAAGTCGGCACCCTCTAACATTAAATCCTGCCTCCGCCCCTGCTTGTCTATATGTTAAACCTTTATATCAAACAAACCCTAAAATATCGCAAAACAATAACCTAAGATACATACACTTAATTATGAACAGAACTATTCGGTTGTATTATACAAAGATGTCACTAAAGTTTGCGTGAAATTTGTCCTAAGGTAACATAGTTTCAAAGTTGTCATCCAGGTTACTAAACTATAAACAGCAAAAAATCTGTGATTTTTACGTTTATACTTTTGGTATGTTAAGTAACATAAATGTCATGTCTTTACAAATTCAATAACCTAGAGGACAAACTTTCATTTAGGTCAGTAACCTGGATGACAACTTTCATAAGTTTAGTAACCTAGATGACAACTTTGAAACTATATTACCTTAGAACAAATTTCATGCAAACTTTAGTAACATCTTTCTATAATAACCCTTCTAATTTTCACTTTCAAAGTCTTTTTTCCCCGATTGGTCAAATATGTCATTTGTAAAAGGATTAATTAGCGATAGAATTTTTGGTCGTTATTGCTCACTGAAATGATCTTTTAACAAGTATGTAGTAATTTTATTTCAATACTCTGTATATTCGCCCCCCGAGTTGACTTGCTAATTTCTACAACATGTGAGAAACCGTATTAAAGGATGAAACTTTTATATTTGGACCACAAAAATTAAATGCACCTTAGATTTGAACACAAAACTTTCATGTTATCTTGATGTAATCCGATCAAATGAACAATCAATATTGTTGTTGCAACTATAGAACTTTTGTTGTATTCAGATGTACCAACACAAGCACGTTACTATGAATATAAACCTTTGGAGTATACCATACGGTCCCCTTGGAATTTTATTTATTTATTTTTGAAAAAAGGCTAATCACATTCGAAAGCCAACTTCAAATCAAGAAACCAATAAAAGCTAGCTTGTACAATCAAAAAGAACAAAAAGTGAAAGGAAAAAAAACTACCTAAAGCAAAGCACCTTCAATATTCATCAACATAATCCACTTCAAAATCCTTACAAAAACACAAATATAACACAAACTCATTTCACATCTCACCTTAATCTAAAATGGGTATTTGTTGGTCTTTGCTAAAACCTCGTCGAAGCCATGAAATCCCCATTTCATCCCCATCACCTACTCATACTATTCCTGATGATCGACCTACTCATACTATTCCTCATGATCGTTTCACCGATCAAGAAAGAACATACTATCCTCTACCTAGTAACTTCGACCCACAAAAAACTATAAAAAACCAAGATGATGGTTCTATTTTAGGAAAAGAGTATGTTGATATAAAACAAATTTACCATATTGGTAAAGAGTTAGGGAGAGGCCAATTTGGTGTAACGTATCTTTGCACCGAAAAGGCCACACAAATAAAGTATGCATGCAAATCGATATCTAAGCGAAAGCTTGTGACAAAAAAAGATATGGAGGATGTAAGGAGGGAGATATTGATGTTGCAACATTTAACGGGCCAACCTAATATTGTGGAGTTTAGAGGGGCTTATGAAGATGTAACAAGTGTGCATTTGGTGATGGAGTTGTGTAGTGGTGGTGAGCTTTTCGACAGGATAACGAAACAAGGTAGTTATTCTGAAAAAGAAGCAGCAAAGATTGCTAGGCAGATTGTGAACGTGGTGCATGTTTGTCATTTCATGGGAGTTATGCATAGAGACTTAAAGCCTGAAAATTTCTTAATGGTTAGTCAAGCTGATGATTCTCCAGTGAAGGCTACTGATTTTGGGCTTTCTGTCTTCATTGAAGAAGGTTAGTATTTTGTGAAGCCTAAACTGTTTTTCTTTCCAAACAGCAAAAACTTTCCTTCAAAAAACCCCTCTATCAAGAAATTATAGGAAGAAAGAGTTACAAGGAAATAGTACAAGCCATTTTTATTTTTATTTTTATTTTTATTTTTTATCATTGATCCAAATATTCAATCAATCCATGCTGGATAAATTATCATATTCCTACTGTAAATCAAAAAAATGAGATAGAATTCTTATTTCATCTCCTAATTAAGTAACACTAGTAGGATACCTTGCGACGGCGGGTACCTTGAAACAAAATTTTTCAGTGAATCATGTATTCTAATTTATTATTTTCTTTTTGACAATAAATTTACATATATCAAGAATTACATGTGACGTATATCAACTCTTTAACTAATGACAATGTTTTTCATTATACGATTGTGATAAATATTTTATTGAACAATATTTTTTTATGTTCAAAATATCTATTTGATTTATATAAAACTAAGTTTTATAGATATGTTAATAAAATCTGTGAAACCGACAAGCGAGCCGACCTGTTCAATCAGAAACCGCAAAAAACGATAACT
The DNA here is from genome assembly GCA_030686995.1 of Artemisia argyi. NCBI lineage: Eukaryota > Viridiplantae > Streptophyta > Magnoliopsida > Asterales > Asteraceae > Artemisia > Artemisia argyi. The sequence goes on from CM060697.1 coordinate 33,906,439, forward strand.
ACGAAATCAAATCCGAAAAAAACCAGAAATCAATAAACCCCCTTATCACGTTTCGATTCCAGTTTTTATTTTTTAAATATCAGCGATTACCCGAATCAAATCGCATTTTATATACATGTAGTTTTAAACAAATTGAGGCTGGATTAAAATATGAGCGGTTGGATAAAATATGGAGAAAAATATTTTGTAATTTTAGCTTTATTATTTTGTATTTTTTAAATTATAGTTTTTGTGTTTGAGTAGTTTGCATAATATGCTTTAGTACATGTATTATTTAATTTTTAATTTTAAGTATTTTAGTGACGTTTAATAACTCTATTAATTGTATTTATTTATCACATTAATTGCTCACTTAAAATTAAAAAAGTGAGTGATTGTATAGTTTTAGTTTTGCAAAGTATTGTGTAATAAATTTTTAGAGTTGTAAGTCTTAAAAAAAAAAAAAAAAAAAAAAGAAAAAAAAAAAAAAAAAAACGTGATTCCTTTTTAATATGTAGTATAGATTACTAGGTCTTTGAGTCAAAGCAAACCTTGTTTCTATAGTTTCAGACAATTGCAGAGCTTGAAAGTTATATGTGGGAGGGCAAACACTATTTAAAGTATGTTACGGGAGTGCCAAATCTTTTATATAATAAAACAAAATTCCTAGTGGGGTATTTTGAAAAAAAAGAATATTTCCTTATTAGGTAATATTTTAATTATTATTTTTTAATTTAAAATTTTAAAAATTTGTTTTGTTGATATACTACACAAGTAGAAGGTAAATACAAAAAAATATAGATAAGATGCAATACTACATAAGTAGAATATATATAAAAAAAATATAGATAAGATGCGATTAAATTTTTAAATGATTATCTTTAATAATAAACAAATATAATTAAAAATCATAAATCAAACAAACAACAAGATTAAATTATTTATTTTTTAATAAATAAAAATATATCATTAAAAAAAATTAAAAAAAAAATCTCGCGCGTGCACAGGTAGTATAACTAGTTAAAGATTATGTTCTCGAGTTAAATTATGAGAGGAAAAGAAAAGAAATAAGAAGCATAAAAAAATCTTGTGTTCTCAAGTTTTTTTCTTAAAGAAAAAAAGGAAAAGAAATTGAGAGATGTGAAAGGATGATTTGAGATGTTTTTAGTTTTAAATCTTCCTTTCACTTTTGGAATGAAAAGAAAAAAAAAATGAAGAGAATTATCTTCCTTTTTTTTCTCCCCAATCTCTTCTCATCTCTTCTTCTATATATATAACTCATGAAATATTAGTAAATAGGGAAGGGATCCAATAAGAAGTATAATTAAAATGAGAAGGGTAAGAAGTAATTATAGACACACATTTTAATTTGGGAGGGAAAATTTGAATGAGGATGTATCCATTTTTGTAGGTGCCTCTAGAATGTGTGGTTGTGGTTACTTCATATCCTTCTTATTTTTATTATTCTTCTCATTTGATCCTAACTCTTAGTAAATATACATTAGTGGCCAAAAGTCTAGGGGGTCACCACCCTCTCTTGTCCCTTCTAAGCTTCACCTTCGGTTTCAGTTGATCCACGTTGTTGTTTGAATTAGCGTGTCTAAGCATTATTTTATCGATTTAGCAAGATTGGCTAAGCCACCCCGACTCGTAAAGTTACTGAGTGAATTTTGTCATTGGAACATTAGAGAAAGAAAATGTCGAATTTCTTAGATAATCCGAATTGATCTATCTTACATAATTAAAATATAATATTTGTTTTGATAGAATTTTAGCGAGCATTGATTGACATGACTAATTCATGTGCTTAAACTTGTGGCTAAAAAAGATATGATGGCATGTGTCAAGATCAAGGGTAAATGTTATAAGTGAGAAATTGTTTAATCCACTAATCAAATCTTGAATTACTTAGGTACAATATTAGTCATATGAATTAGGTATCCTAATCATTTTTCAATTTTAGCTTAAGAAATGCACGTTACAAAAGTATTTGTTTTTGGGTATACCTTCCTTTTGGCTCAAGTAAGGCATTGTTGATTTTATATGTGATCAAATATTTCGTGTTGTACAAAATGATTAATCCCACTTTAAAACCAATAAATACTAGTTAGTTACACTAGTGTATACGAGATAATAACTAATTTTCCAAGTTAATCTAATTGATTTAGTAGAATTTGGAAAAACAAGTTAAGTTTTAGGCATACCAATTACACATAATTTCTTTACCCAAAAAACCAATTACACATAATTTATGTAACAAGACAACAACATTTATTTAATAGAGTAAAAACCCTTTACTCAAAAAAAGATAATAGAGCATCTATAGGCTTGTATTGCCGGTACTTGGTTATGACATCTATACAAACTCTCTCTATATTGTCATATCAGGGGATTGATCAAACCGTATAACTCGTGATGCATACCGTACTAACTGGCGATGCGCGTAATGATTGAAAACCCTCCCTATAGAGGTCCAAATAACTTGCCCCTTTAAAGAAACATTATAACCACTAATCGACGCTAAACTTAACATTCTCTTCCAGGTTCATGTAATTTGATTTGTATTAATGTGAATTTATAAGTTCATTAATTGTTATTTTAAAAATTATGATAAGTTTAACCATATGGTAAGAATTATCATAAAGTATACTAGAGTTAAAAAATAATCGTTAGAGAACTCTTAACTTAATATCGTCTTGTTAGTTAAAAAAGATACAGTAGATTTGTAGTAGCTTAATTAAAAACTTTAGGCTTATTACATCTTCTATAAGCTACTAAGTTTAACCTTAACCTTTTGAGCGATGTTGCAATACTCTATTTTTTTATAACAGTAATTATTAGCAAACCTCTCTTTTCCATGGCAGGACTACTACGATCTTAAACTTCTTTCAAGTTTGTTTCTTTTTTTTTTTAACGATTCAATTGATCATTATACCCTTAGACTGAACATGTGTGACATAAGATGTTATGTTAATAGTATATATTATCTTCAGGTGATAACAAGTAGTAATGCAAAAGATTAAGGTATATCGATCAAAGAAGATAGTGGTTGATAGACAACGAAATGACTAGCTAATAAAAACGTGTAATCCACATTAGGTCAACAAGTCAATGGTGAAATGACAGGTCAACCAGGTCAAGCAATTACTTTTGTTTTTGTCCCCTTGAAAGTCTTTCAATATATGCCTTATACATCAACATCACACATAATTCATGTTAATGTGAACTTTGGACCTAACAATTTGCAATAATGCACAAATAGAAATATGGCCACAAAAAAAGTAGGGCTAAAATATGTACAGATAAGGAATCATATAAGCATAGTGTATTAAGAATAATCAATCTTAATGTTTGATTGTGGCGATCTGGACAAATTATGATGTTATGTGTATTATGAGGATACGTCCCAACAAGTTGGAACTATAACTCTCACATGTTGTTTTCACACAGTTAGTAGACAATGTTTATATCGGTGGCGAATCCAGAAAACTTACACGAGAGTGTATATTTTTTTTCGAAATGGAAACGCGTATGCATATTGTGTTAAACTTTGAAAAGATAAAATAATACTAGTAATAAAATAAAATAAATAAATCTTTTTTTACACTGAGAATGGTGCTCAAAGCGTATACACATCTAGGCGCCCTTGATATCAAATCGCATGCTAGGCAAATACGATTAATATTACATGTGTACAGTCACATGCCGAATAGTTTATGTATGAATGAATATGAATTATGAACACGAGTAGAAAATTATGTTAATGATAGATGAGATGAGAAGAGCCTCATTAGACATTAGGAGTTTTTTGAAAAGAAAACTCTTGTGCATTTGCTAAGTTGTTGGACTCGATTCTGAGGCATTTTGATGTTATGAAATATGGTATCTCACACTGTGTTTTCTCTTTTAGGAAAAGTTTATAAGGAGATTGTTGGAAGTGCATATTATGTGGCACCAGAGGTGTTACGACGACGTTATGGGAAGGAGATAGATGTGTGGAGTGCTGGTGTTATTCTGTACATTCTTCTTAGCGGTGTCCCTCCTTTTTGGGGAGGTCAAACCTCTAACTCCGTTCATTTCAAATATTATCATTTGACTTTCATGTTCAATTATATAGTTTTTCAAGTCCAAAATCAAAATGAATTTACTCCAAATGGATAAGGATTACTGACTCAAACAAGGAATACATTATTACAAGGTTTGATATTCTAAAAAGAAAATCTAAGATTGGTGAACAAATTATACGAATTTTTGTAAAACTAACAGTGGAATGTTTGACTTGAAAAGCCAAAGTTTGCCTTTGTTTCAGTTATGAAACTAAATTGTATGATTCTTGTTTTAGAGACCGAAAAAGCCATATTTGAAGAAATATTAGACGGTAATCTTGACCTTCAAAGCTCTCCGTGGCCATCTATATCTGCTGGTGCCAAGGATTTAATCTCAAAGATGTTGACCAGAAATCCTCAGAACCGAATTACTGCTGATAAAGCCCTTGGTTAGTTTACCTAAAAATTTCTATTATGCAGGTTTACTACGGAACTAATAATAAATAGAGTTCTAATTTTACAAATGAATGATAACACACATTTCAGAACACCCATGGCTAAAAGAAGGCGGTGAAGCATCAGAACAACCTATGGATAGTGCAGTATTGACTCGAATGAAGCAATTTAGAGCAATGAACAAGCTGAAAAAGCTCGCTATAAAGGTATGCTTCCTAAATTTCATTTTAGTTCATCTTGATCAAGAAAAAGGATTTTGGATATTGTAAGTGGCAGCATGGTTTTGCTATCATAGCCGACGGACATTTGATCATGAACTTCACTTGATATCGGGTTTTAAAGTAAGCTTCAACAGATGAATAATATTATAAGAACTTTTCATGTTTTAGGTTATCGCAGAAAACATAGAATCGACAGAAGAAATAAAGGGATTGAAACAAATGTTCAACAATATGGATACCGATGCAAGTGGTTCCATAACCTTGGAAGAACTTAAAACGGGACTATCAAAGCTTGGCTCCAGGCTCACTGAGTCAGAAATACAACAACTCATGGAAGCTGTAAGTTCTTAAGTACTTCCTCACTTTGATTTCTCCCAATTCAGAATGATATCGTCTGGATTTCACTTTTAGAACCAACCTTTACCGTTACATCTGGTATTAGTTAAGATCTTTAACTTTAACGCCATATTGTTTGCAAAGAAATATTAAATTCATATCAAAATTTAAGTTAAAACTTAAAAGCCAATTCATTTGACCTGAAAAGTCAAACGTAGCTAAAATTGCTTGTGATCCCTCATACTAGGCTGATGTTGATAAGAGTGGAACAATCGACTACATTGAATTCATCACTGCTACGATGCATCGACACAAACTCGATAGGGAAGAGAACTTGAAAAAAGCCTTCCAATTCTTTGATAAAGATAATAGCGGGTTTGTTTACACGTCTTTTTTTTTTTTTTATCATTAGAAATCTTTCAACAGTTTGTTTCATGACATCAGCATTGTTACAGATATATCACTAGGGATGAGCTGAAACATTCTATGACTCAATACGGAATGGGAGATGAAGAAACCATTAATGAAGTCCTTGATGAAGTAGATACCGACAAGGTTAGTAACAATCATAAGCTCAAAAACTTGTGCACAATGCACATAGCCATTAAACTAAATACAGTACATGTTATTTATTTCCATTATGTATGTTATTTTGATTATTGCTATTTGGGTTATGGCAGGATGGGAAGATCAACTACGACGAGTTCGTGGCAATGATGAGAAAAGGAACAGTTGAAACAGGTGAACATGTCAAAACACAAGAATTTGATTTGTAGTGTCTTAAATTCCCAAAGGGCTATTGTGGTTGAGCGAGTGTTGTGTGATAAATAAATAGCCAAGGGTTAAAAATCATTTTACCCTTTGTGCTGTGTGTATATATTTATCTCTTTTGGATTTTGCTACATGCAAAGAGCAAATGTAAGAAATGTCCTTGGTGTGTTGATGGGTATATTATATTGATGCTTTCTTGCAGCTTTAAGCATAAAAACAATATGCATTGTCGTTTCATCACCTAGCAGTGAAATTTCATATATCCGAATACCGTTTTTTCTCTTAAATAACAATCCTTTGAACTCTCGCAAGTAATATAGCTTGAAATCAATCCAGTTTTTTTTCTTTTTTTTTTTTTTTTTTTCTTTTTTTTTTTTTTTTTCGTGGTTATTGGCGTAGAAAAATATGCATAGGTATCTCACCAGATAAACGATCAAATTTTAAGACCATCTTGATATTGTTCTCAGTTCTCTTTAACTAACTTGGTAGACTTTTAGCTTTAGAAAAGACAAGCTTCTGTGCTTTCAAACCCAAAAAGGTTGTAGATGCTCGTGTCACATGAACGTCAATGTTCCACCATTGTACATACAACCGTTATAATTTCATTCTATAAAAAGTTTCCTCAACTATGAATCAATAAAAATGTTTTAACTCTAAGATCAATTGCTTCCTTTTTGTAGTTCCAAAGAAAAAAAGAGCATGTGCGGCTTCATATGGGTTGACGTCAGTTTTCACTGGAAGGAAAGTCACTTGGAAGTTGATGGGTTGTATAATTGTGCTTTTAAGCTTTTGTATACATGGCTATGTTAACAAACAGTAGAATTTCATCTATAAACATGCTAATTTCTCAGTTAAAAATGGTTAATAATTCTTATCGCACACTAGTGAATAACAAGAAGACTTTGCACTAGTGAATACATAGACGATAAACTAAGTCAGCACCTAAGGCTTTGTCGTCAGGCTAGTGAACCTTTTTGACAGTTCATAAGCTCAAATCAGATAGACAAAACTAGTTAGCTAAACTTAAGCCATGCTCATCATAAGAAACCGAAAAATAACTAAATATTGCAAATAAGTACAATATTGAGAATGACAGACTGCTAAATGTGATCATAGTTCTCAATCTGGTAACTCATGCAAAAAGATTCCTACATGGCTTTTAAATTAATGTTTGTGGTCAAAAGTTGGTTACATGCCATACTAGTTATACATCTAAACAGTTGAGGTAACGCCATGAGCATTAAGAGCAGAGACTATATAAATAGAAAATTAAGGCATCAATAAGATGTACAAAAACACAAACCTAAATTGGTTGACACAGGTGACAACGGTATTATTTGCAAGTACAAACTTACATTGTGCTGTTCTGATAAGTTATCTATCAGATCAACAAAGCCTTTCGACATCATCTTCCGTATTCAATATCTACTTTTTCGAATTCGACAGCTCTCTGTCGTGAACATCAAAATAGCAACCCTTCAACTGATGACCAGAGGTTCTTGGTGTATCAGGAAGTGCTTCATCATTCAGCAAACTAGTTAGTGTTTCAAACTAAGTGGATGATGTCTAACTAATGATCACCTCCAAGCATCTCAGAAGCCCAAAATCCATCACAATAGCATACACACTAACCTACAAAAGAATATTATGATAACACACTGATCAATGCAACTAAAAAAAAAAAAAAAAAAAAAAAGACTGATCAATGCAACAAGTGGTTCAATTATGCGGGTCTAATAAAAAACATCAACTATAAAAGTAGCAATCTTACATCATGGTGACATCAAATCATCTTCCAGGCACGATCCTGTAGTTGAGAACAAGGTCCTCAGACTTTTTCCATATATAAGTACGGACAGTGGCTAAGCTCATGTCAGGTGTCAAGACCTGCATAAAATTAACAGGCTAGAACATTAACATAAGGAAGGAATTGATGACATTTAGGCATGTTGTTTTAATCGTTGGTTGGCTTAATGAATAAAGTTGAATAGTTGGGCGGCAGCCTTATCACTTATCGCCTCATTAAACTTACCTGATTATTGCATAGGATTTCTATGGAGGGTTTGAGCTTTTGCCAAGGTTTCAGTCCAGATCTAAAAGATCCATCTCCTCCTATAGTTGATTGCTGCAACTGCCCTCCAGATAGCCCAGGCGCAAAAGTTCCATCAATCAAGCTATCCAATGGTTTGTCCAGAACCAACTTTTCCACAACATAATTAACAACCTAGTAAAACATATTTAGAAAAAGATAAGTTATGTGCATATCATTTTTGTGCATCGTGCTTCATAACTGTTAGCTCCATAGATTCAATATAACGATTCCTACTTACACATGTACCTTGTGTATTCTCAAAATACGAGGTGCACTAAGCTTCCCTTGGGTCACAGTTTGGGTAGTTGAACCTTCGTATGGTTGTAAATAGAAGCTGCACCTGAATTTGGACATTATATTAGTAATGTAAAAAAGTACTCCGTAATATACTTCCGGCCCTTCTTATCAGCTATTTAGTGAAAACACAGAAAAATAGCAGAAAGAAGTAGAGATTTACTTGGTATGTTCCCTTGGGGGCATTCGATTATGCAAAATGCAATCTAAAACCCACCAAGGTAAGTCCTTCTCGTCTTCCGTTCCATCCATTTCCGTAATTTTCTTCCTCCATTGACCAGTATGGGAACCCTCGGTAATAATTGAAGGAGGTGTAACAGTTGAGAACTCAAATGGGGGATATACTGCACAATCATTTTCCGCATTACCATCTGCCTCAACTTTTGAAAGTGTAATACTCCTAGTCGAGATATCCCTGCCAGAAGGTATTTCTCCATTCACCAAAGATTGGGACACGGGTTTATGCTTTTTCTTAGACAGCCAATGAGCCAACAGTCCTTTGAGGGTTTCTCGTGCCAAATTAACCTGTTCAAAATTTTGTTAATTTCATATAAATCTTCAGTGTATACTTTTTATCTACTTAATTCTAAACCCAAATAAATCAAAATTGCCCCATGTGATAATTTCATGTATCTATTTCATATATAAGCGAAGGTACCAAAAATTACAGAAAATGTGCATACCTTGTCATCCTCTGCTTTCTCAGTGATGTTAAGATCAGCAGAATACATCTCTGCTGAAAAGCACTGTGGGGTATCCAAATGCACAGACAAGTTCCCGAGCTTACTATCTACAGAGAACCAAGCAGGAATGCTTACCTGGAGAAACATAATAAAGTCAACAAGAAGTTGCAAAAAAGATGGTAAATGTTAGTTCCTATAGTGACCTAGTAATACCTACCATCTCAAACAGTTCTTCCTTCTTCTTTTCAAATGAAACAGTTCCATAGTTTTGAATACAAACACCTCTAGTGATCTCCCAAAGCTTCACAGAACCAGCATTATCCTATCAAAGACACATTTCAAACCATCAGTCTGGAGGTGGCAACTTCTACCCGTTTTACTTATCTCAAACGGGCCAAATCCAATAAGTTAGCTAAAAGGGGTACGTGTCAAGCAGGTTGAAAGCCAACATCAAATTTTTAAGCATACAGCCCTCCTAAATCATTTTATCTCAAGATTTAGAATATTATTGTAAGAATATTGTTCTTGTAATCATAATTTACAAATTGACTATTTGTGGTAAAAACAGTAAACTAAAACATATTTGTGGGTCAGCCCAATCTTTTTAGTTCTGAAAAACTCCTTACAACTCGAGTTTGTTTCGATTACCCAACCAACCCATCTGACTACCTCTGCAACAGTTCAGCATGTTCACCCAAAGGAATGAAAAACCACAGAAGCTGACAGTGCCCGTTTAAAGTTAAACTATCACAAAAGTACAATTAGAGACTATTTGATTGTTACCTTAGTCAGAACATGCCTTCTATTGTTCATAATTTCACACTGCACTATCCCTGGGATCCCATCAATACTCAAGGTTGGTTCTTTATACACAGGAACCTAACATTTCATTAGACCAGTTAGCATGTAGAAGAGACTACTAGATGGTAATTTCATAATTAAGAAAGAAAGAAAAAAAAAAAAGGTTTATGTTCAACTCACAGGAGTAGATCCTTCCAAGGATGCTCTAGCCCTTGAAAATGACAAATTTCCAGCCAGGAAAGATCCGCCTCTATGGAACACCTTCTGAGGGTTTCGTCCTTCAGCAGGCCATCTATGCACAGAAGAATCTGTTGTTGCAACCCATATATCATCACCATGCACTGCTAGTTTCTGAATTGGATGTTCCTCTGTGCAGAGTAATATACTCTCCCTAGTTGCGAGGTCTGTTAAGTACAACTACAAGTAGACAACATACACATATTAGTAAAGTTAATTGCAAAGACTCATCTAATAACCTAAGAAACATATTATAAGGGCTTACCGATAGATCTCTTCCACCGCTATAGACATGGCTGAAAGTTGGAGTGCTAGCAAGTGCCCAAACAGAATCTGTATGAACAGCATATGAGTGCACACACCGCTGCTGCCCAAGATCCCATAATCTATAAGCAATAGAAAATTTAGTACCATGTTTATCCACGAAGCAAAAAATTACCACAAAAGAAAGCATTACTTTGATGCTAGTGTCTACCTGATCATGGAATCAGAAGATCCTGATAAACAGAATCTGCATCAATGAAATTAAAGAGTCATGAAAAACCCAATAATCAAACAGTATAAACTTGTTGATTAACGATCTAAATAGATATGTTGAAATGTATGTGCTGCATGAAAACAACAAACACCAAAACTAGCTTCACATAAACTATGTTGTTATAGCCTTCCATATTCTTTTATGAAGTTACATTAATCCCTAAACTAAAAATCGAGCAGCAGAATTTCTAGTAGGTCAGAATACTATAATTTACTGTAGAAGACTCATTGTTCATATAGCAACATGTGCATGTGATAGAAAATGTTCAACCAGCTATATGACCATTGAGGTTTTGACCATTGTTACCAGACAAATGATATACAGCTGAACAAACCTTCCAGTGGAGTCAAGAAGCAAAGCCCTGATATTATCTGTATGCCCTCGAAGCTTCATCATCTTTGAACCAGTCCTTGAATCCCAAACACGTATAGCCTACACCAAAATAAAGATTCTAAGATATTAACTCCTAAATTATGATTGCTATACATGGCTACATTCTCCCAAAGATAAGAACTAAGCCAGGATTACCTTCTCTGTTCCACCAGAAACTAGAAGAGTTCCAGTTTCATTCATTGCTAACGCATACACAGACTCTTTATGTCCTTTAGCAGAAATAGGAACATATCCCTGGGGTACATTTGCTTGCAATGAAATGCTGTTGCTAGAGCTGATAGTACGTAGGCTAGTAACTGGCACTGAACTTCCTGAGCCATTGGTGGCACTTGGGCGATCATCGTCAGCTGCCTCGCTGGACTTGTTGAGCGGAGCAAGTGCGGCTTCAAGATCCCAAAGAAACACCTCACCACCCATCCCACCAGAGGCAACAATATTGCTCTACAATCATAAGCACACAAGAAGATGATGAATTTTCAATAGATGTATAAAAACTGCTTTAAGAATATATTTGCTAGAAAATTACGTTTCTTTCTGCTGCAGCAAGACAAGTTGCATAATCTGAGTGTTGACGAAAAGTCCTAGTGCAAGTTCCATTGGATAAGGAATCCCAAGTCTGGTAATACAATGAGATACAATATTTAGTTCAAATTTGTGTAAGTACTGATGTATTGATTAAAAATTTTATCCAACCCTGAAGACAAACCTTGATGGTAGTATCCGAGGAGCAGGATACAAGGGTATTCCCTCCTGCAAGGACCGCATCATTCACCTGTACACTCCAACACATTCCCACATTATTTCTCTAGCTACTTGCAGTAAACCAGAAGTAGAAGTAATAAAGCCACAATGATCAGTTTTTAGTGTTTGGATATACAGATTCAACTTCTGATTGTCTGATTATTTTTGTCACATTATCAGCTTCATATCGCCAGCAACAACGGGTCATGACAAAAAAAATGTACCTGTTCTGCATTTTTATTAAAGTCAATATACTCAATTTTTAACATACTTTAAAAGATTTGGCTCCTCTAGTTTATTAAACAAAACCTCATCTCCTTAATAAATGCCTTTTTTGGTCATCAGTCTTAAAAGCACCTTCACCCTCCCCCCCACAAAGTCAATTAAATATATTGCACAGTCACTTATCACATCAGAAGGCTAAGATTTTAAATTCTCGTTGCTCTCCGAAGTTCTATAAGAAGCATCTAAAGACCAACAAGAACAAGTTTTCCGGTGAAAGCAGTGATGGGTGGTAAAAAAGTTACTAGGAATGAAGAAACATACCCAGTCAACATGAGACTCAAAGGTGGCTGAGCAGGTGGCATCCTCCTCGCTCAATTCCCATCTCTTTAATGTACCATCACGGCTCCCGGTGAAGAGGTAACTTGATTTATCTGGTTGTGAAGGTTTTAATACTGCCAAACAGTTCACCCCTGCACAATGCTGCAAACGAAGAAGAGTTTCAGATAGTTTATTATAAATTATTTACCTATTACCACCAAAAATCAATATTTAGTGCTTATATCTATGTCTATATAATTCCCGGAGTAAGTGTGAAGCAATATTTCTCATGAAGTTTCTAAGTATTTGATTGCTTCTAGAATTTTGCATCAATCATCTTGTGCCTACTTGGTTTATCAAAGACCGCAAAGCCTCACCACAAGGTGAAAACCAGGAGATGAGAACGTTTGCCACTCGCAGATTTGACCAACAGAAATACAGAATATAAAAGTAGACATTAGTGGAAAGACAGCCAATTAAGTGATTTACAGTGCCTTGTTTCTTATTGCTTTTTAATAAAGACGGTTTTAAATGACAATCAACTACCATTTGATCATAACATTATTGTCAACCTATAGGCCCACCCTCCATAAACCTATAAACTTCTTCTTCTCTTTGTTAACATAACCCTCAAGATTACAATTCAATTTTTGAATGGTTGAAGAGTGTATGGGAAGGTTTCTGCCACACCAACAAGCAAAAGAAATACCACTGAATTACTAAAAAGATCTTCAAACATGTTAAACAAAAACTTGATTAAAATATTAGATATAAAAGTTTTGTCCCTATTTTGGGTAAACCAGGATGATGTTTATACAGATATAAACATGGGACAATCAGCTAAGCAAACAAATACTAACCTTATTGTCATCAGCATCATTCAATACATAAGTAAATCTCTTCTCCTTACGTGGCCGAACTGAATTTGAGGCACTGCCTGCAATACCCACACGGTGCATTGCAAATATCTCTGAAGCAAAGAAACTCAAGGTATAAGTCTTACACTATGTCCTCCAATAGCATTTACAATGAAAATACACTGCATTCTTATAATATTGTGACAAACAGTACACAGGGCTGAGATATGTAACTTTCTTCCTAGGATTGTTCTAACAAAAGCATATATGCCTCACATCCTTATCCAAATTACGCCATCCTACATCTCTACTGTCCCAACTCCCAACACATTTATGTATAAATGAACTTTTTAAGCAAGCAATAAAACCAATAATGTACAGATTGAAATTATTGCGTGTGATACAGAATTATCAGGCTATATCTCAATCCACCCTACCCCCAGTGACATAACCTTATAAAATGTTAAATTATCTAATCATAAATTTTACCTTTCTCTTAACTTCCTAATATTCTCTATTATAAGACATAGAAGTGACCTACCTTGCATCCCTAAATACCATGACATAACAACCATGTTTGTTAATCACTTCAAATTTTCACTTGTCTACTTAGTTTATCTAGAACTTTCAGGAATCACTTCTAATACATAGAAAAAAATAACTAGCTCATGCAACTTACAACGTTATTCCAACTACCAAAACATATTACACTTTCTTCAGCGATGTTTCTTTCCCCTACACTAAAGTGCCAAGAATATATTGTTTATTATTTGCTACAATCAGATATTAATGTGGCTCATCATTAGAAGAAAGAGAAGATCACACAGGAAGTGACTACCAACCGTTGCCCATATATATAAATATCCAAATACAGTCATATAACCAACTTACACCCACTACCCTTAGGATCCCAAAAGAGTTGCACCCCGTCAAAGTCTCTTTTGGTTTCAATTTTGATGCTAATAGCTAAATATAAAACTAGTTTGCAAGGCCTACCACCTCCTTCTTTATCCAGGCTTTGAACATTATAAAAGAAAAAACGCAGTCATAGTTCTTTCTAGGACCGTCAAATAAGAAGCAATGTTGAAACAAAAATCTGTGTAAGTGAAGTAAAAAAAACTGATTACATGTCCCTGTGATATATTACCTACACACATTATAAAAGCAACTGATAACCTCCTTGTTGCAATTTTAATACGAGAAGAATATAAACAAGATGACCTCTGATCACTACAAGGTAGTTAAAGGCGAAAGCGACATGCCTTTGGCTAAGGCGAGAAGCGACAAAAGCGATTGCTTCAGTGAACATTTTACCCTTTGTGCATATGATAGTGTCTTATATGAAAACAATGATTAAACAAAAACATAATAATCTTAATTAAAAAAAGACCAAATAAGAGAAGTTTATTCAAATACTTAAAGCCTAAAGTCTTATATCTTTATTTGGAATAACCGTCTAAGTTCTCATTTCATAAAAACTAGCCGCTATAGAAAAAAGCGAGCGCTTCTCGGTCGCTTAACAACGCTTTTTCTTGCTCTAGTAAAACGCTTCGCTTAGGCTTTTGAGTACACTGGATCAGTAGTATTCATTTTATGAGATGTTGTTATAAACTCAATCAAGTTTGAACAAAAACATTCTCTGATGATTTCTTCTTAGTCAACTATTCTTGTAGAATAATTCGTTAACTATTCAAATAAGCCTGTTACCTAAAAAGTTTCTAACAGCAAAAATGAAACCCTAAATAAGAATCGACAAAATTGAGATGAAGGGAACTTACAAATAAATAGATCGATCCTACCTATTGACTTGAGGTTGTTCAAAATGAAGTGAAATTAACTGCTACTCATCTGTATCAGACGACGTCGTATTCTATTCTATACTGAATTATTTAAACTTTGATCGAATCAATTGATGATGATGATGATGATGTTGGAAATGAAAAGAAAAAAGAGACGAAGAAAACGAGAAACTGTTATAAATTTAATTCGATTTCTACGTTTCGCTTCTTGTTTGTTGAATCTATGCTGCTTTGACTTGGTTTTTTTTCATCTAAATGACTAAATCCCTAAAATGTGAATTAAAAAAACAGGTTAAAATGTTATGTAAATTGAATTTATTAATAGAAATATTGTCATGTGTGAGTGTGACCAGGGGGTTATTGATTATTAAATTAAACTAGAACCGTACCCGCACAATACGGCAGCGGGTACCGTGTGATTATATTTTGCGTTATTTGGTTACACGTTTAGTTGTTTTCATGTTTTACAAGTAGAGATATTAGATATAATTAAGCCAAATAACTTTAGTTTAAACAACCAACCGTTTTCTAACAAATCATTGTATTTTGAACAACCAACCGTTTCCTAACCAACTTCTAAAAAATCTGAATTTTAAGTCTTTCTAATTATAGAATAGTCTCAAATGCATTATTTATACTACCTTATAATGTATTTAGGACATCTATATTTAAAAGTCTTAAAATGTTTAAGACCAAAAACATTTCTTTAATAGGAAAGATGCATACAAATATAATTAAAAGCCTAGAAATTTAAGTGTCTTTAAAAAGTATAGGTTGTTACAAGTATAGCTTTCAAGAGTTGAGATCCATGAAGAACCCCTTCATGCCATAGATCCAATCAACAAATACTAATCATACAATCTAATTTGATACAATGGCTTAGATTAAATATAATATTTACACTTGAGGTGCAAAAAAGGCAATTACATAATAAAAAAAAAAAAATCAATAACCTCATTCTTTCCCTAAAAAATTTAGGGCAAAAAACACACACACACATCCACCGTCATCCCCAACCGTCCACCACCTCCACCGTCCACCTCCAACCGTTATCCCCAACCGTCCACCACCTCCCCAATCGTCATCCCCACCCGTCGTCATCCCCAACCGTCGAAACCTTCAATTCCGTCATCACGCCATCATTATGGAAGAAGAAAATTTACCTAAGATAATGGTGGATGCTGATGTCGAAGAAGGTAAATCATATATGATTCTTCTGTGTTTCTGTTTTTTTGTTTCTATAGTAGAATCAAATATGAAATGTAATCATATGTAATTCAGCTTTTTTTTTTAAGCTTATTAATAGATTTTGTTTTATCTGTAACAGAATCATATATGATTCTTGTGAAATCATATATGATTCTTGTATAATCATATATGATTCTAACGAAAATCACTATATTTTAGCATTTGTGACGACACCAAGGCCGACTTTATAAATAATTATATTTTTACATGTTATTCTAGAAGAATCACATATGATTCTTTGTAATGTTAATAACTATATTTTTACATGTGATTCTAGTAGAATCATATATGATTTTTAGTTAAGTAATATATGATTCTAATAGAATCATATATGATTCTAATAGAATCATATATGATTCTATTCAGAAAATAAAGAGTATTTGATCGTTGTAATGTAAATACTATATATATATATAAACAAAATCACATGTGATTTTCTAAAAAACAGAATCTCAGATCGTTATGGTGGATGATGAGGTTATGAATGAAGTTGAGATATTGGTGGATGCTGATGTGGAACAAGAAAATATTGTTGATGTGGAAGAAGAAAATATTGATGAGATATTGGTGGATGCTGATGTAGAAGAAGAAAATATTGTTGTTATTCAAGGTAAATCATATGTGATTCAGCTTTTTTTTTTTTTTTTTTTTTTTTTTTTGCTTTTTAAGCTTATTGTTGAATCATATATGATTCTTGTTGAATCTTATATGATTCTTTTATAAAATATTGATTCTGTAAATTATTAGAAAATATCGTTTTATCATATATGATTCTTGTTGAATCATATATAATTCTTTTGGGGAATATGTTTATCATATATTCTGTTTTATACATTATGTAAATTAAAAAAGAAAACAATCATATATGATTCTTCAAGAATCATGTATGATTCTTCATAAATCATGTATGATTCTAATGAAAATACTATATTTCAGCATCTGTGACAACACCAAGGCCGACTTTATACGCACATGAAGAAACTCCCAGGGTATTTATATACCTGTTGAGGGGAAAAAGTATAATACGATAGATAAATGTGTTGAAATGTACAATAAATATGTTGAAGTAGCAGGATTTGAAGTTAAAAAATTGGCGCAAAAAAATACAAGAAGTGGTTTGGCAAAAAGTAAGTACCTTATGTATAATAGGCAAGGGTTTCCAAAAGAGATAAATATAAACACATTGGATCCTGAAAACAGTGACAAGAAAGTAAGAAATACAAGAAAACGGGTAACACGTTGTATGGCGCGAGTATTAATAACTTTGGATGAGGTTTCTAGAAAATATGTAGTTCATAAATTCCATTCTAAGCACAATCATGTAATGATTCCGAAAGAGTATCAGCATCTAACAAAGAAACAAAGGAAGATGACTCAAGCGGAAAAGGAGTTCGTTGTGAAAGCTTCAAATATGAAACTTGGTGCGACAAAGGAACACCGTTTCTTATGTGGCATGAAAGGTGGCTATCAATATGTTCATGGCACAAGCAGTGATTTCAAGAATTATCAAATGG
Source organism: Artemisia argyi (assembly GCA_030686995.1). Taxonomy (NCBI): domain Eukaryota; kingdom Viridiplantae; phylum Streptophyta; class Magnoliopsida; order Asterales; family Asteraceae; genus Artemisia; species Artemisia argyi. The sequence continues at coordinate 33,923,988 of CM060697.1, forward strand.
ATATAAATGTATGTATAGGTGAAAGTGACGCGCAAATGCTGATAAACAAAATGGAAAACCGACAGAATTATGTGCCGAACTTTACATTTCATTATATGGTTGAAAAAAGTGAGTTGGTTGCACTTTTTTGGGTGGATGAAGTTGCCAAATGCAACTATACGGAATTTGGAGATGTAGTGTCATTTGATGCAACATTCAGAACTAACAAGTAAGTAACTTTTCATATATGATTATGTAAGATTTGAAACTCTTGATTCTATTCTTGAAATTATTGTGTGAAACTGTTGATATTCAGTTACGAAATGGTGTTTGCCCCATTCACCAGGATAGATAATCATAAAAAGTGTGTGACATTTGATTCTGATACAATCATATATGATTCTATCAGAATCATATATGATTATGATTCTATCAGAATCATATATGATTATGATTATATCAGAATCATATATGATTATATTATAATATGAGCAGACACCACTTTTTGAGATTAATTTTAGACAAGTAAATGAACTTGAAATTGTGAAATTCTTTTTCATTTAGATGCACAAGCAGCCAAAGAATATAGAAAACCAATTTTTAGCAATTTTCAATTATTATTAAGCTCTAAAATGGATCAAAGGTGAAGGCCTTTTAACTGGTTTAAGAAATTATGCAACTATTGAAAAATTCACAAAATCACTTCTAAATTACTCCTAGATGCAAATTAGATCATATTGAAATTTAACTTTTTACCTAAGTGAGCTAAATCACTAAAACCAACCTTATGCCAAACACACCCTTAAGCGTTCACTGTTTTTGGTTTTTCAATGTTTTGATGCAATCTAAGCTAAACTACTGATGCAATGTTATTATCTACCCTATATGAAATATATCTAAGCTGAAATGATGCAAATATAAGCTGAAATGATGCAAATATAAGCAGTTTAATAAGCTCTATGAGATAATGCCTAAATGACTTATAAAATGCACAAAGTGGAATCTATGAGTACAAATGAAGGAAATCTAACAATCAAGCAATAAATCAACTTAAGTATACTAGTAAAACAATTATAACACCACTAAGCACTTATTCAAACAGTAAATCAACAAATAAGCAGTATATTGAAATAAGAAGCTAAAATTGAAGTGAGACTTACAAATGTATTGTGATGTAAACAACTACACAAACTTCATGCTTATGAAATTACACATACTTCGCCTAACAACAACAAGCCAATAAACTATTTCCTAAATCACAACTATCATAACTATTTCCTAAATCATATATGATTCAACAAAATATCATACCTATTTCTAAAAATTTAAAAAGCAACAAAATAAAAACAAAATAACTGATAAGCAACAAAATATATCATAACTATTTCCTAAATCATATATGATTCAACAAAATAACTGAAAAGCAACAAAATAACAACAAAATAACTGATAAGCAAATTTATACAATATCTAACGATAATCAAACTAATAATAACCAAAATATGAAGAAAAAATAACCGTAATATGAAGGAAATTACCAGCAACGACATAAGAGACCGTTTTCTCCTTACTCAATGCCATTTCACGGTGGTTAACGGCGGTTAACGACGGATTTGATAGTGATGATGTGACGGTTATTGAATGAGAGTGGGTGAGAGCGAGAGATTGAGAGTGAGATTGAGAGATTGAGTATTGATAGTGAGAGTGGGTGGGTAGACGATTTAGGGGAAATTGATAGGATGGGAAAGGACCATGTTGCCCTTTTGATTATTATTAAAAAGAATGATTAATCTAACGGCTGGGAAGAAAAGAAATGGACGGACGAGATGGATGGATAAGATCTTTGGTAAATCTTAGATCTACACTGAACTTTTGGCTAGCTTTCAATGCTTGTAATCTTTTAAGACTTACAAGAAAAGAAGCATAGTTTACACAACTTTAATGCACATAATTTTCAGACTTACAAGACAAGAAGCATAGTGTACACCACTTTAATGCACATATTAAAAACAATAAAGCACCACATTAATGCTATTTAATGTAGTCAATTAATTAACCGGTCAATAAATACAATTAATACAGTTATTAAAACACCCATTACATAAGAAATACAAATTATCAAACATATTGTACAACTAAATTAAACACAATTCTTACATTAGATGTCACTAATACAAACAATAAAGCACATTATACAAATATTCAAGCCCGAACGGGCAACAGGCCAAATGGGATTGAGTATGAAGCGGGCCAAACGGGCTCGAGCCCGAACGGGCACGGGCTAAACGAAATTCTTAATATCCGTAAATTTATTGTCAAAAAGAAACTAAAATACATGATTCACTGGAAAATTTAATTTCAGGGTACCCGCGATATAGTAGTATAGATAGGGGTGTTTCGGTAAGCTTCTTAAAATTTACTGTCGGTTACTCACTTTTTGCGGCGACAAGTACCCAACAATTTAATTTATGTGCGGCGACGAGTACCCAGTAATTAATTTATGTGTGGCTAATGTTATACGAGAAAATGTTACGATGTTTATATACAACAGTATAACTGAAAAAGTTACACATGCTAAGGCTTTTGTAATCATAACTATAAGAGGTCTATGTATGGTAAGATGTTAAATCACCATTTTATATCATCTCACTAGGGCCTAGCATCGGGCCGGATCCCGACCCGACCCGACCCAACCCGTCCCGATTAATCCCGATCTCGAAAGTCACTTAAATCAAAAACTGAATACCGACCCGAAAGTAGTCGGTTTTTTTGGCCCGTTGATGTGTTTCGAAAGCTTTAAATTTATAAGACTAATTTTACCGAATCCTTGTTACTCAAAACACACGTGTAAAAGTATAACCCTCGTTTATAGTAAAGAGTTTTGGTAAGACCAGGTCGTTCCACAGGGACTGAGGTTTGCTCTTATGTATCAATTAACTTAATCAAGATGATTTAGAAAACATATGCAAATGTTTTGAAATTTAAATATAAGACAGATATGATTACTTGGATAGTTCTTATAACTCAGTGATGGCATATGATAATGATCTCAGTGGCTTAAGTAAGTTCAAGAAATGAGTAATTATTTTCGTCAAAATAACGCTTCATCAGTTAACAGATATGATTCAAGACTTATGTCTGCTAGTTCTTAAATGAGTGGTTAACAAGTATAAATACTAGTTGCAATGTTTCAAACTCTATTGTTTATTTCAATACAAAAACGATTTCTCCTTCAATTGATCAACATACATAGACATATGTTGAAAACCATAAAATACTAGTTGAATCTTTCGACCCATTTCAATTAGTAATTATAATCAAAGAGATAAACAATGGTGATAAATTTAGAACACAGCAAGATCGTAACAAAAACAAGAAATCAACAAGAGATCATAACCATAACCAAACACTTTATTATAGTAACATATCCAAGCAACCATAAGGAGTTTAGCCTAACATGGCTTTAATAATCATGCTTACAGTGGTAATATCGTACAAAATGATCAACATACTTTCTGAATTAATGTAATGAAGAAGCTACCATCACTAGCGTTCACCACAATTAATATCGAGATAGTATTACAACGCTTTTAGAACGTTGCCTTTATTTCTATCACCCCAATGATTGGAATATGAGATGGATTATTATCAGAGATTTGTTGGTTGTTGAGAAGAGTGTTGGTGTATGAAAATGAGGCGTAATGAAGCTCTATTTATAGGCGAAGGATGAATGGCCAGGCACTGAAATACGTTGCACTTGAGGAAAAGGTCGGCGGACTTCACACTGAATACCGACGATCTGGGAGATAAACAACGGCGACCTTCAGATGACTTCTTGGAGCCAAAGGGTCATTAATAGAGCTTGAAGGTTGGCGGACTTCAGATATAAGATCGCCGCACTTTACTTGATTTGACTTAGATTGTGTAGGACTATATTCGTCCCTGTAACCGGCACATTTTAGATATAAGCTTGGCGCTCTTTTCTCTTGAAATAGGCTTTATCATAAGATTATCTTGAATTTGTATATTTTGCCTTGGTTCTTGAAGATCTTTGTCTAGAGGACCTAAAATGCATTTTCATGCAATTAAGTATCGAAAGTTCTTATAAATCATATAGAAACTAAAAATAACGCTATATAAAATATGTATAATTCGAGCGTCATCACCCGTCCCGACCCGACCCGAATCCCAAAAATGCTAAAAATCCATCCCGACTCCCGACCCGAGAAGCTATTATTCGGTTTCGGGACTATCGGTTTGTCGTGATCGGGTCGGTTATCGGGACTCGGGCGATTTTGCTCACCCCTACATCTCACTGCTATCTTAGCATTCTCAACTTTAACAATTGCACATCAAAATACCTCTAACTAATACGTAACATGTTAAAACATCCCTTTTAATACCCACCATTTTACTTTATTTTTTTAAACAAACTAGTTTTTCATTCATTAAATAAAAATACAAATTCTAATACAAAAACAAAATATAATACAAAACCAAAAATTACATTCAAACAAATTACAAACTATCAAATTTAAAGGGACTAAAACTTCAAATTAAACATTCTAAAAGGTTTAAATTTTAAACAAAAAATAAAACAATAAAAAAACTTGCACATTTTATCTTCCTCATAACATACACTACAAAACTCAAATACACACGCACCATACGAACACCGTAAACACATACTGAAAAAAATAAAAATAAAATAAAATCCAACGCTCGTTGCCAAACTAACACCTCCCCCCACCCCATCCCAAGCCGACCCAACGCCTCCTCCCCAGTGTGGTAACTTTGGCTCCACGTCACCCCAACGACCCTACCTTTATGTTAGCATACCTTGTGCTCTAAAGGAAAACAGTTATTTCGTAACTTAATTGAAAAAAGTATATTTGAAACCAAATTGAAGCAAAAGGAAATTCTTATTGTTTACACTAGTTGTTAGATTATTCGAATTTTTCAAATTTTAAATGAGGTAATATCAATATGTCAATAAAAGTGACGCATACAACCAAACAATATCACGTCTTACTTAACAAATAGTTAGCAGATTTATTTTTCAAATTCTAGCAATAATACATGAATGTTAAGTTGTTGTTTTTGTTGAAAGTTGGTTTTTAAGATTGGAAATTTCTTCATTCAAAAACTTGATTTTTCTAGTTGTAACTTTGTGAAGTTCATTAAGTTTATCATTTAAATTCGTGTTTCTAACCACTTGATCTCTATAGCCAATTTCTAGTCAGATTTGCGTTCATTTGTCATTTCAAAACTTTTTAATTTTGCCTTGTATCTCTTAAGCTCAGTTGTCAATTTAACATTCGCGGCATTAACTTCGCGATTGACAGTTTGACATTTCTCAACCTCAAGTTGAAAATTATGGATTAATGATTCAAGGAAAGCACGTTCTTGATCATGAGCAGCTTCAATCTATCCCCACTCTTCTCCAGTAGGATTCATTTCTGGAGTTGCAAACACAATATTGCTATCATGGTGTTCCTCTAAAAATTTATCAGTAGTGGAAACGGGTAGCTCAAGCTGTTGCTTCTTTTGACCAAATAGACTATATGCCACCATAGAATCATAATCTTTTATCTCAATTGCTGTGTCAGTATAATAAGAAGGTTTACAACCACTATCGTTATTTGAAGTAGGTTCTTGAATATCTGCCATGAAAATGTTAGTAGCAAATGAAGTCTGGTTACTTTTGATTCATGAGTCATGTAAATAAGTCATATTCTCTGTTGTCATTTGTTTATATCGTTTCTCTAATTTTTTACATTGGTTTCATGTATCATTTTATTACTCCTGAGTATACTTGAAAGAATGGTTAAAAAATGAGTGACATTATTTGATGTGTGAATGAAACTTGAATATGGATCTTTCAAACTGACAATGGTATATGATTTTGGTTTGTAAAGAAATTTCTCGAAAGATTTCGTTTAAGGTTGTTTTCCTTTTCTGTAAATTGGGGAAATTTCTCGAAATTCTCAAAGGTTCTCGAAATCCATACAATCTATTAGGTACCAAGGTTCTCAAAAGTACTACTAGGCCTATTAAGGAAGAAATTACTCGAAACTTTTTAATCTATGAAAAGGTATAGCCTTATAAAGTCTATAAATTACTCAAAATTCCCAAAGTTCTTGAAACCTAATTTACTCGAAGCCACATGTCAAAGATAGTGGAGTCTCAACTAAGCTAGTAGGACACGTAGGATTTCTCGAAACTTTTTACTCGAACCCTAAAAGTACTCGATATTCTATATTACTCAACCTAAAAGTACAGCCATATCAGTTTCGAGAAAATTCAAAGTTTTTGAAAATTTTTGAAGATTGCAATTTTTCGAGAAAAATTATGGGAAACTATTCAACCTAAAAACTATCAAAAACTATCTAACTCTTGTTTCATCTCCTAATTTTCTACTTAATACCTCATCTATAAGCCTAAATCTAACATAAAAATATCAACTTTTAACACTTTCAACCGATAAAGCACCCGATTCTATCTAAAAATGAACTAATACATTTTCCGACAAAAATCCTTAAAAGTTGATATTCTTGTATTTTTAAACCATTTTCTTTTTTATAAGACTTATAAGAAGGATAAAAGAAGTAAGAAAGTTGTAAACTTTAGTAGTTTTAACGAGAAAATTTAGGACACGAAATTACTCGAAACTTTCATATAACATGTTTTTTAAAAGTTTGAAGCTTTTAAACCATTTTTGACACTAAAATCATTCCATCGTCATGTGCAAGCTCTGATACCAATTGTAAGAACCCAATGGATCAAGATCATGCACACATATGAAAGGTTTTATAGAAAGGGAAAGTAGATAGAGAGAAGGTGAAACCAAAAAGGTGTAATATTAGATTATCACACACCCAAAATATGAATCTACACTTTTTCAACTAGGAGAGGGTTTATATACTTCTAGATGCCACGATGGGCTTACTAATGGGATCGGCCCATTGGGCTTCTACTAGTTACTAACTAGTTTACATAGTAAGCCCGATTACATAATACGATCGCCACTTCTGATCCTCACAAAATTTAATGATAAAAGAAATAAGGATTTAATAAACAGAAAATGGGAAGAGAAATTATGTGCAAAAGGTGAAAAATTAGCCACTATTTATAGGCAAAGAGGAACCTGAACGAATACTAGACGCTTCCCTTTTTATGGTGATTTGTAAAATTTGTTAAGGAATATTCTTTTGAGAGGGAAAAATCAAATTTTGAATTTTATTCCTATTAAAACATTTTTTATATATATTCAAAAATAATTTGTTTAATTATTTTTGTGAAAATGTTTTGTCACATTTTTTTAAAATATAAAGTGTATGATAAAAATATTTCTTTGATCATCCATCAAGTTTAACGTTTATTGTTATTATAAAAAGTAGAGAAACCGAAAAATATAAATAACGTCTTTAAACATTATTTGTATTAACAAAAATGTTTTTCAAATTTAGCATTATGCGACTCCACAGAATTGTCGACACGTATCCAAATATTGGTGGGATATTTTTTGCTAGACCGAAGTGACGTTCTGTGCGACCAAGTATCTTTTCTTGCTAAACCTACATGACATTTTTGTCTTATTAGAAAGTGAGACTTACTTTTATAAGACAAAACACATTTTTCAAAATAGAAAAACAAAATAGAGGTGGGTCTCGCTCTTTTAATAAGACAAAAAGGTCATGTCGGTTGTAACACCCCCTAATTTGAAATGCGGCAGCGGAATAGTAATTAGGGTGTTACGGTGAGGATCGAAGTCATAATGATAGAAAACGGCTCAAAAGAGACGTTTTAAAACATAATTTCATTTATAAAAATTTGAAGTACAATAGGTCCTTATCAGAGTATTATAAAAGCTTGATGTTTTGAACTAAATCAAACATCATTTATTTTACATCATTATTGAAATAAAGAAAACAAATTTTGAAGATTTTTGCCGCCCGTTCCATGCTTGCTTCCCCTGCTAAATACCTGAGATACATGCTTAAAAGTCAACAAATTGTTGAGTGAAATCATAGAGTTTGAATTTAATGATCATTTTGATACACAAGTAAGATTGTATTGGAAAATACAATCAGTTTGAAAACATTGATATTGCAGTTCATATATTGCTCTAAGTCTCATGACACGCAAACGTTAACAAATACCGTAAACGGCGGGTGTTTATCAAATCAATGATAAATTTGCCCTCGTGTAATAGGTGATTTGCCAGTTCCTATTTTTACTCAAATATAATTATCACGACTAATACGACTAACCACATGCATAATGGCATTCCGTCAAGTATTAATGGGACAGGCTGTCAAACCTTAAATAGATCTATTCATTATATTCGCGTTCACCGCAGTGATTAATGGCTAATGAATAAGGGTCTTTTGGCAATAGGTAACTTAGGCATATATCAGTCAGGAAAGCATACAGAAAAATACTTGCGATCTATTTGTAACATGTATCCCCCTCACGGAGTTTTGAAAATAAGTAAATGTGAGGCTATGACTCACCTTGATTGATACTGAAAACGAAGAAAATAAAGTCGAACAAATTTATGAAAACGGCTTCGAAACACAATCTGATAAATAAATTTATCTAAGAACTTGACCAAAAACTATTCGGTAATTATGAAGAAATAACGAATATTAGATATTCTTATGACGAAAAAAAATGATGTGCAGTGAACATCTTGTGATATGCATGATTTGACAAAATATGATTTTTAAATTATCCATCGAAGTTTTTCCTTTTTAATCGTAAGTAAAATATTAACTTTTTAAATATCGTTATATATATTATTAACGTTACGTTAAATAATATATATATAAATAAAAATAAAGTTTAAACATGATATGAAATAAATTGACGAAAATAGAAAATAAATAAGAATGATAAATAAGTTACGTTTAGTCTTTGTCTCCTTTTCCAATTTTTACCATTTTTACACTAATGATACTTGCGTTACACCGTTAGTCCTTTTTATATATTTTTCAACTATAGTCCTCTACTTTGTCCAATAATCAATACTAACCTTGGTATATTAATTTTTATCACATTTTACCCTTAGATTTCTGTATTTACAGGTTTAGTCCTTTATTTTCAATATTTACACATTTAGTCCTTCTAGGTGTCGTTGCGTTACATTTTTAGTCCAATTTTGCAAAAATAATTATGAAACTTTTCTAAAAATTTCCGAAGCTTATTTAATAAGTAACAAGCTTATTTTAACTGCTTAATTATTTAAAACCTTAATTTTTAGCTTATGGGCCACTTAACGATTCAATTAAAGGCCCGTTAAGAGTTTTGGAGGCGAGGGCATAGAACAAGTTTTGGGCTTAGCTTTGGGTCATTTTTATGATTCTAAAAACATTTCTTATGGGCCCTGTGGGCTTACGGATTTTAATTACTTAATGGGCTTAGATTGAGCCCAAGTCGAAAACATAAGGTTTTTATAAATATTTTGGTTTTGAAATCCGGTTTGTGTAGGTTCAAAATGGATCGTTTAAGATGTCAAAACGTGATTATTTTTACAAGTTGTTTATATGAAAATGTTAGTTTTCTAGGTGGTCTATGACGTCGTGAAATAATATAGTACTATCGTTAATTGAAATTTTAAGTTATACGCTTGTTTAGTGACATGGTTGAATCGATTTATATTTTGAAAAGTTGTAAATTTTACTAAGTGTTTTTCATAAATTTCATTCGATGGATGCAATTTAAAATGGATGCGTGATATGCTTGAAACGTTACAACTAAAGTGAATTGTGTGTGCTACGTAATTCCTAGGCCTTCCAAGATAGAGGCAAATCACGTTTCGTGTACTATGATTAAATATATACGTGTGATTCATGTGCAAATTGATATACGTTCGAAACAATAACCACAAAGTGCATGACTAAATATTAACGTATGAAATGGAATAGAAATGAGTAGAGGAAACTTACAAACACCTTAGAGGTGATCAAGAGTCGAGATTGATAGAAAAGGAACACAAGAAAATCACGTCTCAACTATATAACCCAAACGTTATATATATATTTCAACCCGATTTCCTTTCCTTGCTTCCAATATTATACCACACGACTTGTAAGTCTTTTGAGAATGGTTCGAAGGACAATTTATCTCAGTGAATGAGTTTGGAAATGAATAAAAGAAGAATGCATGCAAGTACGTACATATATTACTAATATATATAACATTTAGTAGAGAAATTCAAAGTGAATTCTTCGTATACTATTTGCATGTCAGTACTAGCTCTTAGATGAATATTTTATATTGATTTAGGGAGCGTTGTGAGAGCACAAAAGAAGGGAGATGTTGGGTGAATCATACTCTATGTCGACCATGCAATTTTTCCTTGTATACGATTTACAAAATCGTGTACAACTTATTTATACATAATCGTCTTTAACATTTGAGCTTAGACTCATCTCAGGAATAATATTAGGAACGATTAGAAACAAACGAGATTCAAAACGGTTAAGTTTTGAATATATTGTAAATCGATTTGGGTTTGCTAGAGTCGAATACTTTGCCTCTTAAAACAATATCAAAACTCAACGTATGGACGTGAGAATTGACACACTAATTGTTGGCTAGTAGGTTAACGAGATGAGAAAATAAAATACGTAGGTCATGTGTAATATTTAGAAATAAACGATGTGTTTTGGAGGGTGTTTGAACTTTGTCGATCGGATGAAAATTTATAAATTTGAAATTGGGCTTTGATTCGTGGGCTTATGAATAGTGGTTGAGGTATGGGCCGAAATAATTAAGGGTCCATTTGATTAATTTGGATGATTAGGGATTTTTAATTATACTTACTAAATATAATTAGTATTAGGATTTAGGTTTAGGATTAAATGAAAAGTTCAAGTTTCGTGTAACGTGTCGAGGATTAATTCCGTCATTTCGTGAATTATATTATTTTGTGAAAATCGCCAAAATAATATAATAAGAAAAATTTCAAATTTTTCCGAGAAAATGGGAATTAGAAATGGTAACGAAGGATTATTTATTTATAAGTGACTTAATTACAAGAAATTTTTACAGGGTTCTACAGTACCCACTTGTCATTCTGAATTTCGTCCCGAAATTCGATTTTTAAGAAATCTAACAAGTGCGTTCTATGAAAATAAGTGTGGATATTTCTCACGGAATCTATCTTCTCTTTCCCATGTATAAGTCGGTCCTCGCTTAGAGTCCCATCTTACTTTTACAATGGGGATACGATTCTGTTTGAGTTGTTTTACTTCTCTATCCATTATTTCCACAGGCTCTTCTGTGAACACTAGTTTGTCGTCCAATGTAATCTCTTTTAGTGGAATGACGAGAGTTTCATCTGACAAACAATTCTTGAGTTGAGATACGTGAAACGTAGGATGTACTCTACTGAGTTCTTCCGGAAGTTCTAACTTATAAGCAACTGAACCAATTCTCTCCAGAATTTTGAAAGGTCCAATATACCTCGGATTTAACTTTCCACGTCTTCCAAAGCGAATCATTCCTTTCCATGGCGAAACCTTCAACATGACTTTGTCTCCTACTTGAAATTCCATAGGCTTTCTCCTGACATCAGCATAACTTTTTTGCCTGTCACGAGCAGCTTGCAAGCGTTGCTTGATTTGGAATATCTTCTCTGTAGTATCATGTATTAGCTCTGGTCCGGTGAGTTGCATATCACCAACTTCTGTCCAACGGATTGGTGATATGCACTTCCTTCCGTACAGTGCCTCAAAAGGTGCAGCCTTTATGCTGGCATGGTAGCTGTTATTGTACGAGAATTCAACTAATGGCAAGTGTCTATCCCAACCTTTTCCGAAATCAATCACACATGCTCGGAGCATGTCTTCCAAGGTTTGGATTGTTCTTTCACTTTGTCCATCGGTTTGCGGATGATAAGCGGTGCTCATATCTAACCTAGTACCAAGAGATTTCTGTAGCGATTCCCAAAATCTTGAGGTGAATCGACTATCTCTATCAGAAATAATAGATATTGGTACCCCATGTCTAATCACAATTTCCTTAAAATACAACTGAGCGAGTGTTTCTATCTCGTCAGTTTCCTTGATTGGTAGAAAATGTGCAGACTTGGTTAATCGATCGATGATAACCCAGATTGTGTTTAATCCGGTCGAAGTCTTTGGTAATTTGGTAATAAAATCCATGGTGATTCGGTCCCATTTCCAGACCGGAATTTCTGGTTGCACGAGTAATCCTGATGGTTTCTGAGTCTCTGCTTTTACTCTTGAGCAGGTTAAACATTTACCAACGTACTCGGCGATATCAGCTTTCATATTTGGCCACCAATAATTCTTCTTCATATCTTGGTACATCTTATTGGAACCGGGATGAATAGAATATTTGGATTTATGAGATTCATGCATGATAAGGTCTCGAATACCTCCAAAGAGAGGAATCCAATATCTTTCCTTAAAACATAACATTCCATCATTTCTTCTCACAAATTATTTTTCATTATTTGGCATTCTGTCAACCTGATCTTCCAGGTTTGACCTTCTGTCAATTTTCTCATATTTCCGGTTTTCTTCTTGTAGAGCTTCTGCTTGAGCTTTGATGATTTGAGCTGGAAGTGGCGAATGAATTGTCATTCCTAGAGATCGAACTCTAAGAGGTTTAATTCTATCTTTTCTACTCAATGCATCGGCTACTACATTCGCTTTACCAGGATGGTAACGAATTTCACAGTCGTAGTCATTGAGTAATTCTAACCATCTTCTTTGCCTCATGTTTAGCTCCTTCTGATCTAATATATGCTGTAGACTCTTGTGATCGGTGAAAACCGTACACTTTGTACCATATAGGTAATGTCTCCATATCTTAAGAGCAAAAACTACTGCTCCTAATTCTAGATCATGAGTGGTGTAGTTTTCTTCATTCTTCTTCAGCTGTCGTGAAGCATAGGCTATAACTTTGTCTCTTTGCATTAGTACCGCACCTAAACCATGATGAGATGCGTCACAATACACTACAAAGTCCTCATTGCCTTCCGGTAATGCTAATATTGGTGCTTCACAAAGCTTCTGTTTCAGCAGTTGAAATGCTGACTCTTGCTTCTCTTCCCAGATATACTTCTTGTTCTTCTGGGTTAGTTCCGTCAACGGTTTTGCAATCTTTGAAAAACCCTCTATAAATCTCCGATAATAACCAGCGAAACCTAAGAATTGACGAATCTCGGTTGGGGAGGTGGGTGACGTCCAACCTTTAACTGCTTCTATCTTCGCAGGATCTACATGGATACCTTTGTTGTTGATGATATGGCCTAAAAATTGAACGGTAGAAATCCAAAAATCACATTTGGAAAACTTGGCGTACAACTTTTCCTTCTTAAGTAACTCCAAAATAGTCCTTAAGTGTTCGACATGTTCTTCTTTATTGCGCGAATAGATTAAAATATCATCAATGAACACAATAACGAATTTATCCAAGTATGGCTTGCATACTCGGTTCATTAAATCCATTAATACAGCTGGTGCATTGGTAAGACCAAATGGCATCACCTGAAATTCATAATGTCCGTATCGTGTTCGAAAAGCTGTTTTGGGAATGTCCTCTTCCCTAACTCTTAGTTGATGATATCCTGATCTTAGATCGATTTTTGAGTAAACACTTGATCCTTGTAATTGGTCAAATAGATCGTCGATCCTTGGCAATGGATATTGATTCTTCACTGCGAGTTTGTTTAACTCTCTGTAATCGATACACATTCGGAACGTTCCATCTTTCTTTTTGACGAATAGGATTGGTGCTCCCCAAGGGGATGAACTTGGTTGAATGAAACCTTTATCTGATAGTTCTTTTAACTGCTCAGATAATTCTTTCATTTCGGAGGGTGCTAACCGATATGGTGCTTTTGCAACTGGTGCTGCTCCAGGCACTAAATCGATTCGGAATTCTACTTGACGGGTTGGTGGGATTCCAGGTAAGTCTTCAGTAAATACATCAGAAAATTCTCTTACAACTGACACTTCATCAAGTTGTTTCTTCTTTTCTTTTGTTTCTCCTCCCGTTACTTGGATTTGAAATACATGGCATCCTTTGCTTATGTATTTCATCGTCTTGGCGTACGAAATGATATTGAAAGAAGTTTTAGGTTTATCACCTTGGATGATTAAGGTTTCACCGTCGAATGGAATTTGGATGATTTTCTCGTCACAAATTATTCTGGCACGGTGTTTAGATAACCAATCCATACCAATGATGACATCAAAACTTCCCAATTGGATGGGCATAAGATTGATAGGGAAAGATTTATTTAGAAGGGTTAAGGTGCAATTTTTGATTAGGGTATTGGTACTTAGAATATTTCCATCTGCTAATTCTATTTCATAGATAGTATCTAATTCTACAGGAGTAATATTTAGAATTGCGGCAAATGAAGTAGACACAAAACTTTTATCTGCTCCTGAATCAAATAATATCTTAGCATCTTGTTGATTTAATAGGAACGTACCAGTAACAACATCAGAATTCTGCGTTGTGTTCCCATCACCAAGTACATACGCTCTTCCTCGGGCAACATTATTGGCAATTTTCGGACATTGAGTTCAGTAGTGTCCAACTTCTCCACAACCATGGCACTTTACTGCTATCGGTTGTGTGTTGGCTCCAGTCGCTCGACAGTCCCTTGTCATATGACCAATTCTTCTACAGTTGCCACAAGCAGCCTTACATGCTCCATTATGATGCATGTTGCACTTGTTACATGGGGGTAGAGTTCCGGCATAACCTTTACTTTCTGCAGGCACTGCTGCATAAGCTCTGGTAGCTTCTTGCCGATGATTTTGTTGTTGCTGATGATGATTACTACGGTTCTGCTGTTGATCTCTGTTGCGGTTGCTGCTTTGATTGTTGTTGTTGTTGTAGCTCCGGTTACCACTGTAACTATTTTTGTAGTTGCGGTTGTTGCTATTGTTACTCCCACGGTTGTCAGCACTTCTCTTATGCTCATTGATCATGGAGGTAGAACCTCTTTTGATCACCCGGGTTAACAATCTTAATGCAAGCTCCATAGCTTCTTCTACTGTCTTTGGATTCGATGAGGTAACATCTCCTTCAATGAATGGTGGCAGTCCCTCCACATATTTCTCCAATGCTTGTTCAACATCGGGTACTATAGTTGGGCACAGCACCGACAACTCCAGAAACTTTCTGTCGTATGTCTTCAGGTCATTGTACCTTACAACTAGCTGATGAAATTCATCCTCCAGTTTTCGAATCTCTGTCCTTGGACAATACTTTTTCAACATTTTATTTTTCAACTCATTCCATGAAAGTCTGAAAGCTTCATCTGGACCCATAGCATTCGCAGTAGTGTTCCACCACGATAGTGCCTCTCCTTGAAGAGTTCCTGTAGCAAAGGTAACTTTGCTATTCTCAGGACAACCACTCCTCTTGAAAACTGTCTCAGTATGCTCAAACCAATGGGTCATTTCAGTTACTCCTTCAATTCCTTTGAAGTTTGTTGGCTTGCAAGTCATGAAATCCTTGTAAGTACAATTACGTGGAGTAATTGTATTGGCTTCACGATTTGCATCATTGGTATTATTCAAACGATCCGCTTCACGAGTTGCAGATATTCCCTCAGCAATCATTCTCTGAACCTCAGTGGGGGTCATGATCACTTCCGGGTTAGAGTTTTCGCTACTTGCATGCTCCATTTTTCTATTAATAATACAAAAATATAGCATTTAGAATTTTAAACAACAACTTGTTTAAAGGTTCTTGTGAAGTAGGGAAAATAAATATTTATGAGTCTTAATAATAATTGGGCACCATATGTAGTTTTTATTTCTATACAACAGTCATAATCATTCCGATATGTTAGATGCATTTTTAATACACATGAACAACCATAAACATAAGTTAACATTTGTATATAGTAATATCAAAACCAACAGCATAACATTAATAACTTAATCAGTTGAGTTGTTATAACAAAACGATACAAGATTATTAAATGCCACATGCGGCAGGCTTGAATGCCTTATTACTAGTACAAATACTAACTGCCTCTAATGATTAGGTATGTCCACATGTCCTCCCATCTCTAAGATCTGAGTTCGGAGCTCTTGCATCTCAGTATGATGTTGCATCTGCATATCTCCTACAAGGTTTTCCAATGTATCTGCTCTTCGGTGTGTAAGCTGGGCTTCCCAAGTACGGTTCTGTCCCTCTCTTCGTAACGATATCGCGAAAGAACGTGTCTCAGAGATATCCAAATGTATCTGAGCTAACCCCTGCTGCAACTCTATCCTATCGGCTATAAGGTTATGTAAGGTGTTGTGGGTAGTATCTGAATGATCGAATGATGAAAAATCAATCATCTGAAGAAGTGAGTCTATCTGATCTTCGTGATGCTCCAATCGCGTCACTACTATAGAAGGTGAAAGGGTAGAAGGAATTTCCATCCTAGCACTCTCGCCAGTTTCATTGATATGAGCTGGGGGAGTAAAACCAGGAGGATAGGGTAATGATGGTGAAAGTGGAGGAATAGAATCAGAAATATGAAGGCGGCTGGATGTAGGTATATCTTCCTTAGGGATTTGTTCTCTTGGGTGAAAAGTATACGGGAAAGTTTGGCTAAAAAGATTGAGTAGGTGATCAGGTGCATATGAATTGAAATCATGACGTGGTAATGGTGTCGATAAAACAAAAGCATCGGGATTCTCAGGCGTTGTAGCAATTTCGTCTTGCTCGAAAGGTTCTGTTTCTTGGGAAACAGCGTCAGGTACAAAAGTAGAACGATAAACAGGCGAAGTAACAGACGCGATGGAAATATCAGAGTCGGAGTCGAACATACTCATATTGAACAATACTGTAACAATTCATAAATAGCGCAAAATAAGAATTTATTATCATCAAAGAATACAAAATTCTAACATATAAAAATCAAAATATCATAGCTTAATGATTAACTTACGGAGTACTATAGCAAGCAGGTACGGCGGGCAAAAATTTATATGATGTAAATTTAATTTATTTGAAAGTGTGGTTATAGTTCAATGTTTGAAAACATTTGGTTCTCTATAACTATGTCTCTGATGCCAATCTGTAACACCCCCTAATTTGAAATGCGGCAGCAGAATAGTAATTAGGGTGTTACGGTGAGGATCGAAGTCATAATGATAGAAAACGGCTCAAAAGAGACGTTTTAAAACATAATTTCATTTATAAAAATTTGAAGTACAATAGGTCCTTATCAGAGTATTTTAAAAGCTTGATGTTTTGAACTAAATCAAACATCATTTATTTTACATCATTATTGAAATAAAGAAAACATATTTTGAAGATTTTTGCCGCCCGTTCCATGCTTGCTTCCCCTGCTAAATATCTGAGATACATGCTTAAAAGTCAACAAATTGTTGAGTGAAATCATAGAGTTAGAATTTAATGATCATTTTGATACACAAGTAAGATTGTATTGGAAAATACAATCAGTTTGAAAACATTGATATTGCAGTTCATATATTGCTCTAAGTCTCATGACACGCAAACGTTAACAAATACCGTAAACGGCGGGTGTTTATCAAATCAATGATAAATTTGCCCTCGTGTAATAGGTGATTTTCCAGTTCCTATTTTTACTCAAATATAATTATCACGACTAATACGACTAACCACATGCATAATGGCATTCCGTCAAGTATTAATGGGACAGACTGTCAAACCTTAAATAGATCTATTCATTATATTCGCGTTCACCGCAGTGATTAATGGCTCATGAATAAGGGTCTTTTGGCAATAGGTAACTTAGGCATATATCAGTCAGGAAAGCATACAGAAAAATACTTGCGATCTATTTGTAACATGTATCCTCCTCACGGAGTTTTGAAAATAAGTAAATGTGAGGCTATGACTCACCTTGATTGATACTGAAAACGAAGAAAATAAAGTCGAACGAATTTATGAAAACGGCTTCGAAACACAACCTGATAAATAAATTTATCTAAGAACTTGACCAAAAACTATTCGGTAATTATGAAGAAATAACGAATATTAGATATTCGTTATGACGAAAAAAAATGATGTGCAGTGAACATCTTGTGATATGCATGATTTGACAAAATATGATTTTTAAATTATCCATCGAAGTTTTTCCTTTTTAATCGTAAGTAAAATATTAACTTTTTAAATATCGTTATATATATTATTAACGTTACGTTAAATAATATATATATATATAAATAAAAATAAAGTTTAAACATGATATGAAATAAATTGACGAAAATAGAAAATAAATAAGAATGATAAATAAGTTACGTTTAGTCTTTGTCTCCTTTTCCAATTTTTACCATTTTTACACTAATGATACTTGCGTTACACCGTTAGTCCTTTTTATATATTTTTCAACTATAGTCCTCTACTTTGTCCAATAATCAATACTAACCTTGGTATATTAATTTTTATCACATTTTACCCTTAGATTTCTGTATTTACAGGTTTAGTCCTTTATTTTCAATATTTACACATTTAGTCCTTCTAGGTGTCGTTGCGTTACATTTTTAGTCCAATTTTGCAAAAATAATTATGAAACTTTTCTAAAAATTTCCGAAGCTTATTTAATAAGTAACAAGCTTATTTTAACTGCTTAATTATTTAAAACCTTAATTTTTAGCTTATGGGTCACTTAACGATTCAATTAAAGGCCCGTTAAGAGTTTTGGAGGCGAGGGCATAGAAAAAGTTTTGGGCTTAGCTTTGGGTCATTTTTATGATTCTAAAAACATTTCTTATGGGCCCTGTGGGCTTACGGATTTTAATTACTTAATGGGCTTAGATTGAGCCCAAGTCGAAAACATAAGGTTTTTATAAATATTTTGGTTTTGAAATCTGGTTTGTGTACGTTCAAAATGGATCGTTTAAGATGTCAAAACGTGATTATTTTTACAAGTTGTTTATATGAAAATGTTAGTTTTCTAGGTGGTCTATGACGTCGTGAAATAATATAGTACTATCGTTAATTGAAATTTTAAGTTATACGCTTGTTTTGTGACATGGTTGAATCGATTTATATTTCGAAAAGTTGTAAATTTTACTAAGTGTTTTTCATAAATTTCATTCGATGGATGCAATTTAAAATGGATGCGTGATATGCTTGAAACGTTACAACTAAAGTGAATTGTGTGTGCTACGTGATTCCTAGGCTTTCCAAGATAGAGGCAAATCATGTTTCGTGTACTATGATTAAATATATACGTGTGATTCATGTGCAAATTGATATACGTTCGAAACAATAACCACAAAGTGCATGACTAAATATTAACGTATGAAATGGAATAGAAACGAGTAGAGGAAACTTACAAACACCTTAGAGGTGATCAAGAGTCGAGATTGATAGAAAAGGAACACAAGAAAATCACGTCTCAACTATATAACCCAAACGTTATATATATATTTCAACCCGATTTCCTTTCCTTGCTTCCAATATTATACCACACGACTTGTAAGTCTTTTGAGAATGGTTCGAAGGACAATTTATCTCTGTGAATGAGTTTGGAAATGAATAAGAGAAGAATGCATGCAAGTACGTACATATATTACTAATATATATAACGTTTAGTAGAGAAATTCAAAGTGAATTCTTCGTATACTATTTGCATGTCAGTACTAGCTCTTAGATGAATATTTTATATTGATTTAGGGAGCGTTGTGAGAGCACAAAAGAAGGGAGATGTTGGGTGAATCATACTCTATGTCAACCATGCAATTTTTCCTTGTATACGATTTACAAAATCGTGTACAACTTATTTATACATAATCGTCTTTAACATTTGAGCTTAGAATCATCTCAGGAATAATATTAGGAACGATTAGAAACAAACGAGATTCAAAACGGTTAAGTTTTGAATATATTGTAAATCGATTTGGGTTTGCTAGAGTCGAATACTTTGCCTCTTAAAGACGTATCAAAACTCAACGTATGGACGTGAGAATTCACACACTAATTGTTGGCTAGTAGGTTAACGAGATGAGAAAATAAAATATGTAGGTCATGTGTAATATTTAGAAATAAACGATGTGTTTTGGAGGGTGTTTGAACTATGTCGATCGGATGAAAATTTATAAATTGGAAATTGGGCTTTGATTCGTGGGCTTATGAATAGTGGTTGAGGTGTGGGCCGAAATAATTAAGGGTCCATTTGATTAATTAGGATGATTAGGGATTTTTAATTATACTTACTAAATATAATTAGTATTAGGATTTAGGTTTAGGATTAAATGAAAAGTTTAAGTTTCGTGTAACGTGTCGAGGATTAATTCTGTCATTTCGTGAATTATATTATTTTGTGAAAATCGCCAAAATAATATAATAAGAAAAATTTCAAATTTTTCCGAGAAAATGGGAATTAAAAATGGTAATGAAGGATTATTTATTTATTAATGACTTAATTACAAGAAATTTTTACAGGGTTCTACATCGGTCTTGTCACAACTCACCATTTCAGGTCATTTCCCGAACTTTGAAAAAACACTATTCATCAAACACTATTCATCAGTTTACTATTCATCATTTTGGTGTCAGTTTGACATTCCAAGAAGCATTCAGGAATTTTACTATTCACTAAACACTATTCATTGCCAGAAAAGTTTTCACTATTCATTTGCATTACACATTTCATCGTAAATTTAGTTTACGGGTATTAAAATTCGCGTAACCGTATGGGTTTAAGTGCGAATTCATTTCATTATCAGTAAGGACATTGCATACGGACTAGAGACAGTCTGCATATCATCATAACAGCATTTACATGTTATACCACTCTTAGGATTTTCAAATTTATATATTTGATACATTTAACGTTTTCCTTATAATTATTTATAAATAAACGTTAACACCCGGTTTATACACGACGAATATATCTAAATATTCCCACAATGGTCCCGACATATTTTTATATCCATTTTATCATCACAAAAGTTATAACATTCATTTACCCAGTATTTTGGAAATTTATTTTATTTATAACGTGAGCTTATGAATATTACGACGGTTTTCGTGAAAACTAAACAATAATCACCCGAACACTCAGTAATTGTACCCAACATATTTTTAACATTTTTATGACTTTATTAAGTCCCGGTTAACTTTGTTAACATTTATTTCTATCAAACCCGGTACCCGATTATAACTAATACTTACACTAAACTACAACTAATATTACACCACATTTCATAAGGGATCAAAACCGATTTTTCTTCTCCTTTTCACATTGAAAACCGGCCACAATACCATCCCTAGACCACAAGTATGATTTTTTAACCTCATGCCTTAATGTATACTTATAATACAATAAACACTTATAACATAAACTTAACATTTTCCCAAAATCATAACCTCACTTTTTTAAGATCCAAAAGTTTTCATCTTTCTCTTCCTCATCTCCATAACCACAACCCAACTTCATCCATGACCAAAAATCCATTATTTTTCAAAGTACAAAGCATCAAAGTTGTTCATTTCATCATTCTAATCAAGAATCTTACAACAAAAACACAAGAAACACAAGATTTCTCATCATCTAATCACCTATTATTTCAAAGTGAGTTATCAAATTTATTTTCATGTTTTCATCTAATTAACATATGTATCTTATGGTTTTCATGCTTAATTTCATGTACAAGTTAGCTATACCACATTATTTTTGTTAACTTTTTGAACATACAAACCCTAGATTTTGATTTAGGTGTTTCTTTGTAAAATTAACATGATTACTAGTGATTAGGAACCCATGGCACCCTAAGAAGGTGTATGGTAGGATTAGTATATCTTTGTGGTGTTTGCAAGAGATTTGGTTGAAGTAGAAACTAGTTTTGAACATGAAAAATGGATTTGTAACAAGTATATATACATGCTGTCCCATTTTTGTAAATCCAGGAAAATCAGTAAACATAAAGTAAACTTTGGCAAAATTTTTAGAAAATAATTTCAAAAACGAATCCGTAGGCGAAAGAACGGATTAAAAAGAGTTTATAACGAAGAAGTTATGATTTTTGCAAGTTCATTGACGAAAAGTATTTTTCTGAAAATTAC
Organism: Artemisia argyi; assembly: GCA_030686995.1. Taxonomy (NCBI): domain Eukaryota; kingdom Viridiplantae; phylum Streptophyta; class Magnoliopsida; order Asterales; family Asteraceae; genus Artemisia; species Artemisia argyi. The sequence continues at coordinate 33,946,026 of CM060697.1, forward strand.
ATGCTGTTGGACGTTTTTCGTCGGACAAAAAGAGGCTTTAGATGTAACCCGGAGGAGCCGAGCTTTCCAAAATATATTACTACATACTAAGACGTAACCGTGGATATAAAGAACAAGTAAAACGGACTTATAACGACAAAGATATTCACGTTTGAATATCGGCAAAACTCATTTTAGTTTGACAGCTTTTATAAATATTAACACTAAAACTACGTAGTAACTCTAGATTTCTAGAAATAATACCAAGTACCCAATTTTATAACTAATGAAGTATTAGTTATTACAAGTACATTTTTATCACTACAAGGCGTTATTTCAAGGATTTCAACCCGAGGATTTCAACACTAACATGGAAACATACGATATATATATAAGTATATATATTGCAACCAGCTTTATTTTTCTAATAGCCATATTTTTCCTAAGTCTTGGAAAATGTATATTTTTGATAACAACAAGTATTTTTTTCAAAGAGTAGAGTGGTATAGAAAACATGTGCATGGACATTCATAACATCATTTTATGATCTAAAGTAGATCGTTCATCATTCATATTAGGTTGCGGCTAGTGTGCGCGCCTTGTTTTTCAGCTCATTACATGTTCATGGTACCATCATATCAGGTGAGTCATAGCCCCACTTTTACTGGTTTAATTACTTTATAAACTCTTTGGGGGAGATACATGCTTAAATACTCGTGTTATACTTTTATACGATTTGAATCCCACGGGGGAGAATACATTGCATCAATTACTTTCGTACATGCCCAAGTATTACAAATTCCATACATTGCTTAAGTTGCCTTATTACCACGTCTTGACAAGTCCCCTTTATTATCATGGACCGTTAATTTTAGTACTAAGCGAGAGTGAGTGAATAGATCTATTGAGGGTGACGCCTCCATTCGCGTTTGGGTTGCTCCAACGGGACGAATGCATTTCATGTCTTATCAAATTGAGTGCCTGGTAAACACTCTGTTGGGGCCATTACTATGTCTAGCTTCGGGGTCATGAGCTTAAGAGACAATGTAGCATTTTTGACATTTTTGTCGGTTTACTTTATACTTGTGGCTATTGTACATACGAAAATTACTTATGAAATTACGATACTTTTCCATCACTATTATTACTGGATTACGATGCTTTTGCATCAATCTTATTACTTTTGTTTACACAAACCAAACATATTACATTTGGCAGTGGGTTGTAAACACACAGGTTACAAGTCTCTTATGGCGGGACTTGGAACTGAGTGGATTTACGATGCCTTTGCTGGGACATCTTCATCCATATGCATTACATTCTTTTTCACAAGACTCTATGAACTCACCAACCATTGTGTTGACACTTTAGCATGTATTTTCAGGTATTTAGCAATAGCACGCTACAAGAGGTTTTGGCAGGGCAGGGCATGGTCATAGAAGACTCTGATTTAATCATTTGGGGACCGTTTTAAACTATTTTAAGGGCCTACTTCCGCACTACTTTTAACGATGTAAATTCAATATTTTTGGTTAAACGATTTTATTCTAAATAATTAAAGTGAAAACCATTTTGTACTAGTTTTGTGATACCGATTGAGTTACACCCCAGCTACATGTATGCTTCCGCTGGACCCGATTTTGGGGGTGTGACAGATTGGCATCAGAGCTTTGGCTATAGCGAACTGAGTGTTTTTAAAACCTAGACTATAGCTACTTTCAAGAAAACTTAACCCTATGACCGTCACGTGCCTGCCTGCCAAGCTGAAGCCTCATTTGTGGTTAGTTGCTGACATAGGTGATGAGATTTATGTCTCATTATCTGATATATATTATATTCATTTATTATAGTTGATTACTATAATTGTCTTTCATATAAGCATGCTCACGTATCATATATGTCACTACGTTATGTTTTTCCTTGCATAGTTTCATCATTTGACCTCGAGTTTGGTCACCTGCCTTAGTCTTTCAGAATGTCTTGGTATTTGTGAAGGACATAGTATTAGTATAACTGAACTGAGTTTTTCAAAATTCATGGAACCTCGGTGGAATATAGACTAGTCATTTATATTCAACCCGGGATAGTAGGACATAGGCTGACTACCTATGTCCGACTCAGAAATGAATTTTGTAACACTGAGAATGGTTATAATAAAATTTTGTCTGGATTGAATCCTTTACTCATTTTCCAAATGTTTCATGCATGTGCATGTATATCCTCGTTGTCAGAACATTCATACTTTTCATCACCTCGTGAACCGCCGCTTGGAAGCACGTCAACTGGTCATTTAATTTCATGAACATTTACGTCTATGCACAATACACTTACATCACAATATTTTCTTTCATCACAATCTCATTTTGTCGCAGTTGTCACAATCTCTTCCCTTCTCGCCATCATTATTATTTCCCTTTCCCATCCCTATTTATATAAGGAATTAGCTGACACTATATAGTTTCCTATGCCACTCATCCCTCACTACCACCAATATTGATAAGTGGATATTATCAATGACTTCTCTAGGAAAGACTTTCCATACCATCTATAAGGAGAATCTCTCGGTACATTAAGACCATTTCAAAACTCAACAGAATTCCCAGGATATCACCAAACTATTCGAACCACTATCACTGGCCTGATCACCAAAAAAAAAAAAAATAAATAAATAAAAAAATAAATTCTATCATCTAGAAAGTATTGGCTTGACTGAATTACAAGATTCGTTTAGATACGAGTGCTCACTAAGCCACACCACAGAGATAAATCCAACCTCTTAACCGAGACTATAGATTGAACATGTCCTCACCAATAGACTTTGTAACACCCCCAAAATACCGCAGCGGAAGACTGTGTCATAGGGGTGCTACTTCATAATACAAAGTACAAGTTATAGAAAACGAACTCTAAGTGAGACGTTTTGAAAAGTTACCATTCGATTAATGAATTCAAAGTTACAAACATGAGATTCCAAAGTATGATACATAAATGTATACAAAATGTTTTGAATGGTAAATGATAAAAGCGTAAGTCTTCAGAATATGCAGCTTGACTCTAAGTTCCATGCACTAGCTATCGCCTTACTAACCTGAGATAAACATGCTAAAGTGTCAACACAATGGTTGGTGAGTTCATAGAGTTTGTCTTAAAACAGTTGAAAAAGTCTTAAAAGAATGTTCACACAGCAAAGGCATCGTAAATCCACTCAGTTACAAGTCCCGCCATAAGAGACTTGTAACCTGTGTGTTCACAACCCACTGCTACAATATAGTATAATAAAGACATGTATAAGTTCATCAAGACAATTAAGCAATTAGTAGTGAGTCTCTACTTCATCTCCGAAGACCTCACTTTTATGATGTATCCAAACATTCGCAAATGTTAGGATGTATCAAAGACAACTGGGAGTCAATTCCCAAAGACAACTGGGAGCCACTTCCCAAAGACAACTGGGAGTCAATTCCCAAAGACAACTACTAGTCAATAAATAGAATAACGCAATTAAGTATAACGCAGTCATGTATGTAAGCAATCAAGTATAACACAGTCAAGTATAGACGTTTTGAGTATTTGTACAAGTAAGCAAGTAGTAGCATGTATCTCCCCCAAAGAGTTGATAGAACAATTAAAAGAGTAGGGGCTATGACTCACCTTAAGTCTATGTAATGAGAAATGAAAGTCGAATCGCGAAAGTCTCTAAGAGCAACCTATAATAGAACGTTGCGACTTAGGTTTGGAGTAACGTCTAAGAATACGAAGAATTGCCCATATATGTCTTGCATAATGTTCATGATGTAGTACTTAGTATATAGTGTAAGTCGTTGAATATAAGTGGTCTATGAAACATGTATAAGTTGTATATCTCTTACTACCGTTCGTGCCGACATAATTCAGAAGTCATGGAGTAAACGTTCGAGGAGCCAGGACACTTTAACTCGTAAATCCACAACTCGTCTCGACGGCTTACTCAATGAACTCCTCACATGAGGCTCCCTACTATTGTAGTATTTGATAACATAAATATATATAAGCTTTTTGATCTTTAATAGTTATATGGTCTTTAGCCGTAGCTTTGCCGTGACCTTGGTCATTGTTACCATGATCTTGAGACTCAACCTTGGCTTTAGCCATGGTTGTGGTCTCGGCTTTAGGTCATTAGACCTCTTGGTCTCATCTAATTATAATGATTATATAGTAACTTTGGTCTAAAAATGGGCTGTTAAGAATTTGAAGAAATTTATCACTCAGAAAGCGTTTTCAGGGCTCGAGCTTCTTTGTTCCTGAACGAAAACGTCGTTCCGGACAAATTTCGTGTTTTAACTTTTTGATGAATCGGAGCAGAAGTGGGACTTTCAAAATCATAATTTGATCAGAATGCTATTTAGGCAGTTTTGCCGTTTTGGTTTCGCTAACTTCAAATGGTCATAACTTTTGACTCGTGTACTCGTTTTGGGTGATTCAAATTGCTATGTTTTCCTTGTTAAGTCCTCTTTAACAGTAAGTAAGTGTCAAATATCAAAGTTATACTATTTTGGTCGTGGTTTTCCATAAAAATCACTAGTTTGCTTGTTTACTTGTCATAAGTTAACATATGTATACCAATACTTGTTTTATCCATTTTTAAACATCATGAACACAATACAAAGACCATATATAGCATGAAAGAAACATAATAAGCATGAAATGATATTGAGCAAGAAAGTGTATAAGGGTTTGCTTACAACTTTTGGCTTTCTAAAGAAAGGAAGTCAAGTATAGAACTAGGACACTAAACCTAATCTTGTAAACCCTTCACCATAACTCTTGTAACCCTTGCTAGCCTTGATCTAACCCTTGTGAAAACCATTTAACTTCAGCCCTAGTAACCTTGTGTAGCTCCTAATTCAACCATTGAATCACCAAACAAACTTAAGAACTAGGTAGAGAATACTAAGACCTTGAACTTTGTAGTGTAACTTGTATATTGAAGATCAAAGGATCATGGTGCTAGGTATTTATGTTGTGGCATTTTTGTGGTGAATAAAGGAAGGAGATGAGCTTGTATTTATAGCATGAAGAGGAGGTGCAAGGAAGGTGCCTAGGAAGGTTCATTAAGGAGGTTAGTTTTTAGGATATTTAGGAAGCTTACTTAGGAAGTTTTACACATGTTTGCTACCTAAAGTCCTCAAGACTTATTACAAGCCAACAAGGCTTGTGATACACGTTCATATGGGATAAGGGGGGAGTGACTAGGTTTTTGATGGTATTATCCTAAGTATGTAGCTAGTTTTGACTCCGGGAAATGCTAACCGTAAGTTTTTAAGTCACGAAACGTAAAACCGGGTATCCTAAAAATATGAAACTTGAAAGTATGGTCAAACATGTCAATATAGTCCATAATAAAATATAAAATGAGTGGTAGGTTCTATCGGGTGCTAAAACCCTGCTAAAAACTGGAAACACGGGTCTAAAACGCGCAATTCGCGTAAAACGCTGAACTGAAAAACGTAAAATTCCGAAACTTTTGGAATTGTCCTAAAATGAGAGAAAATCATATTTCTATTGTTTATAATGTTTTATGGACATATCGGGATGCTAGAAGGACGTTTAAACCTAAAAGTAAATCTCGGACACGGCTTTGTGATTTTTGCAGAAATGATCCGACGAGCGTCAAACTCTCGGATTATCGTTAAAATAGTTTAACTTACGAGAATATGAAATAAAAATTTCTGAGATGAATAGTGAAAAGTGAATAGTAAAAGTGAATAGTAAAAAGTGAATAGTGAAATTTTCGGGAATAAAAGTTAACCTGAAATTGCGAATTGTTACAGTCTGTACCCCTTAAGGAGAACTTCGTCCCGAAGTTCAGTTGATGTTAACTACTTACGATGTGTCTAAGAGAATTCGGGATCTCTAATATAGTGGTGTTTACTCTGATTCGTCTAAGGTTCTGGTTAAGGAGTTGTATCGGATGTAAATAAGCCCGCTTATTTATAACTCTTTATTTACATAAAGAAGCGTCCAAATTTATGTAAGTAAGGGATCATAAACTCATGGTTCGGTGATTTACAATTTCTTTATTTAACTGAAAAGGCGTCCCAATCCATTTAAATAAGGAGATTCTAAAACATCCTACTTAAGAATTTCCGACACAAAATCCGCCTTCTGAGGCCGATAGTAAGATAATCAAGCCATCAAATCCCTAAAGCTAAGCAATAATATTATTTAACTCAAATCTTGTGTCTAATCAAACAAGAACTGTCACAAGATCAAGTTAACTAATTAGTTATTACTGAGCTCCATGTTTCTAATGACTCGGCTAATCTCTGGGGCTCCTTATAATACTAAAGTCACATCATCTAACAGCGTGGAACTAAGCAAACGTCTAACCAAAAAGCACATGTGTATGTATTGTGTGTAAGGCAAATAAAGAGGAAGGTCCCAACGTATATAGCAGTTATAGTCTAGGCACTAAATGCAACCTAGTTCTCTATAACCAAGGCTCTGGTACCAATCTGTAACACCCCCAAAATACCGCAGCGGAAGACTGTGTCATAGGGGTGCTACTTCATAATACAAAGTACAAGTTATAGAAAACGAACTCTAAGTGAGACGTTTTGAAAAGTTACCATTCGATTAATGAATTCAAAGTTACAAACATGAGATTCCAAAGTATGATACATAAATGTATACAAAATGTTTTGAATGGTAAATGATAAAAGCGTAAGTCTTCAGAATATGCAGCTTGACTCTAAGTTCCATGCACTAGCTATCGCCTTACTAACCTGAGATAAACATGCTAAAGTGTCAACACAATGGTTGGTGAGTTCATAGAGTTTGTCTTAAAACAGTTGAAAAAGTCTTAAAAGAATGTTCACACAGCAAAGGCATCGTAAATCCACTCAGTTACAAGTCCCGCCATAAGAGACTTGTAACCTGTGTGTTCACAACCCACTGCTACAATATAGTATAATAAAGACATGTATAAGTTCATCAAGACAATTAAGCAATTAGTAGTGAGTCTCTACTTCATCTCCGAAGACCTCACTTTTATGATGTATCCAAACATTCGCAAATGTTAGGATGTATCAAAGACAACTGGGAGTCAATTCCCAAAGACAACTGGGAACCACTTCCCAAAGACAACTGGGAGTCAATTCCCAAAGACAACTACTAGTCAATAAATAGAATAACGCAATTAAGTATAACGCAGTCATGTATGTAAGCAATCAAGTATAACACAGTCAAGTATAGACGTTTTGAGTATTTGTACAAGTAAGCAAGTAGTAGCATGTATCTCCCCCAAAGAGTTGATAGAACAATTAAAAGAGTAGGGGCTATGACTCACCTTAAGTCTATGTAATGAGAAATGAAAGTCGAATCGCGAAAGTCTCTAAGAGCAACCTATAATAGAACGTTGCGACTTAGGTTTGGAGTAACGTCTAAGAATACGAAGAATTGCCCATATATGTCTTGCATAATGTTCATGATGTAGTACTTAGTATATAGTGTAAGTCGTTGAATATAAGTGGTCTATGAAACATGTATAAGTTGTATATCTCTTACTACCGTTCGGGCCGACATAATTCAGAAGTCATGGAGTAAACGTTCGAGGAGCCAGGACACTTTAACTCGTAAATCCACAACTCGTCTCGACGGCTTACTCAATGAACTCCTCACATGAGGCTCCCTACTATTGTAGTATTTGATAACATAAATATATATAAGCTTTTTGATCTTTAATAGTTATATGGTCTTTAGCCGTAGCTTTGCCGTGACCTTGGTCATTGTTACCATGATCTTGAGACTCAACCTTGGCTTTAGCCATGGTTGTGGTCTCGGCTTTAGGTCATTAGACCTCTTGGTCTCATCTAATTATAATGATTATATAGTAACTTTGGTCTAAAAATGGGCTGTTAAGAATTTGAAGAAATTTATCACTCAGAAAGCGTTTTCAGGGCTCGAGCTTCTTTGTTCCTAAACGAAAACGTCGTTCCGGACAAATTTCGTGTTTTAACTTTTTGATGAATCGGTGCAGAAGTGGGACTTTCAAAATCATAATTTGATCAGAATGCTATTTAGGCAGTTTTGCCGTTTTGGTTTCGCTAACTTCAAATGGTCATAACTTTTGACTCGTGTACTCGTTTTGGGTGATTCAAATTGCTATGTTTTCCTTGTTAAGTCCTCTTTAACAGTAAGTAAGTGTCAAATATCAAAGTTATACTATTTTGGTCGTGGTTTTCCATAAAAATCACTAGTTTGCTTGTTTACTTGTCATAAGTTAACATATGTATACCAATACTTGTTTTATCCATTTTTAAACATCATGAACACAATACAAAGACCATATATAGCATGAAAGAAACATAATAAGCATGAAATGATATTGAGCAAGAAAGTGTATAAGGGTTTGCTTACAACTTTTGGCTTTCTAAAGAAAGGAAGTCAAGTATAGAACTAGGACACTAAACCTAATCTTGTAAACCCTTCACCATAACTCTTGTAACCCTTGCTAGCCTTGATCTAACCCTTGTGAAAACCATTTAACTTCAGCCCTAGTAACCTTGTGTAGCTCCTAATTCAACCATTGAATCACCAAACAAACTTAAGAACTAGGTAGAGAATACTAAGACCTTGAACTTTGTAGTGTAACTTGTATATTGAAGATCAAAGGATCATGGTGCTAGGTATTTATGTTGTGGCATTTTTGTGGTGAAGAAAGGAAGGAGATGAGCTTGTATTTATAGCATGAAGAGGAGGTGCAAGGAAGGTGCCTAGGAAGGTTCATTAAGGAGGTTAGTTTTTAGGATATTTAGGAAGCTTACTTAGGAAGTTTTACACATGTTTGCTACCTAAAGTCCTCAAGACTTATTACAAGCCAACAAGGCTTGTGATACACGTTCATATGGGATAAGGGGGGAGTGACTAGGTTTTTGATGGTATTATCCTAAGTATGTAGCTAGTTTTGACTCCGGGAAATGCTAACCGTAAGTTTTTAAGTCACGAAACGTAAAACCGGGTATCCTAAAAATATGAAACTTGAAAGTATGGTCAAACATGTCAATATAGTCCATAATAAAATATAAAATGAGTGGTAGGTTCTATCGGGTGCTAAAACCCTGCTAAAAACTGGAAACACGGGTCTAAAACGCGCAATTCGCGTAAAACGCTGAACTGAAAAACGTAAAATTCCGAAACTTTTGGAATTGTCCTAAAATGAGAGAAAATCATATTTCTATTGTTTATAATGTTTTATGGACATATCGGGATGCTAGAAGGACGTTTAAACCTAAAAGTAAATCTCGGACACGGCTTTGTGATTTTTGCAGAAATGATCCGACGAGCGTCAAACTCTCGGATTATCGTTAAAATAGTTTAACTTACGAGAATATGAAATAAAAATTTCTGAGATGAATAGTGAAAAGTGAATAGTAAAAGTGAATAGTAAAAAGTGAATAGTGAAATTTTCGGGAATAAAAGTTAACCTGAAATTGCGAATTGTTACAGACTTTATCCAAACATGTTAGACACCTATGCCTTTGTTTGAAACATCAAGAAAAATGTTACTTGGAAAGCCGTTTGCTTAAACTTGTAGATTCATTTATTCGGGGAAGGTTTATGAACAAAACACAAGGAATCAAATTGTTACCTATATTCTATCCCTTTCAGATAACGCCAAGTTTGAAGGACCGAACGTTGTGGAATTAGTCACAAAGGTTTATTGTACCCATTTCAGTTATTTCCTGTTAAGGAAACCGAATTCACCGTGGACTTCAAACAATCATTTCAGAATTTCTTTCAGAAACCCAATTAGATGTAAATATCACCTATCATCCTCAGACCGATGGTCAAAGCGGGAAAACAATTCAAACATAGGAAAGTATGCTCAGAGCATGAGTGGTTGACCCTAGAAATGGTTGGACTAATCATTTAACATAAATCAAATTCATCTACAACAATAGTTATCACACCAACAGCGAGAAACTGGCAGAAGTTATATTGGTACATAACACACATCATTTGGATTGGGTATCCTGAACAACAAACCATCCAGATTCGAGTGGGAGAACAAATTAAGTTAAAAGCATTGCCTTGGATTGGCATGATACAAATTGGATAACAAGAGAGGTTGAACCTTTAGCATATTGGACCAAATAAGATTCATTTTAGAATCGACCAACTAGCATACAAACTTGAATTCTGGCAGAATTCAGCAGTATATATTACCAGTATCACATCTAAAACATTAAGAAGCGCAGACCATCTATTGATGGGCCAAAATCAGAAAAGGCTCAACTCACTAGTCTAGAAGGCATTCATGAGATAACCAGAAATTTCCTACAAGTCAAGAATCAGTTACAAGTTCAATAAGTTGTAAACCATTAAAACTTCAAGTTGGTAGGCAGAATTATGTTGAAAGTTCTGCCTAGGAAAGACATGATACCATTCAGAAAACTTGGAAAGTTAAAACCGATATACACTGGACCATGTAATATTTCAAACAGAGTAGGCCTAGTGGTCGTCAGACTTGAGCCTTGTTAGAGAACAACAGGACTACACAACCATGTATTATCATCTTTTCAGATTAGTCACTCATAATCCCATTTGGAAAGGAATCCAACCCAAAGTCAAACATAAACCTTGCAGGAGAACAAGTAGAAATCATGGACAGTTAGGTTGAACAGTTGAAGCAGAGTCGAATTCCTATTGAGGGTGACGCCTCCATTCGCGTTTGGGTTGCTCCAACGGGACGAATGCATTTCATGTCTTATCAAATTGAGTGCCTGGTAAACACTCTGTTGGGGCCATTACAATGTCTAGCTTCGGGGTCATGAGCTTAAGAGACAATGTAGCATTTTTGACATTTTTGTCGGTTTACTTTATACTTGTGGCTATTGTACATACGAAAATTACTTATGGAATTACGATACTTTTCCACCACTATTATTACTGGATTACGAAGCTTTTGCATCAATCTTATTACTTTTGTTTACACAAACCAAACATATTACATTTGGCAGTGGGTTGTAAACACACAGGTTACAAGTCTTTTATGGCGGGACTTGGAACTGAGTGGATTTACGATGCCTTTGCTGGGACATCTTCATCCATATGCATTACATTCTTTTTCACAAGACTCTATGAACTCACCAACCATTGTGTTGACACTTTAGCATGTATTTTCAGGTATTTAGCAATGGCACGCTACAAGAGGTTTTGGCAGGGCAGGACATGGTCATAGAAGACTCTGATTTAATCATTTGGGGACCGCTTTTAACTATTTTAAGGGCCTACTTCCGCACTACTTTTAACGATGTAAATTCAATATTTTTGGTTAAACGATTTTATTCTAAATAATTAAAGTGAAAACCATTTTGTACTTGTTTTGTGATACCGATTGAGTTACACCCCAGCTACATGTATGCTTCCGCTAGACCCGATTTTGGGGGTGTGACAGATTGGCATCAGAGCTTTGGCTATAGCGAACTGAGTGTTTTTAAAACCTAGACTATAGCCACTTTCAAGAAAACTTAACCCTATGACCGTCACGTGCCTGCCTGCCAAGCTGAAGCCTCATTTGTGGTTAGTATCGGCGGGTATTCTGAAATAAATTTTTCGGTGAATCATGTATTTTAACAAATTTACGGATATCAAGAATTTTGATTAGCCCGTGCCAATTCGGGCTCGAGCCTGTTGACTCGTGCCCATTCGGGCTCGAGCCCGTTTGGCCCGCACCCATTCGGGCTCGAGCCCGTTTGGCCCGCACCCATTCGGGCTCAAGCCCATTTGGTCCGTTGCCCGTTCGGGCTTGAATATTTGCATAATGTGTTTTATTATTTGTATTAGTTACATTTAATGCAGGAATTGTGTTTAATTTGGTTGTACAACATGCTTGATAATTTGTATTTCTTATGTAAGGGGTGTTTTCTATATTAATTGTATTTATTGACCAGTTAATTAATTGATTACATTAAATAGCATTAATGTTTTTATTTTATTTTATTTATTTATTTTTTAATATGTGCATAAAAGTGGTGTACACTATGCTTCTTTTCTTGTAAGTCTTAAAAAATTACAAGCATTCAAGGCTATACTTGTAACAACCCTGTCTTTTTAAAAACAATTAAATTTCTAGGTTTTTAATTATATGTGTATGCATCTTTCCTATTAAAGCAATGTTTTTGGTCTTAAACTTTTAAGACTTCTAAATATAGATGTCCTAAATACATTATAAGGTATTATATATATATATATATATATATATATATATATATATATATATATATATATATATATATATATATTCGTTTTCCAATTGAAAACAAAGTGACAAAACAATAGTGACATTCACTAATTATGTTGTGGACGTGCACATGAACCCTATTAGAGAATGAGGTGTTGCCTCAGGGTGGGAACCGACATGGGAGAGATGGTATCGGATGTCACCATACCTTATTGTATCGGCGTGGATAGAGAAATGTGAGATGATGTAGATACAGAGGTCGAAGTTGGAGGATGCATGTGCATACTTTTTATTAAGACTTTTTTAAAACTGTATTAAAGAAATTGAAAAAAGGAAAAAAAGAAGCAATGAAATATTAGTGTTAAACCATAATAGGAAAACTCTAATGAAGCAAGTCGGGAGAGAATTTATGTTGCAGTAGTGGTAGCTGTAGACGGTGGATATCGAGTCCAGATTGACAAAACCATACCGCACTGAGTTTTTCTTCTTACCTTTTCTACTACATAACATTTAAAAGAGTAAACTACAAAGATGGTCCCTGTGGTTTGTGTTGACTCTCACTCTTGGTCCTTTGACTTTTTTTTGCACACACAGTCACTAACTCTGAAACCCTTAACACTAAAAGTCCTTTGACCAAACAACGTTAGGTTTGACTGTTAAAAACCCCTCATGTGCAAGGCACATGAGGGTAAAAATGTCATTTTAGTCACTTTCTTTCTTCCTTATCATCTTCTTTCATAAGCTTTATGTGATTCTATCCTACCCTTTTTCATCTTCACCAACAAACACACACCACCATTATTTTTAGCCATTAATTTTTCCGGCCACCTCCATAAAATTCCGACCACCTCAATCAAACACCAATATTCCTTGAAACTCCATGAATATTTCTCTCTTAAACCATTATAACTCCATTTCTTTCACAAATCAAACAACCACAATCACAATCTAATCAAATAAAAATGTCAAACAAGCCAACAAGAATCAAAGAAAAGATCAATAAGAATCAAATAAGCCAACAAGAAAAAAATTCAACAAGTATCAAATAAGCCAAAAAGAATCAAAGAAAAAATTAACAAGAAATCAAAGAGTATGATTGGTCTCAGCTTCAGCTTCTGATCATTGACCGAAAAACTCAACCGTACCACTCACCACCATGAACTCGTTTACTAAACAAACCTTGAACGAATAACCCATTAAAGACAAAAATAAATCTTGGTTAGTTACCCAAACTAAAATCCTTTATCACATCGAAAATCAAACTATTAGACGAATATCAATTCGAAAATCAAACTATTATCCAAAACACCATCTGTTATTGTCAAAATCCACCACTGTTATGAACAATACAATGTAGAAACAAAACCCATGTAACAAAAATCCTCACACTTCATAAAATACATAACACAATACTTTAAGAAACAAAACCCATGAACAAAAGTACCCCTTTAATCCATGGAATCAACAATAAAAAAAAAGTTTCACAGAATATATATATATATATATATATATATATATATATATATATATATATATATATATATATATATAACAAAAAAGTTACAATATGTTGTAGATCTAGAAATCCCCGTTGGCCATCATCTCAAACACAATCGTTGTGGTGAAGGTGACCGTAGGTGACTGGCCACTTTGTAAGTGGGGAATGGAGGTGACCGGAGGAGTGGCGTCGTGGGCGTTTGTTGGGACACTGATGGTGCAGGTGGTGACGGGTTTGTTGGCAGACTGATGGTCTGGTAGTGGGTGTTTGTTGGTGGACTGATGGTAGACGAGAGTGATGTGTTTGATTGATTTGTTGTTTAGATCGAGAGTTTCATGTGGGTTTTTTGATGTAGATAGATATCAGAGTTTTGGTTGCAGGGATTTTTGATAATTGTGTTGGATAATTGGATAGTGAATCATTTGATGAGAGGGTGTTTGTGTTGTTTTTAACTGATTATATTGAATCAGTGGCTTGAATGGTGGGTGTGGGATTTTGTCAAGAAGAATAATAAAAATGAAAAGACAATTTTACCCACGCATGCCTTGTACTTGAGGAACTTTTAACAGTCAAAATTAACACCGTTTGGTCAAGTGACTCTTAGTGTTAAGGGTTTTGGAGTTAGTGACTGTCAGTGCAAAAAAAAAAAAAAAGTCAAAGGATCAAGAGTGAGAGTCAACACAAACCACAGGGACCATCTTTGTAGTTTACTCCATTTAAAAACTCGAGATAAGGTCTTGTTTTGTGCTCTTCACTTACTTTCTCTCAAATCAAAAAGTAAAATAATATAAAATAAATAAAAAAAACGTACAAAATTGAAAATTGGTGGAATTCGAAATATGAAAGCATCGAAAGTGAAAAGTTGAACGTGCTTACATTATATGGGGGAAGAATATTGCTTTGTAACTTTGCAAGTATCTTTGTTCCTCTTTGTCAAAGACGTAATTTTCTTATCCATCTAACTATACAATATTGGATAGAATCATTGATGATACACATTTTGTGCTTTTTCTCACAATGGGAATACAACTTTTTCCACAAACCCATTAGAAAGAAATTCCTAGTTACGTGTATCAATTCATATGTTATCACGTTATCTTTCAAAACGGAAAATCTATGGCATTAACACGATTTTCTAACATGTACCTAATGTGTGAATGTAAGTACACGATACTACAAAAAGTTTATGTTATACAACTACAACATAACAAAATTTTGCTTTCGGATACAAAATCACATTATGTTCCTGTTATTGACTTCATATATCAGTTAAACCACCACAATTTTAGCATTTTAATACTTTATAACTAGTCAAACACACATGTCGATTTGCTCAGAGAAGTTTAAGTACTGTCGATTCTGAGGTAAAAAAAGATTGACATATTACGAGAAGTCAAACATCAACTCCATTTAGATGGAGATACATATGACCAATACAACAGAGACTTCATACATCCACAAACTTAAAACTAATCAGACTGACAAAAAGTGTCAAACAAGTCTAAAAAATTACTGATCAAGACTTGCACAAAACACTTATAAACATTGGTGTATGAGTGAAATTAAATAAAGTCAAATACCAAATCCATGATGAAATTAGAAATTATAGAACCATCTTAATTAAACATTAGATTTACCTTAAAGATAATGGATCAAAAATGTTAAGATATTTAGAATCCACTAACCTGTTAACCATGTCAGCTAGTATTTCCACCAAATTAGCCCAAGGAACTATTATCTGCATTTCAACGATCAATCTGAGATAAGGCTACATCTTCTTCATGGTTATCACTGCCGATACTGAGTTTACTCAGTTTATCACTTGGTGCAGACCCAGTTATCCCGTTATATCCATTGGCAGCCATACCCATTAATCCGCGCCCATTGTTCATGTAAGATGGATAGAAAGGCGTAGAATATGGGTTCGGGTTCCCCTCATGGTCAACATAGTGGGTGCACTCCATGGTGAAATCGGACCCAGCCCATAATTAATCCCTCCATAATAAGCTCCGCCATAAACACCAGCTCCATAAGGATAACCACAACTAAGAAGATCATATTTAGGTACATGAGGCGAGTAACTATTAAATCCATTACCACCAGAAACGTTATTATCATCTTTCGATATAGCCTTTTTGACCTCCACCAGCTTGCCACCCAACTCGTGAAAGCTTTTTTGCATAACTTCCTCAACAGAATCCTCTGCATCAAAAGTGATAAAACCGAACCCCCTAGGCATGCGAGTTATGTTGTCATGCATCACCACTACATCGATAACTTTATTAAACTTTCCAAAATAGTCCTTGAAGTCTTCTTCGGTTGTTTCAGCTAGTAATCCTCCTACAAAAATCTTCTTGGTCTTTAAGTTATCATTGTTATCAGTGATACCGTTAGTTCTATTAAATCCCCTGTTCTGTTCTTGCTGATTTTGGTTCTGCACACTTCTTCGTATTGCTTTTTTCACATCAACCTATCAGTGTTCACAGACTTAATCTTTCAGCAATGCACACAAATATTACAACACACTTTCACATTCAGTAAGTGGTAACAAAAGCAAAGTAAATATGAAATTCATGCTTGTAATGAATGTGCCAAAAATTCAAGAAATATTGATATCTGCATCAACATCTATCACATAAATTTTGCATGAACAAAAACGATAAGGATAACTTGTCACCTCGAAAATTACAGATTCAACATCAAGAAAAAATTGTACCTAAGTTCTAACAAAATGAAGGGAGTACACTTTACCAACTAATAAATGGTTTACAAAATCACTCTCTATATCCACATTGGCAATGAGTATTAATAGCTTCACAATCCCTTTTAATTTATTATTACTAGACATTTAAATAATTCAACTAATAATCAAACACTTAAATAAGCAGTTTGTCTAAGCAATCTCAAACACTTTTAAAACTGCTGATAAGTTGTATCAAAACACAATATGCAAATAGACAGTTTTAATAAGCAATACCAAACACCCCCGAATCAAAACAACATATTGCGTTGTTTGGCATAAGCAATTTAAGCTACTTGTTCAAAACTAACTATTTCCCTAACAAATAATCATATAACTAGTTCAAATAACACTTACCAAACGCCCTAAAGGGGGTGTTGTTTAAGCTTATTTAAGAGGCATATAAGCATATTAACTAAAATAATCTCAATCAAGTGTTTGGGTAAGCTTATATTGTTGGGCTTGTGAGCTTATATGAGGGAGTTTTAATAAGCTCGGAGGGTTGGCTTATGTAAGGGTTGTTATATCAAAACTCAAAAGACTTTTAAACCGTCACATACCAATTACAATTTTGCATGTTCATGTACTTATTGATTGTTTTACCTCATTAACTATGATAAGCATTTATAAGCCATAAGCTGCTTATGAAATATAAGCACAAGTAAAAAACATAAGCTTAGACAAACACAAAAACAAATCATACGCAATATGAAAACACAAAACGGTTTATATAAAATCCCAAACACCTCTTAACTAGTCTATAAAAAGCACAATGTTTAACATTCAAACAACATTATTAACAACACAAGCATAAACAAAAATCAGGCAATTGAAAACAAACCGTTCGTCCAAGAATCTTATGACTATCACCCAAAACTTTACTCAAAACCTCCGACTCGGAAAACGAAACAAACCCAAATCCACGAGAAGTCCCAATAATTCTATCTATAACAATAACAGCATCCACCACATTACCATAAGACCCAAAATACTCTTTCAACACATCCTCTGTTGTTTCCCATGCTAACCCACCAACGAAAACCTTGTTTTGATCACAACCCTCCATTTTTTCCCTTTAAAAACTAAAAAAAAGTGAAAATTTTAAATAAAAAACATAATGTTGCAATACCTAAAAAGTGGACTAATAAAGGAAACTAGTGTGGGAAAACAAATGGGTTTTGGATGAATTAAAAAGGGTTTTGTGCGATTGTTGTGTAACTGGTTATTTTTTTTAGATAAACCCTAATTAATGTAATGTTTTTGGGTTTTAATAACTGAAATTTGGGTTAAAGATAAATCCGGAGTCAAATCGTATTATAACTATGAGTGAATTACATTAATAATCCCTCTATTCTTCCAAAAGTTTAACTTTAGTGAAATAATGTATTTATGTTGCAAATTTAGTACGAGTAATTTTCTTTTTCTTTTTTTAATAATTTACCTGAGTTTTCGATTCGACATTACGAGACGATTAATTTCAAGGCGACTACCAATTTGGATAGCTTGTTTGTGCACAATAATAAGTCAAAATAAAATTACTAATCATAACCAAAGTTGGAGATTTACTTTGATCAAATATTGTGTAAACATTATAGCAATTTAGAAAATACATTATTTACTTTGATAAAACTAGGCGAGTACCCGTGCATAGCAACGGAATTCCTAGCGGCAGATAATTAACGATTTGTGATATTGTGGTGAGTGTTTTGTGTAGAGTTCAAAATAGAACGTGAACCGATCAGAATGAAATTGCAAACGGTTGTACTACACGATAACTAAAGTATATAAAAAATTCTTAACATCTATCAAACAACATATAAAAACATTTAATGAAATTGAAAGTAAAACATTACATCATTTATGAAATAAAAACTAACAACACACGTTACTCTTCGCGTAAATCTTCTTGATAAACGACATTCGAGGTGTAGATTCCTGCTTGACGGAACTCTTTGACTGGATTAACCAATACCTTTGTTGTTCTACGGGAAATCCCTCTAGACAATGCCGCATAAAGCTGGCCTTGGGAGAAAACAGAGTCAGGCAAATAGACACCCACATTTGGAATTGTTTGGCCTTGAGCTTTATTAATAGTCATCGCAAAGCTAAGGCGAATAGGGAATTGTGTTCTCTTTAGTTTGAAAGGGAACATGTCTTCTTCAGATGGAGCAAGAGGAATTCTTGGCAACAATGGCACAACTACATAGGCGCGGGGGGGGGGGGGGGTTTGGGCGTTCGACCCCCCAAAATTTTTTTCGCGATGTACGGGGTATATAGTTTTCGTGTAGAAAAATTTCGGTATATTCAGTTTCGATCCCCCAAAATTTCGGTATTACCCGAAAAATAGCCTTAGGAAAAAAAAATTAGATCCCGACCCCCCACTGAAAATTTTCTAGCTTCGCCACTGCTTGGCAAGAGCACTCTAACTCCAGCGTGTTGCCCGACAGCAATCTCGGCGTTGATGACATTAGGGTCAAAACGTTTACATATCAACCTCGTGTCATTACATAATCCATTTTCCGGATCGAGATTCCTTAAAAGAATAATCGGGCATCCTATTTTCAAACGCAAGCAATGAGGGGGCAACCCGCAAGCAACGAGATTCTATAGCGACAGATAGTTTATTGATAAAAAAAAGTTTATAGGTTATACGAAAAATAATAAAAGTTTGAAGATTTGGGAATTAAACATAATGTTTAGAAACCCGGTTCGACCCGGGTGGTTCAACTGGTTGAACCGTTCCGGTCGGAAAACGGGTTTGAAGCGTCCCGGGTCAACCTGGTTTGTATTTTAATTGGTTGTATTTAATTTGGTAGATATGTTTTTAATTGGTTGTATAATGTGAATAAATCATTATACTTTTAAATAATGGATAATGTTTTGAAACCCGGTTCGACACGGGTGGTTCAACCGGTTGAACCGTTCCGGTCGAAAAGTAGGTCGATTTAAACCAGGTCAACTTGCTAGGTTGGGTCAAAAACGGGTCAAATTAAATTGGGTCAACCCGCCGGATTTGAAGCGTCCCAGGTCAACCCGATTTGTCTTTGAATTGGTTGTATTTAAACCGGGTCAACTTGCTAGGTTGGGTCGAAAATGGGTCATATTAAGTTGGGTCAACCCGCCGGGTTTGAAGCGTCCCGGGTCAACCCGATTTGTGTTTGAATTGGTTGTATTTAATTTGGTAGATATGCTTTAATTTGGTTGTACAATGTGAATAAATAATTGTACTTTTAAGTATTGGGGTGTTTTAATAAGAGTATTAATTACATTCCACTTTCTCTCATTTGACTATTGTTGAAAACTCAACATTCCACATTGACCATTTTTACATCTTTTATATAATACAATAAAACCCCTATTGGGAATTTTTCATATCAAAAAAATGCATACATACCTTATTTAGTAATAATTTTATTTTAAAAAAAAGTTATTTTCTTATTAGGTAATATTTTATATTTATCCATAACAAAAGTAGAAGATAAATACAAAAAATATAGATAAGATGCAATTAATAATAGGATTAAAATTTTTAAATAATTATCTTTAATAATAAAAAACTATAATTAAACATCATAAATCAAACAAAACAAAGATTAAATTATTTGTTTTTTAATAAATAAAAATATATGATTCAAAAATTTTAAAAAAAAACCCGCGCGTGCGCGAGCGTTATAACTAGTTATATGTAGTATAGATTTATCAAAAATTGTCGGACTACTTTTCGTTTGCTGTTATTCGTAGCCCACTTTTTCCAACAAAATATATCGTTTATGCAAATGCACGCTTTGAAAAGTAATAAAAAAATTGAATACTCATCCGTGGTTGGAACAACAAGCTCCCCCACAAACGGCCTTGTTGGTGTGTTGATGCCAAAGGATGTGTAAGACAACCGACTTGAGATAGGATATAGTTTTATTTCATTGACACGTGTATTAAAAGTGTGCTTTGTCGTTGCTAAAAGCCTTTAGCAACGATAAGTCGTCGTAAAGACCTTCTTCTTATTAACTCCGTCTCTAAAAGTTTGAGACGACAATTTTAACTTTTAGCGGCACCGTCTATTGCGGCTTAAATATAAATTATTTTAACTTACATGATAGGTCATGTTGTCAAAGTTTGTGATAGAAAATATATAAGTAGCCCATAATTTTTTATTAAAAATTAAATCTTTATTTATTTCTTTTAGTTTTGATTGGTGAACATGACGTGTCATGTTCATTTGAACTGAGGATCCATATCCTTTAATTAATAAAAAAAACTAACTTATAATACTTTTAGCAACGTCATATGTTGCCTCTAAAAGTGACCGCACTCTTATTTTAGCAGTTTTTTTTGGGTATTCTTTCCACGACAATTTGTTCAAATTTTCAATCAACATGCAATTAGTAGAATGTACTAACTCTCATTTCATATATCAAACAAAAACAATTGTCGATACAATATTATACGAGATGCAAGGTTATATACAGTTAAGACAAGTGTAAAGAATATGTCACCACAATTTGCTTCAAACTTTCAGACGTACAACTGCAAATAAAAAAGCATGAGACTACAAAATATATGACAACTGCCTTATACCTTTTTCTTTTCAAAAACCATTACAACTGTCCTAGGAACTCTAAAGGAAGTGTAGCAGTACTAATTAGAAACGGAGTAGGCGTATTGCAACGCAAAATAACTAGAAGTAATTATTTCATAGTACACAACTAATTGCATTCGTAATGATCCATGCTGTTCCGTCTTTTAATCTTGGCAGATATTGTGACCATTTTAACATGTATCTTGTCAACAACAGACTCAGCAAATGTGAAAATCTTTTGCCTCCATTTCTTCTTGAAAAAAAAAGCACCAATGACACCCCAAAACCACAAAAAATGTCATAGTAAAACCATAGTGTCATAGGCTCATTTCATATTTATCTTTGCTTGATAATTTGATATGGTGGTAGGTTCTTTACGTTTGGAATAATTCTTTGGCAGTGGAGCACCACAAAGATTTTCGTTACCAGCATATATGAACTTTTAATCACTAAGGGTCTGTAATTGATTTCCTGTTGGAATTCGTCCTGATAAGTTTTTGTGTGACAAATTCGAATAGCTCAAAACTTGGAGACGTTTTATTTTGATATATTCGACTTTAAGGATTGTTTATCCGTTATCTAGTTATTTAACAATAAGGAGGTGTTTGGTTTAGGAATTTAGTTTGTAATTCAGTGTGTGTTTTTCCCCCTTCAATAGCCCGTTTTGACTTGTGCCCGTTTGATCCAAATTATAATTTTCCTGTTTTGATCCTTTGCACGTGCCTGCCAGACCCGCCCGTTTTATGCAAACCTGAAGAGACTCTCCCTGTTAGTCGTTGTCATCTACTTTAGTTAAGTTAATGCTATGGAATTGATTCTGAAAATATTGGAGTGAAGGTACTTCTATTCTATATAAAATACACATATTACAAATATCTTACAGTTATATACAGTAAAAACCAATATAGCAGTATTAAGAAGCAGAATAGCAATATTGAACACAAATATAATGATTGATAATAGATATTCTGTGATACTTGCATTGCTAAGGATTTATACGCATGGATTATCTTCCCATCTTTATCTTGGCAACTCTCACTACCACTGCAACATATATCTTGTCCATGGTAACCTTAACAAACAAGTAGCGCTTATGTCTCCATTGCTTCTTGAGCAACAACACTCCAATCACACCCCAAAATCCTGTTGCATAACCACACACTATGGTCAAGTAAAACCATACCTTCTTAGGCTCATTATCATCATCATCATTGTTTATGTTCTTTCTCCTTGGATCTTCATGATTGGAGCAATTCTTTGGGAGTGGCACATCACATAGATCACTGTTACCAGCGTATATAGAAGGTTGATCACTAAGGGTCTGCAATTGATTTCCTGTTGGAATTCGTCCTAACATGTTGTTGTTTGACAAATTCAAATGGCTCAAAAAATTTTAAGCTGATATGCTTGGAGGGATCATCCCAGTCAGCTCGTTTCCTGAGAAATCGAGAGAATTTAATGCCTTCAAGTTTCCAATGTTTTCTGGAATACCCCAACTCAGATGATTATTAGACAGATTAAGACCCACCAATGCACAAAGGGCGGTTAGCTCTACAGGTATTTCTCCTATTAGCTTATTGCTTGAAAGGTCCATGTTGATGACAAATCCCAATGTTGTAGTATATTCAAGTGCAATACCTTTCAAGACCCGAATCACGTTCTCGTTAGAATCGCATGTATTTCCATTATGAACCTCCATGTTGCTATATTGAACCATGGTACTCAAGTTTCTTAAACAATGAGGGATGGAACCTGTTAAGTTGTTGTGTGCCAGATCTAAGATGCGAAGATCTGGAAGGTTTGCACACAGATGTAGGAATTATTCCAGTGAAGTTGTTATTATGTAACCTGAGAACCATCAACATTGTAAGGTTTTCTCCAATCCATTCGGGTATGTTTCCAAAGAGATTATTATCACCCAAATCTAAGACATTTAAGACTTGTCCTAAATTCAACAATTCTTTAGGAAGCTCTCCAATAAAATGGTTATCATTCAAGTTTAGCCACGATAATCGTAGAACACGACCTAAAGATCTTAGGAGGACACCAGACAACCCGTTTGAGCTTAACATCATCTTCTGAAAGTATTGTAGATTCTCCAGACAGTCGGGGAGTTTCCCAGTTAACCTATTTCTAGAGATATCGAGAACTTCCAGGAATCTCCTTCTGCAAATTGACCTTGGAATTGACCCTTTGAAAAGGTTATTCTGTAAAAGTAATGTATCAGTACTAATCCCGCTTATATAACGTCCGGAAGCTTTGCGAAGAGGAAGGTTTGTCAAAGGTCCAGTAAGTCTGTTGTGAGAAAGATCTAAAAAAGGAATAATCATTGTCTTCTTCAACCATCTGGGCAGAGGTCCAGAAATGCTAGTATTGGAAAACACTAACTCATCAAGTTTCCTTTGACTTTGAAACCACTGTGGAATTTCATCTCCAACCTTGCAAGAACCAAGTCGAGCGATTCTCAATTGGAAAGGAGATAGCTATTGACGTGAAATGTTGAATATCAACTTAAAATTAGAAGTTGCATCCAAGAACTTCAACATCGAGAGGTTAGCAAAATGGGCTTCAGAAACTACTCCTTCAAAGTAGTTATTAACAACATCTAAAAGACAGAGTTTGCTGAGTTGCCCAATTGAAGATGGAATCGTTCCATTTAACAAATTTGAAGACATCAAAAGTTCTTGCAATGAAGCGAGTCTACCAATCAATGTTGGAATGGGACCACTTAAGTGGTTTATAGACAGGTCTAAATTCTTCCAACAATCTTAATTTTCCAAAAGCATCAGGGATTGGACCACTTAACTGGTTTCCAGACAAGTCTAATTCTTCCAACAATCGTAATTTTTCCAAAGCATCATGGATTGGACATATCAATTTGTTTGAAGCAAGATCTAAGCTTATTAAATTGGTCAGTCTTCCGAGAGATTGCGGAATGGAACCCTTCAAATAATTCCCATGTACATGCGACATCTCCAAAGCGTAATGGGAACATCCGGACATGTTCGTTGATAGGCCAACCATTTCTTCTTCAAAATGATTGTATGACACAATTAATTCTTTGAGGTGACACTGTCTCCAGATTCCAACATGATCAATTTTCCGAAACTTATTATCAGAAATGTCGAGCTTAAGAAGGTTAGGCATGACTGGAATTGATGAATTCAGATAGTTTCCTAAAAGATCAAGGGATAATAGGGAACTCATGTTTTAAAAAAAAAAGATGGAAATCCGCCTTCAAATTCATTCCAACCAAGATCCATGTGTTTGATGTTGGGAAGTGTTCTACTCACATTAAGATGAGTCCTTAGATCAACATTAGAAAGACCACATTCACGTATAACTAACTCTATTAACGAAGGAATCATGCAGAACACCATTTCAATATTCCGGACCCCACTCAGACGCACTCTATTCAACTTAAGATGCTCGAGTGATAAAAGACCAGAAACCCATACCATATCATCTGCTATCAGATTAGATGATTCTTCTAAGAGATCCAAAACCTTCAAATTAGAAAGGTTTCCAATATTTTGGGGGATAACACCACTGAAACGTGCATTAGATAGGTTGAGATAACTTAGTTTATCTAATGATCCAATGAATTCAGGGATCTGACCTCCTTGAAAATCATTACCGCTCAAGTCCAGATACTTCAGATGCCGAAACTCTGCCAAAGAAGAGTCCAAATCATCACCAGTCAAGTAGTTTTCAAAACCACCATTGTAAATGATGCCATACTGGATCATGTACATTGGAAAGGGAAAAGTAAATTCTGATCTATTTGCCCTCAAATCAAGCCCGATAACATTTCCACTGGAACCATCACAATAGACTCTCTCCCACCGACAACATTCATTACCAACCCACGATGAAAGCATCTTGAAGTCATCTGTGGGTGTATGTTTGAACTCAAGAAGAGCTTGTGCCTCTTGTTCATAGCAACCCACTGTCATATTTGCAGCACCCAAACACGTACATGTCGTTGTACCATTACAAAAATAAGATGCAGCACCAAACCCCACTGATTTCCCATGATTCAGTCACAAATTAGCCTAAGTTTGTAACAAATATTGATTGGAAATTCAAATAGTTTGTTAGGATGAATAGAATATTTTTATGATGAAGAAACTATTTCTTTTGATTAATCCAGTTTAGTGAATAGATTGACATGGAATTCATTTTGGGTAACGGTCAATTGTGGTAACAATTTTTAAAACATAAAAAACTATTTCCTTTGTGGTGTTAAATTGTTAATGGAGCAAAACATGTATTGACTTTGACTTTAATAAGGTTGACTTGTAGTCTTCCCAAGTAATCTGAAGTCAAGAAAGGTAACTAAACTTAAGGATTATGAGTTATATCAAATTTACTGCAACTGGTCTCTTAGATTAAAGTCATTTCGAAGAATTTTGATATGACATTGTATCGGAATTCAAAAGAATAGCAAATGTGTTATTATAGAGATTCTTTTATAAAGGCTTTCTATCATAATGTGGGGTTTATAGAGAAAAAAAAAAAAAAGGTGAAAGGCTAAATCGACCCTTGAAAGTGCTTAACGGCAATCTCCGATTCATGATGGCCGGGAACTAAAATAAGAAAATGAAACCAGAGAAAGCTATAAAAAAGTTTTGAGGGTATGCAAGTGTCTTATTTTGAGCACCCGAACAAGTATATGTGGTTGCTACCTAGTAAATCGTTTACCCAAAATATATGTAACTCCAAACACTCCAATAATCCCTCATGATTCAAGCCCCCAACTCAGTCTAAGTAAATACACAGGCAGAGAGATAAACCAAATAAAAATGAGACAAGCACCTTGTGCTCTATATTTCTTATCCACTTTGAGTTAAACTTATTCACTTGTTATTCCCATGCAACTAGCTATTCAGTGAATAACTTTCCTTAAGAAGCAGGGTATTTAGGTTCGTTTCCATTTGGTTATCCCGGAAGCAAATTCGAATATTTATTAGTCATTTTCAGCTCTATTATCCAAGAAACTATCTTTAGAAACATAGGTATGTTCACGGGGAACTACATTCAGTTGTATTATTAGTCATTCCTGCTCCACGCAAAGTATGTAAGTTGTCATGTTTGTAACCATTTATCCCGGTATCAAAGTTGATATTATTTAAGAGTGACCAAATCATGTAAAAGTTATTTTACCTGTTGATGTAGCTCTATTTTGCACACACCACAACTCAAGTATATTTATGTTAAATACAGATGATGGTTCAAAGAAACTAGTCAACTAGATTTTAATGCATCGATTCATAGTAGTGCACTAAATATCATAAGTCTACACTGGGCTTCAAAGTATACAAATGATAATTTTAATTTGACTGTGGTGTTTAATGGGTTAGAAAAATGATTTAGAAAAACATGTATTGACTTTGACTTTAATAAGGTTGACTTGTAAACCTTGTAAATTTTGGACAAACAGTTTAAAGTGAAGTTTGTGCTGTTAAAAGGAAGATTCTTTTGTTAAGGCTTATTATCATAAATTATATCATCTGATGATTTATTTTGATAAAACATGAAATATGTTACAAAATTTCTTGGAACTAAAAAAAAAAAAAAAAAAAGTAGCAAGAGGAATCAGCAAAATGGTTGCACATAATAAACATTCCACAGGATCTATAGAGCTTCTCTTCCTCTCTTCATTTTAGCAACTCTCACAACAACTGCAACATGTATATTGTCCATGACAACCTTAGAAAACATGAAAAGCTTGTGTCTCCATTGCTTCTTGAACAACAAAACCCCAATTACACCCCAAAAACCTGTAGCAAAACCACACGCTATGTCCAAGTAAAACAATACCCTCTTAGGTTCATCAACTTCTTCATATTTTCTGTTGCTTGTAGTTGTTTGGTCTTCATTATTGGAGCAATTCTTCGGCAATGGAGCACCACATAGATCTCTATTACCAGCATATATTGATGGATCGGTAAGGGTCTGCAATTGACTGCCTATTGGAATTCGCCCATACAAGTTGTTGTGTGACAAATTCATATAGCTCAAAAATGTCAAAGATGACATGCTTGGAGGGATCATTCCAGTTAACTTGTTTACAGAGAGATCAAGAGAATTTAATGCTTTCATGTTTCCAATTGCATAAGGAATGCTCCCACTAAGATTATTATGAGACAAATTGAGACCCACCAAGGCACCAACATAATAAGGGTTGATAACTCTTCTGGTATTTCTCTCAAAAGTTTATTGCTTAAAAGGTCCATGTTAACGACAAATTGCAAGGTCGTTGTGTATTCTGGATTAACACCTTTCATGACCTGAAGAATGTCTAGGCCGTAACTATCTGTGTCATTATGAACTGATTCGACGCTACCCCTTATCATGCCACTTAACTTCTTGAAACAACGAGGTATTTCTCCTGTTATGTTGTTCTGAGCAATATCCAAAATCTGAAGACCATTCTTAAGGCATAAAGATCGAGGAATTCTTCCAAAAAAGTATTTTTTATGTAGTTTGAGAACTACTAGATGGTTAAGGTGATCTCCAATCCATTTGGGTAAGCTTCCATATAATTCATTATCACCCAAATCTAGAACTCTTAAATCATAAAATTTTTCCAAGGAAATCAGAAGCTCTCCTCTCAAGCTATTGTTATTCAAGTTTAGCCATGTCAGCGAATAAGACAGATTACCAATGAAATTTGGAATAACCCCTGATAGCTCATTTGAGTTAAATACCATTGCCTTCAAGTTTATGAGATTCTATAGACAGCGAGGAATTTTCCCAGATAACCTATTTTTAGAAAGATCAAGAACTTCCAAGTGCGTCCACTTGCACAATGACTCTAGAATTGGTCCACTGAAAAAGTTATTTTTCAGAAACAATGACCCCTCATAACCAGTTAAGGGTTTGCTTGTAGGAAGGTTTGTCATTGGCCCACTGAGTTGGTTGTGAGAGAGATCTAACAATTGAAAGATTGACATCTTTCGCAGCCATTTACAAAGATATCCGGAAATCTTGAATTTGACATTACTAGCTCCCTAAGTTTCTTTTGAGTTCTTAACCACCAAGGAAATTTAGATGAAATATTACATGAATCTATTCGAACTTTTCTAAGTTGGAATGGAGGTATCCAATCACGTGAAATATTGGATGACAATTTCGGATTGAAAGATGCAAAAAAGTACTTCAGCTTTGAGAGCTTAGCCAAATGGGTTTCAGAAACTGCACCTTCTAAAGAATTATTTGAGACATCTAAATATATAAGCTTGGTGAGTTGCCTCATGGACGATGTAATTGTCCCATTCATCAAATTTGATGAAACAGAAAGTTTTTGTAATGAAGTCAATCTTCCTAGAGATGTCGGGATGGGACCGGTCAATTGATTGTTGTTTAAATATAAGACCTTCAAAGCAGTTAATTTTCCTATAGAGGTAGGAATTGGGCCCATCAATTGGCTATTTTCTAGAATTAATTCTCTCAATGCTTTAAACTTTCCAAAAGATTCAGGAAGTTTTGAACCATTTAATTCATTCCAACTCAAATCCAAAACCTCTATAGCTATCGGGAGCATTCAGATATATTGGTTGATGGACCAATCATTTCTCTTTGAATATGATTGTGATCAACCCTCAATAGCTTCAAATGACATTGTTTCCAAAGTCCAATATGCCTGATATGGTTATAGTTACTATAGGAAAGTTTAAGTGTGAGAAGGCCAGAAATGACAGGAAGTGATGACTTTAGAAAGTTATCTAAAAGATCAAGGGAGCTAAGTGAACTCATGTTCATCAAAAAAGGCAGGAACTCTCCATATATGTAGTTTTGACTAAGATCTAAGTACTGAATGTTTGAATATTTACTTGTATTAACATGAATGCGAGACAAATGAGTATTTTGGAGCGAACAATTAGAAAAATGCAATTCAGATGCGAAAGGAACTATGTTGAGTAAATTTTCAAAACTATGTGGCTGACTGAGATCGTAACTTGAAAGATCAAGGGATACAAGGGAAGTCATGTTTCTTAAAAAGCCAGGGAAAGAATTACCTCGTAAGTAACACCAACTAAGATCTAGGAGTTGGATATTGGCAAGCATACTACTAGAATTTAGTCGAGAAAGATCAACTTAGATGTTGAGATTTTCAGATTCTGACAAATGTAATTCTAATAACGAAGGCATATTCAAGTTGAGTAATTTGTCAAGATTTTGTGTTTGGCTAAACTCTAATTGACTCAGGTCAAGATGCTAGAGAGACGAAAGGCCAGAAGCCCACGTCAAATCATCTGCCATCAGCATATTGAAACCAAGATCAAGAACATGCAAATTAGAAAGGTTGCAAAGGTGATGAGGAATATTACCACAGAACCTCGCATGAGACAGATTGAGAAATCACAGCTGTTTCAAGGATCCAATGAACTCAGGGATTTTGCTACATTGGAAATCATTACTGCTTACATCCATGTATTTCAGATATCTTAACTCGGCCAAAGCAGAGTTTAATTCACCAGCTAAATATCTATAATCCAAGGAATCAACATCATTAGAAAATTCTTCATCAAAGAAATCGGAGTGCTTATTGTTCAAGTTAATACCATCCCAAGATTTTGACCTAAGATGAAGGCTAACAACATGTCTGGTGACACCATCACAGCCGACCCCAAACCACTTGCAACGATCACTTCCCACCCAAGACGAGAGTCTGTTGTTGTAATCTTTGACGCTATGTTTGAACTTCAGAAGAGCAAGCCTCTCCTTTTTAAAGCATCCCACAGTCAAATTATCAGCACCCAAACAAGTCATTATAGTATAAGTGTAGGACCTTAAATCAATCAACTTTATCACAAATATAAGCATTAGATGAAGTAAAGATGGTGACTTGATAATATGTATGTGGCGTTAAGATAGATAAAGAGAGTATAAAGATAAAGAGAACTTTATTAATAAAACACACACTTACACACACAAGCACACACCTCAAATGAGCCTTTGAGGTGTTTAAATAGTTGGATACATGAGATGCCCTAAAGGCTTTCTATGGGCTTGGGCTTGGACTTGGTTACATGACTAGATAATAAGGCTTATATAACATTGCACATAACATATTAGTTTGCCAAGTCCAAATCCCAACTAACTTAAACTATTACATAAGACACAACATTCTAATAATGAGAATGACCATCACTTTCTAATATAATTTTTAATGCTAACAATCTCCCCCTAAGGGGTGGTCATTCGAATGATGCTCCACGTGATTAGGTCTTCTTTGTTCTTTGTTGTTGACCATTGTATATCGTAGTAGAATAGTCATAAGTCTTTGTTCCTTCATGCTTTGTGATCTTTGATGACTGACTTTTCATTGTTCTTTGTTCCTTTGTGATGTGGAGAAATCTGCCTTTCGTCACTTCGGCGCCTGTGGTGGTTGTTCGCCATTCCAACATGCTTATATATCTTTGAACTTTGACATTCATATGCACGTAGTTCCCTTTCTTTCACTTTGATCTTTAGTCTTTTTACTTTGTAGATTCTTCTTTTTGGCGTGGAATCTTTCTTTGAACGTTGTGTTGTATGGATCTTTGAGGGAGCTTTCTTTAACTTCCAGATGTATGTACGAGCATGCGGAATCTGTCGCCATGGAGATGATGTATGGCTGCAGGTAACCAGTTAGCAATAAATCAACCGGTACTTACAGGTTCGAATTAGAGATCGTCAAAGGCCGTTCCCATGTCAGATACTCCCGAGGGAGCTTACAAGACCTACTTAGTAGCTCAATGACTGGGTGAGTCACTGGGGATCACTCCACGACTGTAGACCATTTGAAACCACCGCGAATACTAAGCGTAACCCATAAGGAATTACCGAAGTGACCTGCTGTCAGGGCTGTTTGATGTTGACCCTGGCAGGAATTTCCATTCAATCATTGAGAATCACAAAAGTGAATCCTCTCATAAATGTTCTGGTAGATTGCTAAGATCTGCGTAGGACTCTTAAGTTTACATCTGGTGTCCTTAATGTTGAACAACCAGTGTAGAATATCATGTGTTCCTATGAGATCTTTTGATGAATCTCGGGGCTCTAGACTCGATAAGTGCACATTTGGTTTCCTATGCGGAGATTAGGGAGAGGTCTCCTGCTTCAATATCAACCATCTCTAAGAGATAGGTCAATAGATTACACTGGTTCCCCGTGAGAATGAAACAAGCTCTTTTAAGAGAACTTGAGTGGCTAGAAGGTTAAGTGCAGTGCGTCACTGGGTCCATGACATCTTTATCTTCAATACCGGTGTCACCTTAGTAACAACCAGTAGCATATGAGTTGAACCCGGTGTCTGCCTTAAGGTTGAACATATAGAGGGCTATTTCTTTTCACCCTTTTTCATAACTTTTCTTTTTAATTCTTCAACCCCTTCTTTCTCCTTTCTCATTTTCTCCTTTTTTCAATCATACCTAAGGACTTCTAATTCTAATATATTGGATTTGTCCTTGGGTAGATCCCTCCGGATCTGGTGGATCATAGGACGGTTTTTCCTAACCTTAGTCACCTTATAACTCCATGACTATCCTATAATTGCCATAAAACCATTTATTTGAAAATCTCTCAAAGTGTTTATGAAAATTAAACACATTGTTGTTACCAATTTGAGAGTTTTGTAACTTTTGAAGGACTCCCCCTTCACATGTGCTCATGTAATTTTTAAGAAATTTGCACATGCGGGAGGAGTTTGCACTTTTTGAATTGATCCACTTTCAGTGAACATGACCGATTCGAGACACGCTTACATCACTAGTTAGACTAGCTTGAAATTATTACCCGTCCTGGTCAAGTCCAAAGAAAGTCTCTCGATATGGTACATTCTACTCAGACAAGTCCTATTCGAGACACGCTTACATCACTAGTTAGACTAGCTTGAAATTATTACCCGTCCTTGTCAAGTCCAAAGAAAGTCTCTCGATACGGTATATTCTACTCAGACAAGTCCTATTCAAGAAAAGCTTACATCACTAGTTAGACTAGCTTGAAATTATTACCCGTCCAGGACAAGTCTTTTCGATTACTGACATTTTAAGCTTCGTCAATTCATTGGTACTATCTGAGTTGAGCTCTTTTGAGATTCAGCCACAATCCTTAAACATCTTTGATCACATTTTAATCATGTTTTCTCCCCCTCAAAAATAGCATACCGTGATATTTTTGATATCAACTGATTAAGAAAAAGCTTTTGGAGAGAAAGACAGATTTGTTTTTGCATGATTTCGGAACATTTTTGTGTTGTACTCCCCCTTAATAATAGCTCATTTAAAATCAATTAAGGGTTTAGAGGGAGTTAGCTTGAGCACTCATTTTGAGAGATTTTGAGAAATCTTTTTGAACAATCTTGAAAAAGTGCTCAAGAATTCTGTTTGAAAACAAGTTTATGCTTGAAATCTTTTTCGTTTGTTTAGACTCGAACTTTTTGAAAAAGATTTCGTCATTGAACGTACGAGTTCTTGATTTGAAAATAATCAGAAGTCATCATTTTAAGCCCGGGTTTCGTACTGAAGTATACGAAAGCCATTGTGAAGAAACTTTTGAGAATCGACATGTTTTAGAAAAACATTTTAAAGAACTCCCGTTCAAGCATCTGTACATGTCCGTATCATTTTTGAATGACATTTCTAGAAACGTACAGAATATTGATTTATACGAGAGACATGTCGTGAGAAGAATATTTTTGGAATTTTTGATTTTATATTGTTTTTGTATTTTTTGAAATTTTATATTTTTGTATTTTGTTTTTCAAAAAAAATATATACAAAGAAGATTTGAAGAAAGAAAAAGTTAAGCTGTGACAAGTAAAAGTGGAGTTAAAAGAGAAACAAGAAAAGGATTTCCACGTGAGATGTTGACGTAAAGTTCTTCTTTACCACATTGGGTGTATGAACTCTCATCACTTTCATAATTACCTGCATCCACAGAAGAAGAATTTGCACATATAACAGTGTTAGAAGTGCATGTTTCCTCACATTGAGGGGTGTTCACTTTCAATGGTTGTAGTGGTTGCTACTTCCTTTTCCTGATGATTTTTACTATTATTTGTCTTGGTGCAACAATCAAGAATCTTTCCTGTGGGAATCCATCTAAGACCAACTGTATTAAAAACTTTTCCCGTGGGAATCCACCTAAGGTAAGATCTAGGAGTTTTTTTTCTTTCCAGGTGCAGCGGAAGTCTCATTTTGAGAAAAACTACATCCTGTAGAGATCCACCCATTAGGTTTCTTAGCCTTTTGCTTCTTATCAACGGGTTTGTTTCTATTTGGTGTCTTAGTGGATTGTACCTATGTGCATTTTCTTTCTTGATATATTGTGCAACACATGTATTATGATTAGCTGAAAAAACACATTTTTGACATATAGGACAGACAAATTCAACATTTTTGTTTAAAACTGCAACCTTAACGTTGTCTCTACAGTTATTTGGCGATTGATTTTTATTCGAAGAAGACTTTGAATTCGTGGTGTTTTGATTTACGTGCCTAACATTCTCTTTGCGCAACTACTCTTAGATGCACGCCACTCCCTAGTGTTTTGTTGATTGTTCCTAGGTAATGGTTTACTACTACTAGTAGTGCTTTGGAATCTTGTAGAATTCATCACACTAGGTTTTGCGCCTAAAATTCCTTCTTGTCGAAGTTGTGTCTTTTTCCTAGCTTCTTCTAGATGGTGATTGTGGACCATGTCGTTAGAACCAACAGATTCTTTAATAGTTTTTGTAGTCACATTTGGTGTACTATTCCTAGAAGGGCCAGGTGCACTCACATTTGTGTTACTTTCAACAACCAATTTTTGTTTATCAACAATCTTTTCATTTTCACTTTGCTGAGGCAAGGGTGTTGGAGTGACTGGTTTTGTCAAATCCTTTTTCTCATCGACTTTTGGAGCAAACTGTGAAATTGACATTTTTGGTTTTTGAACCGTGTTTAAAACATTTGGTTTCTCCGAAGTCGATGGTTTTGCAAACTTAGTTTCCTCACCCTTCCTTTTTTGACTTTCAAGCTGAGCCCTCAAAAGATCATTTTGCTCTTTCATGTTCTTGAAGGCACGCTCATACGACAGTTTGTCATACTTGCATTCTTCCTTTTTTCGATCAAGTTGTTTAAAACATGACACATTTTCTTTTTCAGGCTTTATAAGAGCATTTTCATATTTAGAAACAATTTCGGAGGTCTCAGCTCTCATTCTTTCATCGTCTTGAACCGAATATGTTTGTATGATGATAGACATTATATCAGTAGTCATAACGGCTTCGAAGAGAGAATCATTTAGGTTTTCGAAAACATTGAGTTGCTCAAAAGATTCATTGGCCTTCTTTATCAGGG
The DNA here is from genome assembly GCA_030686995.1 of Artemisia argyi. NCBI lineage: Eukaryota > Viridiplantae > Streptophyta > Magnoliopsida > Asterales > Asteraceae > Artemisia > Artemisia argyi. The sequence continues at coordinate 33,980,373 of CM060697.1, forward strand.
ATTTGTGATCCGTGACGAAGTCAGCTGTTTCTTTAAAAAATGCTTGTTCAAAATGAATGACACCAGCATGAATATTATTAATTTGAGGAGCAAAATCACTTTCAAGAATCTTTTTAAGCTGTAAATGAACTGTGGAATTCCAGTTGATCTCATTAAGTCTCATTTTAGATTCTAAAGTCGTTTTAAGTTGCCCAATTCTGGTTTTAAGATCATCAAGATATCCCCTTGCAGCACTTGTGTTAAAAGTGTTGTTTGAGGAAATCTGTTCCATGTTAGAAATCGATTTGGAAGCAACTACTTTCTTAGAAAACATTTTTGAGAATGGTCGTTTTATGGAAAACACTGATGGCTCTTTTTGTGGAACAAAAGTAATTCCTGAAAGTTTGTTCAATTTGTTGTAATCAATCGGTTTCAAATCCTTTTATTTCATTTTAGTAATGCTCTCTTCGACAAGTTCCATCATTTCCACAGAATCCCGAACGACGGGAGGATCATGTTTGGTGTAAATCACATTACCATTATACAAAACATGCTGTTCTTGCTGAGCTTTCTTGAGATTACAAGGATTTGTGTTACCAAGAGCCATTTTATTTTTTGTATGGTAAATCGGATTAGTTTGATTTGAAATCATTTTCATTGTTTGACTTGACTGACCCGACTTAACCACTAATTCTTCTAGATGTGCAATCATGTGTTCTGACTGTATGATTTTGTCCAAAAGTTTATCTTCTTTCTTTGCAAAGTCCTTTTTCAACTCACCCCTTTCCTTTTCAATATTGGTATAAGCTGTTTTTTTGTTTTGAAAGTTGGTTTTTTAACTCAAAAATTTCTTGTTTTAAAGAGTTAATGGTTTTTGTTGAACTTATTTCAAGATTAGCAAACTTGTTTTTCCATTCCCTATCTTTAACAAGTAACTTCTTAAAACCAATTTCAAGTTCTGACTCGCTTTCTTTGTGAATTTTAAAACTTTTTGCATTTTCCTTGTATCTCTCAAGCTCAGTGGTCAATTTCTCATTCGCGGCCTTAACATCGCGATTGACCTTTTTCACTTTCTCGATTTCAATACCACAATTATTTAATAATGATTCAAATAAAGCACGTGTTTCCTCATCATTCTCAGCATGCGGTGAAACGAAGCCTCCATTATGATTCACATCTGGAGTTGCTGAAGGAGTATTGCTACTACTTGGCGTGTCCAGGGATGTATCATAAGTGAGTGCTTGCTTCTCAGAATGCTGTTCCTCATGAGGAGACATATCAAATATATCATTATTATGACATTTGTTTAAATTTGAAACCTCAGATGGTGCATTAGTGTCATAAACAGGAAGTGTGTCAGAATCCGTGTCATACTTAGCTTCCTGAAGATTCGCCATGAATATGCAGTTCGCATCGATATCCTCTCTGTCTTCCATTTCATCCATAAGAGCCATAAAATCATGTTCCTCTGCATTCAATTGAAACCCTGCCTTTTCTTTTTGTGCCGACATTACTGCTTTCTGCAAATACTCTAGATCTTTCTTGTTCGGCTTAGTAGGACAGTTCCTTGCCATATGACCTACTCCTTAGCAGTTGAAACACTTTACCGGATTACCCTGATTCACATTTCCATAATTCCCAACAACTGGGGCTGCCATATTCCTATTCTGATTACCCATTGCCTGATTGCCAACAAATTTGACCCCTCTGATTTCCAACAAATTAACCCATCTGATTCCCTGCATACTGACCCAACTGATTCTACATATTCTGATTACCCATGTGAAATCCAGTGGTATATCCCTGTTGATTCCCTATAACTCCAACCATTTGGCCTTTATTGCCCATATTGAAACTCGGCTGAGCAATTTGCTTGTTGCGAGTGTTCGATGAAATCCTTTGGTTGTTGTTAGTTGGTGTAGAATAACTTCCTTGGAATGCCTTTGTCAGAAAAGCAAATGCTTGTGTCAAGGCTGCAGTAGCTTCATCATTGTCAGTGAATTCTGGTTCTTGGAACTGTGGGTATTGTTGTTGTTGAATAACATGTTGTTGTTGTTGTTGTTGTTGTGGGTAGAACTGTTGTTGGTAGACAGGTGTTGGTTGTTGAATGTAGGATGGTTGCATGTAGTTATGAGTGGAAGATGATGATGGTTGTTGTGTGTTCACTGGTAAAGATGTTAGTGTATTAATCATTAATGCTAGAGGATCATGCTTTTTAGCAAGCATTACAGCCCTTACTTCATTAGCTTCATCTTGATTTTGCTTCAAGAAGTCATACAACTGATCATAAGTCACTTCATGCAAATTCTTTGTCTGATAAACAATAGTGACGTATCTTCCCCATTCTGGTTGCAACTCATTCAGAAAAATGGTGTTGTTAGCAATATTTGTCTGACTGAGGTTGTGTCTGGATAAATCATTCATGATCTTACAGAACCCGTGGTAGTACGTCTCTATGGATTCACCAGGTATTGAAGTAAACTTGCGAAGTTCCTTAAGCAATTGTGTTTCCATTTCCTGTTTCCCGATGTCTGTCCCATACATTAACCTCTTGACTCTTTCCCAGACAGCATGAGCACTTACTTCACTATCAACTGTAACATAAATGGTTTCAGGTAAACCAAGAACGATGTAATGAAATGCCTGATCATCAGCTTCGATCAGTTTTCTGTCTTCTACAGTGTATTCAGTCTCATTCTGATCTCTGTAAAATGGTTGCATGGGTGGGGTTCCATCTAGATCTCCAGGGTCTAGTACTTGTATTGGTTTGAAGGGTCCATCCACAATGGATTTGACAAGAAGTGTACCATTTGTTTTGCTCTTAAGATAGCGCATCATACGACTAGCCCACTGCAAGTATCCACCCTTTGACAGCATGGGAGGTCGGTTTTCGGCACTGGCTGCATGAATGTCTTGCTGAGTTGCCATTGATAGATGATAAAGTTGATCTTGGATCGATTCAACGAAGTAGGAGTTGTGTTTAGTGTAAGTTAATGCAGGTTGTTATGGTGAAAAATTTGTTCTGAAACCTTAAAAACCTCAATAACTTCTTCCCGGAGCGTTTTTAGTTAACTCTGATGATCTGTTCTTATGCGTAGACACTAATCTTATGGTTAACTTGAATCTTACGCGAAACTGATAACTTATGCGTAAACAAAAAGTTAGCATAAAGAGAAGTTATGCGTAAACTGAAAGTTTAGGCGTAAACTTTTGCTTTATGCGTAAGTTTTTGGCTTAGGCGTAAGCAATTGTTTATGCGCAAGGTTAAAGAACCAAAAAAATCTCTCAAACTTGTCCAAGCTTGAAAGATATCCCGTGTCGAAGTATTCCACTAACTTGTCCAAGCTAGGGAAGTACTGAGTAAAACTTCTGAGTAGGATCTTCTGAGTAGGATCTTTTGAGTAGGATCTTCTGAGTAGGATCTTTTGAGTAGGATCTTTTGAGTAGGATCTTCTGAGTAGGATCTTCTGAGTAGGATCTTTTGAGTAGGATCTTCTGAGTAGGAAAAGGGTTTTTTGCTAAACTTTAAGCAAAGGATTATCAACCAGCTAAAAAAACGATTTTTTTCACCCAAAACTCATTTTCCACTTGTTTCTTTTGATCAAATCTTTCTCAAAACACTTAAAATCACTAAAACTTCAATAAAGACAACAACTTTAACACTAAAACTTGTAAAAATCAAAACTTTTTGAAGAAAAAGTGCACGTATATATGAAAAATACGCAACTTTTTAACAAAAACTTGATAAAAACACTCCTAAATCATTGTTAGGCGATTGATAGCACTTGTAGGACCTTAAATCAATCAACTTTATCACAAATATAAGCATTAGATGAAGTAAAGATGGTGACTTGATAATATGTATGTGGCGTTAAGATAGATAAAGAGAGTATAAAGATAAAGAGAACTTTATTAATAAAACACACACTTACACACACAAGCACACACCTCAAATGAGCCTTTGAGGTGTTTAAATAGTTGGATACATGAGATGCCCTAAAGGCTTTCTATGGGCTTGGGCTTGGACTTGGTTACATGACTAGATAATAAGGCTTATATAACATTGCACATAACATATTAGCTTGCCAAGTCCAAAGCCCAACTAACTTAAACTATTACATACGACACAACATTCTAATAATGAGAATGACCATCACTTTCTAATATAATTTTTAATGCTAACAAGAAGCAATGATGATGATTACAGAAAATTGGTAGAGCACAACGCCCTTTGGTTTTCCCATGATCAAACTCGATTAAGCTAAAAACAAATGACCGTCTGGCTATGAATTGTTGTATGCAAACATACTAAAGGTATATATACACATGTATGTGAATCGACAACGTCAATCACCAACAGTATATGGCGTGTCGGACCAGTATAATATTGATCATTGGAAAATTTGCAAAAATCTAAAGAAAAGATTAGTCACTAGGTCAATGTTAATCGAAAGCCATCCCAACATCTTTATAACCTTTTCATTACATGACGAAAGGTTGGTGGTTCATTACTAGATAATTAGTTTTGAAAATACAAGATATACGTAAAACCGTAATATCACTTCCTCCTCATCTCAATTTATAAGCGCTTAGTTTTAGTTATCACGCGTTCAATACAGATTTTAATTGAAAACTAAAAATATCTTAAACATGTAACTTATTGCTACAAAACATGCTAAAAAACGTTGACATGCATTTCAAAACAAAAATAAACTATTAAGCTTATATTGGGTCACTTGGGATACTTGCTCCAAGTCTCTTTTAGCAATCATGATAGAGTGTTTCTTACTTCTATTAATGTACCTTTTGGAATAAAATTTCAGTCTACTGTAAGTTACAGTTGCCAAAATTGACCAGTTCTAACAAGACAAACCAGCCACTTAATCATCATATATTTTAGTTGTTTTACTGTGACGAGCCAACCAAAATTTATATTAGTGTGTTAAGATAGGTTGATAACATTAAATAACCTATTAAAACTCAAAATCCATTATCTTTTTAACATCTTGTTCATGCGTAATACGGAACTTGAGCTTGATAAAAAGAATTGAACGAGTCTCTTTTCCAAGGTGGATTAAGATATTAATTTCAAAGGCTAGGAATGTGCTTAAAATCATTACTCATAAGATTAAACTTCAGAAGGCTAACAAGGATTGACAGGCACAGATTTAAACTATTTCCTGAAAGATCAATCATGAACTTTAGAGTGCTCGTGCTTAATTTGCCTCAATTGATGGATTTAAGGATTCAAATGTCTGGTTTAATTATGTAGACAGATCGATATTAAGAAGAATGGGAGATAGCATATTATAGAGTCCATGGTTTAAAAACTGAATATTGCATGCAACTCTGAAAATAATAGTAGGGAACATGTTTAGCAAGTTTATATTCTATGCAGACAAACGGATGTCATGTTCTGCAAAATAGTATGATACGAATCAAATTGATTAATTACATTTATGAAAAATAAAATTTCGAACAATATGAAATACTTAAAAATTAAAACCAAGACCTAAGCTTTTACTACAAGCCTAAGATATTATAGTGATGACCCGTGTTCGAATACGGTTTACGACATATTTGTTTAAATGAACTTTTTCTCATTCAAATATATTATAGAGTAAATTATCCCCAAACTCACTTCAAATTGCGCATTTAGTTCCAAATTATCAAAAATCACATACTTAGTCCCAACATTTTTTACTAATTAAGAATTTTGTCGTTTATGCTAACGGGTGTTACCTTTTATAGTTAGTCAACACACGTGAGTTATGTGCGATGGGTATTTTAGTAGTTGCATTGTTTGTCTACTTCTCCACATTATTTATTGTCAGACCTTCTCATTACATTAGAACACTTCCCTAAACTAGTCCCATCAAGTTTCCCTCCCATCCATACCTTTTCCTCTCACAACTCTTCTAGTGAATTCATTGTCACCCAAGTCTAAGACTCTCAATGTATCTTCATCATTGACTGTAGAAGCAATTTTGTTAACGTTGTTTATATTCACAAAATTTATGATATGGGCACCCTTTAATTGGTTATATGCTAGATTTAACCCATTCAATGACCTTAAATTTTCGATAGCTTCAGGGAATGGTCCAGTTATTTTATTTTTTATATTTATTTATTTATTTGGTGAAAAAGGTGAACATATATTAAGGGTGTTGATACTTACACCATTTTATTTGATAGTTACACCACTTTATACAAGTTGTACAACACACAGTACAACAATGTAATGCACGGATTATGGTGAAAGTATAAAAAGTTGTGGTGTGAGTATCAACACTCATATATTAACTTCCCAAATTTACAACAAATATAGAAACAATGGTTATGGGCATGCCCATGAACCAAAATACAACTAACATTCACTAGTCTATGAAAACATCAAACTAGCACATATAGGGTACTGAATACAAGATATTTGATGATGCTAAGATCATATACCTGATGAAGCATATTTGTTGAAGCATATAATCACTTGACTGCTTCTCGTTACATTGCTTCCAAAGTTCACCTATTTTCACCCATCATAGTCCCACAACTAAATTTTATGACTCTTAATTTCCAGTCCTGCAAGAGATTCTATAATTGAACCCATTAATTGATTCTCATCTAAATTAAAAATCTCCAAATCATACTGGGAACATTCGGACATGTTTGTTGATGGGCCAATCTGTTGGAAACACGAGAGCCTTTTAGGCTACTTGATGAAGAGAGGAATACTTAGAGAGCTTTTACAATAGAACTTTATTGCTTAAGCTTTGCTTCATATGGTCTCTTACAAATGCATCACCCTAAATCCTATTTATACTACTCTATGGAACATTCTAGATCGAGGTATTTTCTATGACTCTCTAGATTTTTCTACTAGGTATTCTACCACAACTATCTAAATATATCTAGTAGATATCATCTACTACAACCTTTTAAACATTTCTATAGATATCCTTCTACGACTTTCTAGAAGCTTCTATACCATTCTACAACTTTCTAGAAGCGTCTTCTATATGGGCTCGGGCTTTTATGGATAGTTCAATCTTTATTGAACTAAATCAAGTTTAAGATCCAAAACCCCCTTTAAACTTGATTTCCCGACTCCAAGCATTATCCTTAGTCTTGAGAAATCTCGCTCGTTGAGCGTCTTAGTGAAGATATTCGCAACTTGGTTTTCGGCCCTCGCATGTGTAACTCGTATAGCCTTCCTCTTCATAGTTGATACCACGCTTCTTCTTGTAACCTTTTAGCCACAAGCCTTGCCTTGTACTTCTCCACTTCACCTTTGGCGTTTTTCTTGGACTTGTATACCCGCTTAACTCCAATAGCCTTTTGGTCTTTCGAAAGGGTCATCAACTCCCATGTATCATTCTTTTCTATTGACTTTATCTCCTCGTCCATGGCTTGTCTCCATTTCTTACTTTTCATAGCCTCCTCAAAAACTAAAAGTTCATAGTCAGCATATAAACAAAGAAGGGGTATCTCATTAGTTACCTCGTATAGCTCCTGCAAACTTCTTGTCTTTGGTTCTCCTTCACTTGAACTTGATGGTGAATCTTGGGTTGGAGTTGGACTTTGAGGTTGTTCGACTTCTTCACTTGATTCACCCGTTTCTTCTTCTTCGGTCATAGGAAGAAAGTCATACCTTTCATTTTTCGTAATACTCCAATCCCATGCTTCTTCTTCATCAAACTCTACGTCTCTACTCACTACCACCTTCTTTGTAATTGGATTATTGAGCTTATAACCTTTCGACTGCTTGTCATAGCCAACGAACACATGTTTCTCACTTATATCATCAAGCTTTAATCGCCTTTGGCTCGAAACGTGGACATACGCTATGCTTCCAAATACCCTTAGGTGAGAGACGGTAGGCTTCATCCCAGTCCATGCTTCTTGTGGAGTCTTGTTGTCTAAAATCTTTGATGGACACCAGTTCAATAGATATAATGCACAATCAACCGCCTCGGCCCAAAACTCCTTTGGCATCTCCTTACTTTTCAACATGCTTCGGACCATATTGAGAATGATTCTATTCTTTCTCTCCACCACTCCATTTTGTTGTGGGAGTAAGGAGCCATTAGAAATCTCCGGATCCCATTATCCTCACCAAATTTGTTAAATTCTTTCGATAAAAATTCTCCACCTCTATCGGATCTCATGGATTTAATTTTTTAAACCTTTCTCCTTTTCTACCATAGCTTTAAATGTCTTAAAAGCTTCAAAAGCTTTGGATTTTTCTTTTAGAAAATATACCCAAGTTTTTCTTGAAAAGTCAGCAATAAAAAGTATGAAGTAAAGATTATTACCATGAGAGGGTGGAGTAATAGGATCGCACAAATTCGTGTGAACTAGTTGTAGAGGCTCCTTAGCTCTGGATGTCACTTCTTTCGGGAACGAACTCCTAGCATGCTTCCCAAGAAGGCATCCTTCATACACTTGATTGGGATGATCAATTTGATCTAGCCCTTTCACCATTCCCTTTGAGGATAATAACTTTAAGTCACCAAAGTTTAAGTGCCCGTACCTCATGTGCCAAAGCCATGAAAGATCCTTAAGATAACTCTTTAAGCACTTAGCTTCATTATGTTGAATGTTTAGAAGGAACATTCGGTTTTTAGTCATAGGTACTTTTGCTATGAGCTTTCCTTTAGGATTTCTTATTGTGGCACTATGATCCTTGAAATGAATATCGTAATTTTTCTCTAAAAGTTGTCCCACACTTAAAATGTTACTTTAAAGGTTGGGCACATTGTATACGCCTGAAATATATTGGTGACTTCCATCTTTAGATCGGATGAGCATCTTACCTTTTCCTTTCACCGGTGCCTTTGATTCATCTCCAAAGGTAACATTACCTTTACTTGTTTCCATCTCCATAAACAAGTCTTCTTCACCCTTTATATGGTTCTCGCAGTGGAATATATATGCCATGGCTCTATCGTATCTTCTTGTTAGTCATGTCTTACCATTAGCAAGGTAAGCTCATCTATGTCTTCTACCTCCACAAGATTAGCTTCTTCTTCCACTTGTCTTGAGCTACTACACTCACTGGCATAATGACCATATTTGCGACAATTATAACATTGTATTTGGGGCTTATCTCCTCTTTGAGATTAAAAGCCTCTCCTACGAATTCTTCGATATGGAGAGCATTGATTTTGATCTTCTTTCTTGACATCTTCTCTTCCTCTTCCTCATCCTCGGCCTTGGAAACCACCACAACCTTGAAAAATACCGCGCCCCCATCCTTGCTCCTTTCCATGTAGAAAGCTCTTTTCTCTTTCTTTGAAAGAGACCTTTGAGTTTAAAGCTTGCTCTAAGGGTTCTTTCCCCTTCTTTTCTTCAAATTCTCTTCATGGGCTTGTAAAGATCTCATGAGTTGATCAATGGTCATAGAGTCTATGTCTTTTGACTCCTCTATAGCCACGGCAATGTAATCAAAGCTTGGTGGCAAAGAGTGAATAATCTTTTCTATGACCCTTGTGTCACTCAAGCTTTCACCATTTCTCTTCATTTCATTTGAAATGGTCAAGACACGAGTGAAATAATCCGAAATGGTTTCGGATTCCTTCATTTGGAGCTTTTCGAACTCTCCTCTAAGAGTTTAAGACGTACCTTTTCACCTTGTCAATTCCTTTGAAAGCATGTTGAAGGATCTCCCACGCTTCCTTAGAAGTGGTTGCATTTGCAACTTTCTCAAACATCGCATCATTAAGACATTGATAGATGAGTGTAAGAGTACTTTGATCCTTCTTTCTTGCCTTTTGCAACTCCACCCTTTGGGCGGCATTCAACGAATTTTCATCATCAACTTTCTTAACACCTTTCTCGACTATCTCCCACACATCATGTGAACCAAGTAACGCCTTCATTTGAATGCACCAACTACCATAGTTGTCTTTGGTAAGACGAGGAAATTGGAACAAGTTCATTGCACTTGACATCTCGATCTTCTAGCTCTGATACCACTTTGTTGGAAACACGAGAGCCTTTTAGGCTTATACTTGATGAAGAGAGGAATACGTAGAGAACTTTTACAATGGAACTTTATTGCTTAAGCTTTGCTTCATATGGTCTCTTATAAATGTATCACCCTAAATCCTATTTATACTACTCTATGGAACATTTTAGACTAAGATATTTTATGACTCTCTAGATTTTTCTACTAGGTATTCTACCACAACTATCTAGATACATCTAGTAGATATCATCTACTACAACCTTCTAAACATTTCTATGGATACCATTCTACGACTTTCTAGAAGCTTTCATACCACTCTACGACTTTCTAGAAGCTTCCATACCATTCTACAACTTTCTAGAAGCATCTTCTATATGGCCTCGGGCTTTTATGGGTTATATCTCTATTGAACTAAATCAAGTTTAAGATCCAACTCAATCCACACACTCAATTCCTTTAGATGACATTGTCTTCAGATTCCAATAAGATCAAATTGCTCAAATTTATTGTAAGAAAGATTGAGCTTCATAAGGTTAAGCATGAAAGGAATTAATGAATTCAAGCTGTTTTGTGAAAGGTCAAGGACCCTTAGTGAAGTCATGTTTGTTAAAACGGGTGGAAATATTCCTTCAATAGAATTCTAGCTAAGATCTAAGTGTTGGATGTTAGAATGCGCGGGCACTCAAATTAAAATTAGTGGGAGATAGATGCATATTATTGCATACCACATGATGACAAATGCAACTCCGATAAAGAAGGGATGTTGATTAGCATGTTTCGAGAGTTCCACACCAAACTAAGATTAAAGAATGAAAGATCAAGGAATGACAATCAAGTCATGTTTTGAAAAAGGATTGGAAATCGACCATGGGAAAAGCTTGAATTAAGATCAAGGTGTTTGATGTTGGGAAACAGTCTACTTGAGTTAATATGAGGACTATGAATAACATTTAAAAAGGGATTGCCTCTCAAATTTACCACTGTTAATGAAGGAACTGAGTTACAAGATTTGTCAGTGTTTTGTGCTTCAATAAAAGCCAATCAAGATACTTGACGGAAAGGCTAGAAACCCAAGCCATATCATCTGCTCCGATCCAACCTAGGCATAACCAATCTTTAATTTAGAAAGATTTCCTATGTGAGTAGGAATATTACCACTGAAACCTGCATTAAAGAGATTAAGGTACCTCGATCAACTGTTCAAATGATCCGATGAATTCAGGGATCCACCTTGCATGGAAATAATTCCTACTCAAGTCTAGACGCCTTAGATGCATAAAATCTTCCAAAGATGGGTTTAACATCATCCCCAACTAAGTAGTAATCTTCTTCAAGGTAAAAATCATCAGATCCCTTGTAATTTTCCCTTAGATGAAGGATGACAATACTTCCAGTAACACCATCAAATCCAACTCCTTCTCCACAGGCAACAGTCATCACCGACCCAGGATGACAACAATTTAAAGTCATACTTGATGTTGTATTTGAACATGCAAAGAGCTAGTCTCTCTTGTTTAGAGCAACCAACTGTCGAATTTTGAGCATCCAATCTTGCAAAAAGCAGATGAAGCCTCAAACAACCCTACTCATCCCCCATAATTAATCCAAAAAAAATTATATAAATATATAAGAGCCTGATGTAGATATATAAATTTGAAAAAAAAGCATATATATTTTAAGATGAACTATAGGTTCCTTGTAACAAGCAAACTAGTTAATTAGTTATTTTGTGGATGAACATAACCATACTAACCATGTAAGACTTTGGAAGTCATTAATGTGGTTATGTGGCTATGGGTCAATGGCGAAGTTGTGTCTACCAGCTTGCATTCTTTTATCCTTTCCTACAACTATCTTATTCCCTAGAGTTTTTTGTATTAGTTTCTTATTTGCTATTTGATAAACAATTGCATAAACAATGGAGTACTTCCATGGCATGAGCTATTTTCATACAAAGTTAAAACAATATATAAGTATAGGTTTCGCTCCGTATAAGGTATGCAATTCGCATAAAAGATAAACTGATAGACACAAATAGGATCACTCAAGATCGATTACAAAGAACTTGGTTAATCAGGAAATAAGAAAAGATCAACGAAAGCTTAGAGTATTATCAACGGTGGATTTATAATAATTTGTTATAATTGAGAGAGAGATTCTAGAGAGGAAATTGTATTGATCAAAAGCTACCAATTGAATAGGAGTTACCAGTATTTAAAACAGAAATGGGCGGGAAAGTTGGTTAGGCCAGAGGAGTAACAATCACGTTCACCTCACGTGTGTAATAACACACCTGCGCCTCACGTGCCATAAGGCTTAACCAACTCCACAGCTTATTAGCTAGCTTATACTAATCTACTCCAATCAATCCTCCCTTCTTCACAACATTCTTGACCTCAAGAATGTAAATAAAAAGTTGGAAACTTAGCATAAAGTTCTTCCAAGTGGCATCCTCAGGTGTTCCATTAGTCCACTGAACCAACCCTTAAAGCACAGCAACATTCCTCTTTTTAACCATCTTCCTATCCAGAATTACCATTGGTTGTGCTGCTATTAATCCCTCTTGGTTACAACTAGGCAGGTCAAATACTTGTGATGGTTGAGGTTCACCTTTACAAGGTTTGAGCTGGGATACATGAAAAACATTATGGATTTGGCTATGAGCAGGCAACTCAAGCTTGTATGCCACTTGTCCTACCTTCTCAATGATCTTAAAGGGCCTAAAATACTTTGGTGAGAATTTGTTTTGTCTCCCTAGCCTGATGGAAACTTTCTGTAAGGTTGCAATTTCGGAAATACCATATCACCTTCTTGAAGCACTCTATCACTTCTTCCTTTGTCTGATTGTTGCTTCATTCTGTTTTGTGCCCTTTCTAAATGAAAATTAAGCAGTTGAATAGCTTGTTTTTGCTGCCAATGTCCTGTCTGCTGCATCAACTTTGCTCAAACCCCCAATGTATGGCACATGAAATGGTGGAGCTTGACCATATATTGCCTCAAAAGGTGTGGTCAAAATAGAAATGTGGAAATTGGAATTATACCACAACTCTACCAATGGTAACCACTTTGCCCACTCTTTTGGCCTTTCTCCTGTCATACACCTCAAGTAACATTCAAGGCATCTATTAACCACTTCTGATTGTCCATCAGTTTGTGGATGGTATAAGGTTGACATGAGCAATTTGACTTGCAAAAGTTTGAACAATTCCTTCCAAAAGCTACTTAAAAATACCTTGTCCCTATCTGACACAATGGTAACAGGGAGCCCATTGATGAGTGCTCAAACACTCATCATTTTTGGTCAAATCTGAACTGCAAAACATACAAAAACATTCAAATATGCATCAAAATACTGAAAATATTCCAAAATTGTGTTTATATGTTTTAGATGCAAAATGAGTAAAAACAGATGAAAAACGTACAAAGTTCGCAAAATTGACAGTTTCAGTCCCCCAACTTTCATAAAATGTCAAAACTAGTCCCTGGTCATTCAAAATATGGAAATTATCACCAAAGGTCCTTTTGAAATCATAAGTTGTCATATTTAGTCCTTTGGTGAAAAATATGAAAAGTTTTAAGAATTTAAAGTTTTGGTCCATGGAGTTTCAGAAATTGACAGAATTGGTCCCTGGTGGGAAATTTTTGGAAAAAAAATCAATTTTGGTCTTGTGGATACTTATTTTGGCAAGTTTAGTCCTTGGATTGAAAGTTTGAAGAAAATTACAATTTGGCCCCTGAAATTTGAAAGTTTGGCAGAAAAGGTCCCCGGATACAAAAAAATGAAAAATTAACTTTCATGACCCTTGGACTATTCATATGTGGCAGGAATAACCTTGTGAGTGCTTTGGGAAAACTACAAAACCAGTCCCTAGATTTTCAGATTTTTACATATATGGTCCTTATGGTATTTAATTTACAAATTAAACAAACAAACCAAACCACCATTCCACTTAACCCCTGATCCAATAATCCACCCAATCCCCTTGGCCCAACACTCACCCAGCCCACTCCCATCCTAACCCAAAACCCTTCCCTGCTTTAATATTAAAAAAGGGTCAAAGGTTTGACCTTTGTAGTATACTCTAATATGAGAACATGGATGGTTTAGTGATTAGATTGATTCAAGGTTATGTTTTATAGTGAGAAGTTAGAGAGAGAAAGAGATGAGAAAGTTGGGAGCCTTGTGAGAGAAAACTTGTAGAATGTTAGATTGCAAATGAAGGTCCAACCCTTTCCCATGGGTGGGAAATGGTATATATAGTTACAATAGAAACGCCCCTTGAAACGGGCTGTAGAGCGGGCTGACAGTGGGTAAAGACCTGACCCGACTCCACAAATACTAACTAATACTACACTACGTACTAACTAATATGATAATTACTACGAGCTACAATATGCTAAACTATACTCGGGGTGACCGAGTCTTCATATGAATAATCGTATTCCTAACAATCTCCCCCTAAGGGAGGTCACCCCGGAAAATAAGTGTAGAGTCATAGCATTCAGATCTTAGATGACATCATCGTAGCTCGTAGTCTTTTGATTCTTCATTGTTGAGATCTTTGTGCATCAAGCGGTAGACTCTAGATGACACCTTCAATATGGTGGATGATCTTTGGAAATTGTAACAGCTTCATCATCCAAATGATTGTCAGAAGGTCATCTATGAGCTGTAACGTCTCCATGTGATACAAACATCTTAGTGATGACATGCTCACACTTTTCAGGATCATGATCTTTTACATCAGAGTTGTGGAAGTATAGTTGAGGCCCAATCACTGATCATGGTTTCTTAGATTGTGAAGTTGAAGTGTGAGCATGTGTTGATGGATCAGCATCTTTTCAGCAATCGACAGCAACCGTCAGTATTTCCTGCAAGCAGACAGTTAGCAATAAATCGTCCGGTACTTATAGGTTTGGAATTAGAGATTGTCAACAGCATAGTGTGAAGACTCCTTCTAACCCTTGCCAAGACAATTCCCAATCGGGAAACCCTGAAAGGATTCACACGACCTACCTAAGTAGATCAACGATTGGGTGAGTCGCAGGAGATCACCCCACGATTGTTGACCGTTTGTAACCATCGTGACCACTAAGCGTAATCCACAAGGAATTACCTAAGTGACCTGCTTTCAGGGCTGCTTGATGTTGACCCTGGCAGGAATTTCCATTCAATCACTGGGAGTTACAATAGTAACTTCCCTCATAAATGTTCTGACAGATTGCTAAGATCTGCGTAGGACTCATAAGTTTACCACTGGTGTCCTTAATGTTGAACAACCAGGGTAGAAGTAGCACGTGTTCCTATGAGATCTTTGTATGCATCTTGAGGCTCTAGACTCAATAAGTGCATTTGGTTTTCCTATGCGGAGATTAGGGAGAGGTCTCCTGCTTCAATATCAACCATCTCTAAGAGATATGTCGTTAGATTACATTGGTTCCCCGTGAGAATAAAACAAGTTCTTTTAAGAGAACTTGAGTGGCTAGAAGGTTTAGTGCATTGCGTCACTGGGTCCATGACGTCTTGTCTTCAATACCGATGTCGCCTTAGCAACCATCGGTAGATTATGAATTGAACCCGGTTTCTGCCCTAAGGTTGAATAATTGGAGGGCTATTTCTTTTCACCCTTTCTCATTTCATTTCTTTTTAATTTTTCAACCCCTTCTTTCTCCATTCTCACATTTCTCCTTTTTTTTTTTTTTTTTTCATAATCATACCTACGGACTTTCTAATACTATCTATTTGGTATTGTCCATGGGTAGATCCCTCCGGCTTTGGCGGATCATAGGACGGTTTCCTAACCTTAATCACCTTATAACTTCATGACTATCCTATGTTGCCATATACCAAATCATTGAAAATTCTCTCAACGTGTTTATGATAAAGAAACACATTTTGTGAACACATTGAGAGTTTTGTCATTTTCAAATGCTCCCCCTTAACATGTGCTCATATGTATTGATTTGAAAATTTGCACATGTCGGGAAGAGTTGCACTTTTTGAATTGATTTACCTTGAGTGAACATGACCGGGCATTCGAGACACGCTTACATCACTAGTTAAAGTAGCTTGAAGTTATTACCCGGCCCGATCAGATTCACCCAAGGTTTCTCGAAACGGTACATTCTACTTAAACTAGTCCTCTTCGAGACACGCTTACATCACTGGTTAAACCAGCTTGAAGTTATTACCCGTCCTGGACTAGTCCTTTCGATTCAGGACAATTGTGTTTCGTCAATTCATGAGTCAAGACTGAGATGCACTCATGTGAGATGCAAGAATCCATTTACACAAATCATTTTGCTCCCCCTCAATATGTGCATTGATATATGAAAGAGTTTGGCACATAGGAAAGAGCAGATTTTTGTTTTCATGTTCAAAAACATCACTTTTGAATCAGTTTTTCATATTTAAATCACATCTTCTCCCCCAATCAAAAATTTCAAACCAATTGAGATTTGTGATCCCAAGTGATTTAAATAAGTTTAAAGATTTTTGGGAGAAAGATGTGTCATATTTAAGAATGACTGATTTTGAGACGACATTTTAGCTCCCCCTCAAACCTTGAGGGAGTATGTTATGTGTTAGAGATGATGAGTTTATAAATAATTGTGAGTTTAGCGAGAAACTCATGAAAAATTCATATACTAACACATAACAATTGCACTTAATCCACTGGAATTATGCACAAAGATCTTGTTTTGATGATATATAGGTTTTTGAAATCGTTCTCCCCCTCAATTGATGACACATTTTAAAACATTTTGCACAAAGTATTAATTCTTTTAGCATCGATTGAGTGGCAAATTTTAAACAATATTTCGAGTTTGTTTGATCTTCAAAAAACCATGGTACCACCAAGTTTGGAGCAAATACTTTCCTGGAGAATCTTTGAAGGAAAAGTATTTGAGATGTAAAGAAGACTTCTCTTCTTTTACCAGAAATGATGCACTTAAGCGTACATCAAATTGGAAAGGCACGAATGTAAAGTAATTCATGCCTTTGTTAGGAACAGTCGTCGTTTTGGCGACGAACCTTCCCCAATATAAGGACCGGGTTGCTATATGAAGTAATAGCAAACCATATAGAAGTTTGACAAAATCAAGAACTCAACCATATATAAGTTCACATGATTATATAGTTACAGACCAACACAGTACCATAACAATTGTTACATATCATAATAACACAAAATTAGATGGTACGTTCCATTAGCCTGTAGTCCCCTTCACGAATTCTCCCACCAACAAAGCATTCCAAACTTCGGAAAATTCGTCTTTCAAGCAAGAGTTTCCTGATGGCGTGAAGAAAGTGCTTGTTTCTTTGGAACACCTCTGCAGTCCAGAAGGCAGTGTACTTTACATCCTTAGCAATTCGGTATTCTTTATCCCTGACATCCAGAGCAACTTCCACTTGTGTAAGCGTTCCATCGCTGAAATGGTGGATTTCATCAAGTCTCATGAGCATTCGAGTGTTGAAGCAGCCAGTAAAGACCACTGCTCTAGGTGACTCAACGACCGAGTAATCTCTCTTGAATTCCATGTCCCTGGAATCCCATCGAGGTCTAGTGAGATTGAGTTGAGTCTGATAGCTTTCAATACCAAGCTGGAAATCTTTAACTCTTTGTCTGATGACAAGCCCACGAATCCATTGAGTGACTGCAGATACAAGCGTTCTTCTTTCAAGTGCAGGAAGGTGATCCAGTTTTCCTTGGAGATGAAGCAGGTAGAGATCTTCAAAGTCATTAGGGTGTAGATACTTAAAGTCACCCTCGGATATGACATGCTCCCAATAACGTGATCTTCTAAGGACAATCCTTTTCAAGTAATTGTATCCATAGGTAGGAAAGATCTCAACACGAATGACACTTAGAATCCTTCTCCTAGAGTAAGCAGCTTTGGGGTCACCAGCAGCTGTGTGTCTTGCAATGTAGAATTCACGCTTTCTGTACCACCAGTGAGAGATACCAAAGGATGCTGCAACATCATACTTGCACTCTACAACACAACACATTGTATCTGGCACCATTTGTTCCAAACCAACATTAGTGTAGCGAGCAGCTTTCATCTTGGTGATGGATAGTGTAATTTTGTTGCCAGAGCAAAGATACTCAAGGTCTTTGTTAAAGAAGAAGTCTGCTTGGAGTGTGAGACGACCTGGGGACCCTCTAAGAGGGAGTGGTTTTCCATGGTTGTAATCAAGGATGTCATCTTCAACTTTATCAGTAAGCATCTTGTGGCATTCTTCCATTTGATATTGTAGGTGCACGATATCAGGATGGAAAGCTTTGACTATCTCGTAAGCGGGTCCCTCTAAATCCTTTGTGGTAAGTTTGAATATTCCTTGTTTCTTACAAAACCATTGGATGAATGTACCCATATCTCCTGTCTGAGCAAGTAGGGAATTAGTGGGAGGAGGGACATAGTTATCTGCTACAGCATATGCCCAGTTGTTATCAGGAACAGATTGAGTGTTGGAGGTGATCATCCACTCAGGCTCAGGTGAAAGAGACTCTTGTTCTGCTTCATTGTGTTTCCACCATGTGCTAATTACATCATCAGTAACCGTTACAGGGGTGGACAGAGACCCATCTCTTTGTGTGAACGATTTCCACCATTGATCCCTTTTAGGTTCGTGAGGAACCGAGTCATCATTGTCATCATCTTCCTCCTCAGCAGACGAGGGGTCTTCGTGAGGAAATCCAGAATCATACCCCAGATCATGTTCTACAGAGACTGATGGTATGTGTCGGGTTTCAGTAGTAGTCCATGCTTTGTAAGTGACATGTTGGGAAGACTTGGGATGACTGGATTCAGTAGTAGAGTCACGTTGACCCCTCTGAGAGGGAGGTTGTGGTGCGTGAGGTGGCTGCATAGATTGGAAGGTACTCGCTCCACAAGACGACCCAGGTGCTCCAGCGGATCCTGAAGGTGGTGGAGGAGGAGGTGGATGAGGAGGATCCTCTGATGGTGGTTTAGGGATGCTTTGTTTACGTTTCTTTCTTATTCGTTCTTCAGCCAAGTTTTGCTCCAGCTCATTGGCGTCGTCAATCTTCATAGACCTTTACAGTGACTCATACAATTGTTGGTGTGCCACATGTTCCTTGTGATGATCTGTTTGAAATATTCATTGCTGTAGCAGATCTTTCATGTCATACATGGATAAGTCTCTGAATCGTGCTTTGAGTGGTGCGTCCATGACTTTTTTAACAGCAAAGGACACCTGTTCTTCAACTGCATCACGCACCAAAGTATCAACGTTGATAAGCTCGAGTTTAGATATTCTAGACGCTTGATGGTGGATGACTTGGTGCAGGTTGAGCTTTTGGAGATCTTTAAGAACATCCCGATGCTTCTCAAGTGTAGATTTGATGTCTAGAATTTCAACATTTGCTCTTTCAGTAGTAGATAGTGCCTTAACAACTTGAGTTGACAGGTTCTCAATCGTATTAGGTGGAATGGTAGTAGTGTCTGCAGCAGTGGAGATGACTCGTGATGATGTTTTGGTGGGATTCGGCATGGTCACGGTGGGTATAGTAGACTCATATTGTTCAATAGTAACATCTACCATAGAGATGACTTCGCTCTCATTGGTAGGTTTAGAGGTCTCCTTCCCTTCAGGATTCTTATCAGCATCGTGATCCCCAAAAGTGTAATCATGATCTAACTGTTTGTATGAGGAGAGAGTTCCCGTTGATGTATCAGGTTCAACAATCAGCTTTTGTTCGTCAGATTTCATCTTAAGATTCTCTTGAAGCCCAAGGTAGATAGATGCAACAAAGTCATCTTGCAGTGTCCAGTGGGGTTCAGTGGAGGGTCCGAATTCTGGTGGAGGCAAGTCCCTGGAAGATGTATCCCCGGTGGTAGTGACAGGAGTCTTTTCTTCCTTCTTAGAGACATTAAGATCAGACTCAGAGTCACTGGATTCGATGAGAGGTTCATGACTCTGTAGTTGCTCCAGTGTATCTTCAGAGGAAACCTTTTTAGGTTTAGATGATTCCAGGGAATGTTTTTTGAATTCGTACCGAGGTTCTTTAAGTTTTGAAGCAGGTGATGAAATGTGAAGGAGTGTGTGTGCAGGTTGTTCATCAGTTACTACACTCTTTCCTTTCCCGATAGTATCTGGTAGTTGCTTAAGTTTCTCAGGTTCTGGCTCTTTAATGCTGACACCTGTCAATGGTGGACCAGGATGTGTCTCACTGGTTTTGAGACTTTCTTCGATAGCCTTTTGAATGTCAGCAGCTTCAGTTGGTGACAACATTTCATGTGGGTTGTCATCTAAAACTGTAGCTTTTGCTTTCTTGGTTTTCTTGGACCCGGATTTGCTAACAGTTTTGATCCTTTTGTGTTTCTTAGTGCCACCAGATACCACCTCAGTGGTCGAGACATCTTTGCGTTTCTTTGATGTAGGTTTGCTTGTGGTGGTCTTGACGGTGGATTATTTGCGATACAAAGCGACTTTGTTCAGATAGCTCTTGTAGTAAGGTGCGTCAAGGATATTGTTGGAGACAAGAGCTTTGGGTATATCCATTCCAAAAACTTCTTGATCCGTTCCCTTAGAAACAAACTTGAGGTTTCCCACACAGTGTTCATCGGATGCCAGGTGCACTGAGGATTCTGGTCTAGGGTGTAGATTATGACATTGTTGTAGATGAAGTATGATCAGTTTAGTAAATTTGATACTGGGGATTAGAGACTTGGATTTCCATTTCTTGCTTTCTTTGTGAGCCTCCAACTTCATCTTGTCATCTAAGAAGGTATTAATGGAGTGAGCAAATTCCTCCCATATACGTTCAGCGAAGTCAATATCTTTCCCCTTCACAATACCCCACAGTATTTGCAGTGCAGGGGCACGCAGTCTCTTATGTCCCGATGTCTTCCCAGTGAGACATAAGTTGATAAGCGTGATAAGGACTCTCCAGGGTTGGTACATTTCATTAGTGGACATGGATGAAAGTGTGGTGACCTCTTTTGGGTACCCTAGATCATTCATGAACTGTAGGAGGGCTTCAGGGTTTGGTGGGGATGAGAATGGTTTGTTAGGAATGATTGGGTTGATCTGAAGAGCATTCCTGACCGTTTCTTTGTTTATTTCAAACCACTGTTCATCGAGTTGACAATGATAAGTGTTGTTTTCCTTGTTATGACTTATGAGTCATGGTGTTCCAGAATTGCTGGATGTATATGGATGGAATCGATGAGGAAACTGTGAATGCCTTGAAGAAAGAAGTGTTTTTCAAGATATCCACGACAATCTTGTAGGTGGGATTGTTCTGAGGTTTATCTACGTCAATGTAGAGATTGCTCTTCCCAGTAGATACCCATTCATTGTGTGGCAATATCTCATCATCTGTGCGAGTGGGAGGTGGTGTAACTGACTCCAACTCAGTAGGACTATTAGCATTCGCCATTTATCTGCACAATCACTATAACACACCACGATAGACACACATGTATAGTTAGTGGTTAGACGGGTCATCAGTAAGAGATACTCAAACAATGACAAGAGAGAGCAGCTAAGCATGGAATGTGACTTGTAAGTAGTGCATACAACAATAGATAATAGTAAGCACATATCCCAGATTGATGACACGTGAGTCACATGACACATACATGCCACTAAACACCACACACCCATTAAATGCAGCACATTCATAACATGTATATCCACATAACAATGAGACATATATGGGTAAGACAACAGATAGCAACACATGATTCAAGACAACACGCACTTTGGAAATTTACTCAACTAGCAAACAACCAGAAGAAAAACAAACTCTTATCAACATGCTAGCATTAATATCAATCAACATGCAATTAATGATGCAACTCGCTATCAAGAATTATGGTCAACTCGCTACTCATGAATTGATATCATCACGCTAATAGGAATGGAAGTCAACACGCTATCAGTAAAATCTATCAACTCGCTATTCTGTGTTTCATCAACTAGCTAATAGGATAAGTAGTCAACTCGCTATCCTGTGTTTCATCAACTCGCTAATAGGATAAGTAGTCAACTCGCTATCCTGAATCAGCCCAACTCGCTATCATGAATCAGCACAACTCGCTAATATGAGACAGTTCAACTCGCTATTATGAAACATCTCAACACGCTACTAGAAATTTGATCAACTCGCTACTAAGAAATCTTATCAACTCGCTACCAAGAAATTTTACTAACTCGCTATAATGAACATTGGTCAACACGCCAGAAGGAACATCTGTCAACCTGCTAATAAGAACATCTGTCAACCCGCTAACTAGAACATATCAATACGCTACCAGGAACATGCCCAAACATCCTCAGAAATCAATCAGACACATTCACAATTACATATGCACATTATACACTATACCAGCAGATCAAATCAGTAACAACCTTAAATCAGTATGTACTCGTTACTAAAATACACAAAGCACAATGCGATCGCAAAGAGTGGGAAGTCATCAAAACATGAGGCACTAACCACTTAAATCACAGTCGGGCGTGAGGGATGACCTAGTAAGAAAAAAGACAATCACTTAATCGAGTGTAGTAAGATAAACGAGACTAAGTAATGATTTTAATTCAAGATTTAGATCGACACCTGTTAGGATGATACAAGAGGGAAATCAAATAAAAAGAGGGGGGCAGCGGGTTGGAGAGAGTGAAGAAGATAAAACACCAACTCGCCATCTAAATATATACTCTCTATCTTTCAAAGAATGACAGAATAGACCCTCTATTTCCTGAATACTTATAGCACTTACAACAAATGACCTAACAACCCCCTTTACTATCCATTGAGTGACTCACATAACAAATAGTATTCCTGAAACCTACGTGAGCATAGATCTACCACTCAATAACACCACAGATGCATAACGCACGATACACACTGAAATAACAAATAGCATTCCTGAAACCTACGTGAGCATAGATCTACCACTCAATAACACCACAGATGCAAAAAGCACGATACAAACTTAAGACCGAACACACTCTCCCCCTCAATCAATGACCTAAACAGAGGTTGTTGATTGACTGAGGGATGCATGAGTATGAAGGGAAAGAGCGGGTTGCTAACAGAATTAATAGTAAACCATATTGGCAAGTTTTAAACTTCTGTTCGAACTTCATTTAAAGTCCCGTGCCATTGTTGAATGACATTTCTAGGACCGTAAATGTTATCGATGCCAGAGGACTTGCCAAAACAAAAAAATTGCTGTGATAATACTATATGTAACTTTACATGTATGTATATACAAAGGATACTGGATGAACGATCACAAACGTTCATACACATCACCATTACAGAAGTCTGAGTCCTGTTAGGAAGATTACCAGGAGTCGTCAAGCATAGTTCAACATTGTCTGAACGCCTGACTTCCTGTCTCTGTAGAGAAATAGCATTTAGGTCGCCAAACTTTATGTATCTTCGAATGAGTTCCTGAATGAGATCCTGCACATAAACCAGAAGCCCCTACACCAACAAGAAGATAGTGCTTGTTTTGATATGAGTTAGTGTAGTTAGAGTCCCGTACAGTAGTGGTCACACAGTTAACGTTGGAGTTTTCAGTAAACCTCATTGGACACCACCTATGACCAATCAACTTAAAGATTCTGCCAGTAGGGACCCACTTAAGGCAAGTTTTTGGATGCTCATAGTCTGACCTTCCAAGTCCACAGGAGGACTGCTTTATAGATGGATAACTAATCCCAATGAGATGTTTGTTCATATTGGATGGTATTCTACCTACAGTTGGGATACCTACATTGACTGCACAGTCTTTCCTGGTGGGGCTCTTGTGATACGGCACAACCTTATGATGGCGTTGTGAAGTGACTGGTTTTGATAATTCTTGTTTGGTATTAGTTTGGGGATCACACCTTGATTTATTAAACCTGGATCTATTAGTACTAAAAGCAGACAGTTGCCTAGTAGATCTGGGTTTTCTATGTGACAGGTCCAAAGGTGCTCCCACAGTGGAAGATTTATCAAACTTAGTGTTCACATCTTTCATGGTCAATTTGCACAGTTCACGTTTTAATGTGTTTATCTCGAGGATTTTCTTCTGAAGTTTAGTATTGACCTCATCATTGTGTGCAATCAGAGACTTTGTGTGTGCGACAGTTTTAGATCTCTCTTCTTTGATAAATTCATTAAGTGTTTTTCTGTGTCTTTTCAAAGATTCATTTTCATTATGCAACACTTTTACCTTGTGTACCACCTTAGCATATGTTGTAGAGTCAGTGTTGTTATCGTGAGTGGCATTGACCTTAAGGTTACTACACATAGCACACATCACATTAATATGTTGCTTGAGGCGGTTGATAGTCTGATCTTTGGTTTCAATTTGAGCTTTTAATTCATTAATCATGAAATATTCGCGAAGTTCAGAAAGTTCTGAATACTTGCGTGGTTGGTTGATTAGAAACTGTTCTTCATTTTGTTGCATTGCAATTTCAAGAGAAATGCAGTGCTTTTCCAATTGAGAAAATCTGTTGGATAATTCTTTAAAAACATGTATGTCAACCATTTCATTTGTGAATTTGTGTGAAACCAAAGGATTTGACACATCACCAATTGTGGCATCCTGATCACTATTCCCCCAAATAGGATTCGTGTAGATTGAATTAGACGTGACATCAATATCAGTCTCTTCCAGTGGACACGAATCATAAATGGGTAAATCCTGATCAGGATCCTTGTCATAGTTAGAAGCATGAGCCTCTGAGGCAGGATGTTGTTTTGTGACCTGTTGGTGTGAAGCATCCACCTCATGTGTAGAGAGGATATCAGGAGATTCAATTAGAGACCTTTCAGCAGCTGCAGTCTCCCTTGTTGATAGGAGGTGTGCACGTTCCTTGATAAATTCCTTAACATTCCCTGTAATCTGAAGTAAGATGACTCTGAAGGCATCCACATCTAATCCAGTGTGATCGACAAACTGTTTACTTGTCAAATGGGAGTCATGGTCATACTCCATTGTGAATCTTGAATCAATGAATGCTTGGAAGTGTTTAAGAATCACCCCGAATGTTGCAGTACAACCTTTTTTAGAGAAATCAGCTTTGTTAATTTGTAGTTGTAGTTGATCTAAGTACAGGGTCATGGTGACTGTGAACGAATCAATGTCATGTCCAAAGAGTGTCACAAATGCACGTTGGTAACCTACGGAGTAGCCAGATTTTTCCAAGAGTTTTTCAATGTGTGTGTGAAGTAGCTTGAAGCATTCAACACCTCCTTTAGAGATTTGAGGTAGTCCAGTTGAATTCAAAACAACACTAGATAGAATACTTGTCATGTTGAGGTGAATAAATGAGACTTAGTAGCACAAAACACACAAGTTTGATCAACAACTTGCTACTACTTTCACCAACCCGCAGGATATGAACAATCTAAAGTGCTCAACACGCTACAGGTGTCAACACACTAGACTAATAACCTCAACACGCTAGAGAAAATATCAACACGCTACACTTGATCAACCCTCTGACCACACCAAGTCGCTAGAACAGGTAACTCGCTAGTCTGACACTTCACAATCAACATAACTCGCTATACTCAACTCGCTGCTGGTAACAACTCGCCAATAGTCAACCCGCTGGTAAACAACACGCTAATAGTCAACTCACTACTAATCAAGTCGCTGGATATCAACTAGCTAATGATCAACTCGCCAGATCCACAAAACTCCAAAATCTGACAACTCGCTAGTAATGAGACAAAAATGTCCCTTTCGTAGCGATTTGTCCGTATGTACCAAAATAGTAAAGCTCCAAAGCGCTAACGTCAACTCGCTAGTAAATCATGCCAACCCTCTACCAAGATTATGCCAACTCGCTGGAAAGAAAAATCCAATGAAATTCCACCCAAGCCCACAAAAGTGATGAAATGATAAAACCAAAAGTAACACGAGATGTCTACAACACTACTAATCAAGAAAGTACAATAAACAATCCAATATTAACACCTAACGAGATCACACTCGTGTGAAACACACTAGAAAAGCTCGAACCAACCTAAAACGACAGACCAAGCTATAAATTCGAGCATACCACGAATCCTAGGATAGAACCATGGCTCTTGATACCAATTGTAGTATACTCTAATATGAGAACATGGATGGTTTAGTGATTAGATTGATTCAAGGTTATGTTTTCTAGTGAGAAGTTAGAGAAAGAAAGAGATGAGAAAGTTGGGAGCCTTGTGAGAGAAAACTTATAGAATGTTAGATTGCAAATGAAGGTCCAACCCTTTCCCATGGGTGGGAAAGGGTATATATAGTTACAATAGAAACGCCCCTTGAAACGGGTTGTAGAGCGGGCTGACAATGGGTAAAGACCCGACCCGACTCCACAAATACTAACTAATACTACACTACGTACTAACTAATATGATAATTACTACGAGCTACAATATGCTAAACTATACTCGGGGTGACCGAGTCTTCATATGAATAATCATATTCCTAACAACCTTGCCTCCACCTCCCTCCAAAATAGCCTGCCACCATAACCAACTCCCCTACAACACTCAACCTCCCCCTCCTCCACATCACCATCCCCATTCCTTGTCCCCCCTCCAAACAGAACAAAACAAACCCATTTAAGGTTCCTTAAAATCCTCCAAGAAACCCACAACTGCCAAGATTATTTTTTCCCGCCAAAAGGATTTAAAGGGCCAAGATTGCATAAAGCTCATCCAACAGCTCCAATTGAAGGTGGGATAGAAAGAGAATCACTCTTGGACTTATAAAAAGAAAGAAGAGGTAAGCAGTAAAGACTAGTAGGGATTTAGAGTAGTAAGTAGAAATTAGAAGTTAGTAAATTTATGTTAAAATGTAATTTCAAGTTTCAAGCTCAGTTAGTTTTAAGATTCCAAGTTATTCCAAGTCTTTGTAATCAGATTCTCACTTTATTTCCTAGTATCCAAGTTTAATGAAAAATTGAAGTTTCATGTTAAATCTCATTTGTGCTTAAATAGTTTTCATAAGATCTGTTTTATTGTTCCATAAGCTCAATATTAGTAACTTATAAGCTTTTAGAAACTTAGAAAGCAATTAATCAGAGTTTAAGTAGGAAACTCCAAAATACTCAAAAATTAGTTCAAAAATTAAAAATCAAGAAAGATGATGAGAAAATGTAAACAGCATGAGCAATTTAGAGAGGCTATGGGTTTAAAGGTCTCATGGGAGACAGTAGGTGTGTTTATGATCCTTGGTACTTCATTTCAAAGCTTGGACCTGTTGTGAGTAATTTCCATTTACTTAGCATTTCATTACTCAATTGCTCATTTGTGCTTACTATCTGCTTATTCTTGATTATATATATATATATATATATATATATATATATATATATATATATATATATATATATATATATATATATATTATTGCAAGTTAAACTTACTGAGTAGCCTAGAATCATTTAGGTTGAAACTTGTTTCTTAACTGTCAAAATTTGTCATTTTAATTTTCATGATTTCTTGTTGTGAACTGCTTACCACTACACCCTTTGTACTTTAATTACAATAAAATAAGTCAGTGATTGCTTATTTTTCATGTTGGAAGCTTAAATTTGTGGGTTCCTTTGAAAATACCTTGACAGACAAAGTATAAAGGGGTGTTTGGCTTAAGCTTGCAAAGCTGTGTTCAAGCTTAGTATTGGTGTTAATTGTAGTCCCCACAAGTTGCTTAGGTTCATTTTAGTTCAGTGGGATCATAAAAACATAGTTCCATTTATAGAAAAAAGTCAAAGCACATTTGATCTTCCCTCACAGTCAACTGTGAGGGATTTGAGAACCACAAACCTTCATTTTATCTTATAAATGGTAGCTTTAGCTTAAATTAGGGTAATTATAGCTATTTACATCCATCTCTCCCAATTAGAAGCCTTCAAAATTTCATTTTAGTCAAACCTAGTTCATTTTCTTAAAAGTCAAATTTCACGCATTAGCAGAAAACCCAAATCTTGGGGGAATTGTTTTGAATTTTGTGTTATGATTTAGACTTTGTGCTTTTCATATGTTGTAGCCTCCCAGCTGAAGTTTAAGATCCCACAGTTGTTATATTTTTGTGATTTTTGTGTGGACCCCACCAAAGCTTCAAAGTCACTTGCAGGGGAAGTGAGTCCCCTGCTGCATCAGACCACACAGCTACCACCACCACTTTGGTGGTAGTTTCTGGCCACCACAGTGGGTCCCACAGGCCTCACTTGGTTTCTTTCAACCCCCCTCCTGGCACTCTTCCAGGTTTGACCAATCATTTGAGCTCAATCCCATGTGGACCCCACTGGTTTCACCTCCAAAACTTGTCCCATTTTCAGTTTAGAAACAATAAGCCAAGTGCTTATTGTGGCTTATTTGCTTATTTTGTGAGTTTCTTTGCTTGAATTTTACTTAACCATGTCCAAATAACTCATCTGAACCAAGTTCCACCCTTGTGGGCCCCACACAAGCTAGTTTGAGCTTATTTCCTCACTTGGTCAACCAAAGTCAACTGCTAAGCCAATAAGCATCCACAGTGCATATTTTTGATTTCCAAAAAAGTTGTTTTTGTAAAAGTTAGTTGTTTTTAGTATTAAAATAGTTTTGTAAAAGAAAAATCCAGAAATCCAATTTAATTATAAGTGATAGTTTCTATTTAATTTTATTTATCTTTTTAATTTTCATTTTTAGATTTTTTTTAAGTAACTTGTATTTTTATATTTTTCTTAATTTTATTTTAACTTAAAGTATTTTTAATAATTTTATCAGATTTTTATATTATCATTTAGTATTTATTAGATTTAATATTAGTTTTATTAATTATTAATTAATATTAAATATTAAATAGCAAAATTAGTTTTTATAAAGTAAACCCTAGTTTTTATATTTTTTCTAGCTTTTATAAGTTATAAAACATTTTTAAGAATTTTCTTGTAATTTCTACTGTTAATCTTATAGTTTTTATAATTTAAATAGTTTTATTAGTAATTAATAAATATTTAATATAATAATTAGTAAAATAGTGTAAAAATATGTAAAACAAACTTTTTATAATTTTTTAGGATTCCTGTAATGGTTAATTCGTTTTATAAATTTTTCCATAATTTTCTAAGTCTTTTTAGTATTATTAGTAATTTAAAAATATTTTAAATAGTTTAATTAGTTTAATTAGTAATTAATTAATATAAAAACCACAAAAAGACAAAAAGACATATTTTTAATTTTAAAATTAGTTTTTAGTTTTTTTATAATTTAGAAAGTTAATTTTCATTTTTCTAGTATTAAAATAATATTGTATTATAATTAAGTTATTTAAATATTAAAAATTAGTATTAAATGATATTTAATTAATAATAAATAATTAAATTGTGTAAAAATTTATTTTCTTTTTCTAAAAATTTTCTTTTATCCTTAAGTTTGTAAAAAAACTCATTTTCACCCCTTGGGGGTTTTCAGAATTTAGTTTTCACTTTTTATTTTGTACGTTCGCGTAAATTTAATCTGAACGTACACGTTTTTAGTTATTAAACGTTTTTAGGTATCTAACTTTCACGTAATCATCTATATAGCTTGTTTAAGCTATTTCTTTGTAGATTCCTTAGTATAACCATTCACAAACCCCTTTCCTGTCCAAATTCACGCGATCACAAACCCGTTTGATAACAATTCACACCTCGTCGGGACATAACGGCCCGGGGAAACCCTATATTCCGCGGAGATTGACTCTAGGCAGTTTGACCTTGTTGACCATTAACTTGGTCAGTTAGGTTGACCGTTTGGAGCCAATCAAAATTTGGCGCCGCTGCCGGGAGGTCGTGCGCGTATTCTAAACGGTTTCGCAGATTAGTGAATCTGGATATACACTCATTGTATATTTACCATCCTTTGTTCATATTTTCTTATCCTATAAAAACAAAACTGTTCCCGAAAACATTTTAACTCAGTTTTCAACGAACACAAAAACACAAAAACCTTTTCTTTATCATTTGTATAAAATGTTTATCCAAAAACCCAAAAATATTCACCTTTACCCTCTCACATCTTTGATTCTTCATCCATACCCCTCTGTAAACCTTTGATTCTTTCTATGTCGTATCCATACCATTGTCGTTGTCAATGGTGTGGTGGTCCTCATAATGGCGGGAATTGTCCTGGCTGTAGCATGGTAGAGTCAGGAGATGGGTCTGCCTATAACCAAGCTCCCTATCCTTACCATGACACATCTGATTCATCCTACCAGCCACCACATCATGAGATACTGACATATCTGTGTTAGTTTTGTGGAGGTCCTCACCAAGGATTTGAGTGTCAAGCCGGAAACACGTTTGTCTATGAACAGTTTTCCGGTGATGCTCAGAACTTTGGTTATGACCAATACCCATATGATTCACCAGTCCAGACTTAACAGTTTTACTGTTGTGATTACTGTGGAGGTCCACACTTCAGCTCAGATTGTCAACTGGGGAATCCATATCCTTGTGACAATATTGACACACCCTATTATGACCAACCTCCACAGTACCAAATGAATCAAGCAATTCTTCCAGAAATTCAAAATGTAATGGAAATACTTGATGAGCTTAAGGGTTTAGTTAAAGACTTTGCCAAAAAAGACACTCATCAAAAATCCATGGAAGAATTGCTAGCTCAAGAGCAGGCTGCTAGAATAAATTCCCAAGATGCCTATGAAAAATCCGTTAGGGAATCAATTGCAAGAGAAAAAGCAGCCAGATCTAGCTCTGAGTTTCGTTTTATTCCTGATGACAGTGATGATGAAGATACCCTTGATATTCTTCAATTTTATAAAACTTCATCAAGTTCATCAGTTGATATCCCAGCAATTGAGATTCCATCTCAAACAACTGCTATCACACCCGAGGTTCCCACTCACTCTCTGAGCATGGGGGACGAACATCTTGACACTGTTCCTAAAAAGGAATCGGACGAATTCATAAAGTCTAGTGTTGAGAACCTTGTCCCAATCCCAAGAGAGTCACAGGGAATTCTTGAGCATATGTGTGATCTTCCTTCCCCTCTTGAGTGTTCAAACGATCATTTTGAGACTTTCTCAGATTTTAATGATGATTGTACATCTCATGGAGACATTGAGTATATTGAGGCATCACTCCCACAGTTTGATGCTGATCCTCTTCTTGAGGAGTTCGCCGATGAACTTACTCACATCAATCCATTTTCATTGGAAAGTGATGATGATCTCCTCAATTTCGAAGCTGATCTGGGAGAAATTGAAAGTCTCCTATATCATGATCCACCACTCACTTCTTATCCCAGCAGTCCACAAGAGAATAATAATCTCTTTGTTCCCGAATCATTCAATACTACTCTCACCAATCTTCTATTTGAATTCGATTCTGAATTCACTTTGATTTCTGATAATCCACTCTTTGATATTCAGAATGAGGATTGTGATGAGTCTATTCCAGAACATGAATTCACAGATTCACATCTTGTGAATAATTTTCTTCATGAGGAGTTCTCCGGTGAACTCACTCATCATATCATGACTCCTCCGGAGTTTGATAGCCCGGGAGGAGATGCACTCAATCATGAGAATTTGCAAATTCCCACCCACCCTCCCGGGATGTTTTTGAGCTTAACCCTTGAAATCCAAATTCAGGCTAATGAGCCTGGTCAAGAAGATCAAATCATGATTTTCATCATGGTTTTCTTCCTTTTCTTCACCTATAAGGTGACTTCTTCTCTTCTTCACTCCTTTGAGAATGAAGACACTATCTTTGACCCCAACATTTCCATCTACCATTATCTTGAGCCGGGATTATATCTCATCGGTGTGGAACTTTCGCGTGCTTCAAATGTTTGTCCAAACATCTTGAATGAAAGTTCGATGGAGATTGTTTCTTCCACATCATGCTTCCCCCAAGGACAAATGAATTCGGGGTCGAGTCAAGCTAGTGACTCGGTAAACAAAAACAGTAGCATGATTATAGGGTTTTCACCCTAAGTGTGGGGGAATTACCCCTGCCGTGGTTACAAATACAGTGAAAATAAAATGGTGTTTCCACATTTAGCTTGTAATGTTGCCCTTTTACGTTCAAAGAGTCGGCATAATAGCCGGGACTTTGAATATTGAGGACAATATTCATTCTAAGTGTGGGAGGGGGGGGGGGGGTATTCTAGCGAATATTATCACAATTTACTATCTAGTACCCCCGTTTTTGGCCAAAATCTCAAAAATATTTAAAAAAAAAATTTCACTTGTGCTTCAAATTTTTTGTGGTTATCAGTCCGCCATGTCTAAACAACAAAAGGATTGGTTAATCCAGGAGCAAACGGCTCTTGGTAAAGATATATCAAATCCGTTTACGGCTTGCAATTTGCCCAAAATTGTATGGTACCTCAACTCGCCATATCATAAAAAGTGAATGAGTTGGCTAGCCCGCAAGATTATGGCTTGTGGTAAAGGCAGTGGAAAAACCATAATTGGTAATTAGCTCACCAAGATGTTGACTATTCCATCAAGAGTTGGCTAGTCCAGGAGCAAATGGCTCTTGGTAAAGACAAATCAAATCCGTTGACAGCTGGTGGTTTGCTCAAAATCACATGGTTATCAAGTGGACCATAGTTCTTACTTGAACTGATACATTTGGCTACTCCAGAAGTAATGGCTTTTGGTAAAGAGTTTTAAATCCATTAAATTTTCAAAACAGTTTATTGCTAGGGACTAGCAATAGTTTAGTGTGGGGGATTGATGAGTGCTCAAATACTCATAATTTTTGGTCAAATCTGAACTGCAAAACATACAAAAACACTCAAATATGCATCAAAATACCGAAAATATTCCAAAATCGTGTTTTATATGTTTTAGATGCAAAATGAGTAAAAACAGATGAAAAACGTACAAAGTTCGCAAAATTGGCAATTTCAGTCCCCCAACTTTCATAAAATGTCAAAACTAGTCCCTGGTCATTCAAAATATGGAAAATTATCACCAAAGGTCCTTTTGAAATCATAAGTTGTCATATTTAGTCCTTTGGTGAAAAATCTGAAAAGTTTTGAGAATTTACAGTTTTGGTCCCTGGAGTTTCAAAAATTGACAGAATTGGTCCCTGGTGGGAAATTTTTGGAAGAAAAATCAATTTTGGTCTTGTGGTTACTTATTTTGGTAAGTTTAGTCCTTGGATTGAAAGTTTGAAGAAAATTACAATTTGGCCCCTGAAATTTGAAAGTTTGGCAGAAAAGGTCCCCGGATACAAAAAAATGGAAAATTAACTTTCATGACCCTTGGACTATTCGTATGTGGCAGGAATTACCTTGTGAGTGCTTTGGGAAAATTACAAAACCAGTCCCTAGATTTTCAGATTTTTACATATATGGTCCTTATGGTATTTAATTTACAAATTAAACAAACAAACCAAACCACCAATCCACCTAACCCCTGATCCAATAATCCACCCAATCCCCTTGGCCCAACACTCACCCAGCCCACTCCCATCCTAACCCAAAACCCTTCCCTGCTTTAATATTAAAAACGGGTCAAAGGTTAGACCTTGCCTCCACCTCCTTCCAAAACAGCCTCCACCATAACCAACTCCCCTACAACACTCAACCTCCCCCTCCTCCACATCACCATCCCCATTCCCTTGTCCCCCTCCAAACAGAACCAAACAAACCCATTTAATGTTCCTTAAAATCCTCCAAGAAACCCACAACTGCCAAGCTTATTTTATCCCGCCAAAAGGATTTAAAGGGCCAAGATTGCATAAAGCTCATCCAACAGCTCCAATTGAAGGTGGGATAGAAAGAGAATCACTCCTGGACTTATAAAAAAAAAGAAGAGGGAAGCAGTAAAGACTAGTAGGGATTTAGAGTGGTAAGTAGAAATTAGAAGTTAGTAAATTTACGTTAAAATGTAATTTCAAGTTTCAAGCTCAGTTAGTTTTAAGATTTCAAGTTATTCCAAGTCTTTGTAATCAGATTCTCACTTTATTTCCTAGTATCCAAGTTTAATGAAAAATTGAAGTTTCATGTTAAATCTCATTTGTGCTTAAATAGTTTTCATAAGATCTGTTTTATTGTTCCATAAGCTCAATATTAGTTACTTATAATCTTTTAGAAACTTAGAAAGCAATTAATCAGAGTTTAAGTAGGAAACACCAAAATGCTCAAAAATTAGTTCAAAAATTAAAAATCAAGAAAGATGATGAGAAGATGTAAACAACATGAGCAATTTGGAGAGGCTATGGGTTTAAAGGTCTCATGGGAGACAGTAGGTGTGTTTATGATCCTTTGTACTTCATTTCAAAGCTTGTACCTGTTGTGAGTAATTTCCATTTACTTAGCATTTCATTACTCAATTGCTCATTTGTGCTTACTATCTGCTTATTCTTGCTTATATATATATATATATATATATATATATATATATATATATATATATATATATATATATATATATATATATATATATATATATATATATATTATTGCAAGTTAAACTTACTGGGTAGCCTAGAATCATTTAGGTTGAAACTTGTTTCTTTACTGTCAAAATTGGTCATTTTAGTTTTCATGATTGCTTGTTGTAAACTACTTACCACTACACCCTTTGTACTTCAATTACAATAAAATAAGTCAGTGATTGCTTATTTTTCATGTTGGAAGCTTAAATCTGTGGGTTCCTTTGAAAATACCTTGACAGACAAAGTATAAAGGGGTGTTTGGCTTAAGCTTCCAAAGCTGTGTTCAAGCTTAGTATTGGTGTTAATTTTAGTCCCCACAAGTTGCTTAGGTTCATTTTAGTTCAGTGGGATCATAAAAACATAGTTCCATTTATAGAAAAAAGTCAAAGCACATTTGATCTTCCCTCACAGTCAACTGTGAGGGATTTGAGAACCACAAACCTTCATTTTATCTTATAAATGGTAGCTTTAGCTTAAATTAGGGTAATTATAGCCATTTACATCCATCTCTGCCAATTAGAAGCCTTCAAAACTTCATTTTAGTCAAACGTAGTTCATTTTCTTAAAAGTTAAATTTCACCCATTAGCAGAAAACCCAAATCTTGGGGGAATTGTTTTCAATTTTGTGTTATGATTTAGACTTTGTGCTTTTCATATGTTGTAGCCTCCCAGCTGAAGTTTAAGATCCCACAATTGTTATATTTTTGTGATTTTTGTGTGGACCCCACCAAAGCTTCAAAGTCACTTGCAGGGGAAGTGAGTCCCCTGCTGCATCAGACCACACAGCCACCACCACCACCTTGGTGGTAGTTTCTGGCCACCACAGTGGGTCCTACAGGCCTCACTTGGTTTCTTTCAACCCCCCTCCTGGCACTCTTCCAGGTTTGACCAATCATTTGAGCTCAATCCCATGTGGACCCCACTGGTTTCACCTCCAAAACTTGTCCCATTTTCAGTTTAGAAACAATAAGCCAAGTGCTTATTGTGGCTTATTTGCTTATTATGTGAGTTTCTTTGCTTGAATTTTACTTAACCATGTCCAAATAACTCATCTGAACCAAGTTCCACCCTTGTGGGCACCACACAAGCTAGTTTGAGCTTATTTCCTCACTTGGTCAACCAAAGTCAACTGCTAAGCCAATAAGCATCCACAGTGCTTATTTTTGATTTCCAAAAAAGTTGTTTTTGTAAAAGTTAGTTCTTTTTAGTATTAAAATAGTTTTGTAAAAGAAAAATCCAGAAATCCAATTTAATTATAAGTGATAGTTTCTATTTAATTTTATATATTTTATTAATTTTCATTTTTAGATTTTTATTAAGTAACTTGTATTTTTATATTTTTCATAATTTCCTTTTAACTTAAAGTATTTTTAGTAATTTTATCAGATTTTTATATTATCATTTAGTATTTATTAGATTTAATATTAGTTTTATTAATTATTAATTAATATTAAATATTAAATAGCAAAATTAGTTTTTATAAAGTAAACCCTAGTTTTTATATTTTTTTCTAGCTTTTATAAGTTATAAAACATTTTTAGGAATTTTCTTGTAATTTCTACTGTTCATCTTATAGTTTTTATAATTTAAATAGTTTAATTAGTAATTAATAAATATTTAATATAATAATTAGTAAAATAGTGTAAAGATATGTAAAACAAACTTTTTATAATTTTTTAGGATTCCTGTAATGGTTAATTAGTTTTATAAATTTTTCCATAATTTTCTAAGTCTTTTTAGTATTATTAGTAATTTAAAAATTGTTTAAATAGTTTAATTAGTAATTAATTAATATAAAAACCACAAAAAGACAAAAAGACATATTTTTAATTTTAAAATTAGTTTTTAGTTATTTTATAATTTTAGAAAGTTAATTTTCATTTTTCTAGTATTAAAATAATATTGTATTATATTTAAGTTATTTAAATATTAAAAATTAGTATTAAATAATATTTAATTAATAATAAATAATTAAATTGTGTAATAATTTATTTTCTTTTTCTAAAAATTTTCTTTTATCCTTAATTTTGTAAAAAACTCATTTTCACCCACTGGGGGTTTTCAGAATTCAGTTTTCACTTTTTATTTTGTACGTTCGCGTAAATTTGATCTAAACGTACATGTTTTTAGTTATTAAACGTTTTTAGGTATCTAACTTTCACGTAATCATCTATATAGCTTATTTAAGCTATTTCTTTGTAGATTCCTTAGTATAACCATTCACAAACCCCTTTCCTGTCCAAATTCACCCGATCACAAACTCGTTTGATAACAATTCACATCTCGTCGGGACATAACGACCCGGGGAAACCGTATATTCCGTGGAGATTGACTCTAGGCAGTTTGACCTTGTTGACCGTTTGGAGGTAATCACCCATGTAGCTTGTAAACTATGTCCAAGAATACTTGTGCAACTTGAGCTAATGTAAAAGGATGAGC
This sequence comes from Artemisia argyi, assembly GCA_030686995.1. Taxonomy (NCBI): domain Eukaryota; kingdom Viridiplantae; phylum Streptophyta; class Magnoliopsida; order Asterales; family Asteraceae; genus Artemisia; species Artemisia argyi. The sequence continues at coordinate 34,017,179 of CM060697.1, forward strand.
TAAAGCCATAAAATGAGCATACTTTGTAAGCCTGTGAACCACTACAAAAATCACATCTTTTCCATTAGAACTTGGTAGACCATCAATAAAGTGCATAGAGATGCTCTCCTAGATTCTTTGAGGAATAGGCAGAGGTTGTAAAAGACCAGGATAGGCTGCTAGATGTGGTTTACATCTTTGACAAGTAATGCACTCTTTCACAAACTGTTTGACCTCTTTCCTCAATCCTTTCCAATACAACACTGAACATATCTTGTGAGTAGTAACTTTAACCCCTGAATGTCCTCCCACAGACCCTCCATGAAAGTGAGCAATCAAAGCTACTCTCAACTACTTATCTTGACCAACAACTAACTTGTTTTTCCTCAGTAATTGGCCATGAGACCAAACATAATGCTTTTTAGTTGTTTTTCCAGCATGCAAGTCCTCAATTATGGCTTTTAGTTTCACATCAGTATCCCAACTAGCAATAATTCTTGTGGTTAACTCAGTGGTCATAGTAACCACTGTTGTCTGCATCAACACTCCATGTTCTTGTATTCTAGACAATGCATCAGCAGCTACATTATCCACTCCTTTCTTGTACTTGACTTCATTTGTGCAGGGGTGATGATCCGTTGGTCTAGCAGGTATTTCAAACTATAATGATCTGTTTTAATGACAAAGTGTCTATCCAACAGATAACCTCTCCACTTCTCCGAAGCCAACATGACAGCTAGAAACTCCTTTTCATAAGTTGAAAGTGTTTGGTGTTTTGGTGCTAAACTCTTACTTAGATAAGTAATAGGATGACCATTTTGTTGCAACACTGCTCCAATTCCACTTCCTGATGCATCTGTTTCAACTTCAAAGGCCTGTTCAAAGTTGGGAAGAGCTAAAACTGGAGCCTCAACCATAGCTTTCTTCAAAGTTTCAAAGGCTGTCAAAGCTTCCTCAGACCACTTAAAAGCATCAGCCAAAGTGTTTGGTTTATGCATCCTAACTCCCATTTCCAATTCAGTAGGCAAACCACCAAGATAGAAACTAATTGCATGAGTTTCACTTATGTCTACCCTACTCAACAAAGTGTCAAACACATTTTATAGTCTTTAGCATTAGTTTCATATTTCACATTTTTCAATTCAGACATTGGATCATCCAATACTGTACCAAATCTCTGAATTATAGCATCTCTATACACATTCCACAACACCAATTCACCATGCAACCTAATGTACTGTCTATGCCATAGCAATGCCTTGTCAAATAGGTGCACAGAAAAGAGTTTTACCTTTTGTTCATCTGGAATGTTGTCAATGGCAAAAAACTGTTCACACCTGAACATCCAACCTCTCACATCATCCCCAGAGAATCTTGGAAACTCAACTTTAGTCATCCTACTAAACTGGCCATTCTGCCCATTATTTTCCTGAATTTGTACCCTGTGCACCCCTCCATTAGCTAGTTGACTTTGACTTTGTCTGAATTGATTTCATCATTTGATCCATACACTGAGCCAACATCTGTTCCATTGCTTGCCTTAACCCAACCATTGATTCATCAATATACCTTCTGGTACTATCATCAAGACTACCTTCACCATTACTGGTACCAATTGTTCTTGTTGTTGGTGCCATGTCTAGTGCTATTTTGATGTTGATTGAATCTTGTTAGTTAGTTACTATTCCTTCGTCTTTTGTTGAACAACACTTAACAACTTGATACAATCTTTACCCGTTCTTGGCCAAGCCTCAAGTCAAACAAAACTGACCCTTAATCCAAAAATAGAGGATTTAAGTCTCCGGCGCTGTTCTTGGGGTCGCGATGTATACTTGACACGTTTGGTCGTTTTCTGACGGATAGCACAGACTAACTAAACAGAGTATCAGTGTAATACTCTGTTTCTTGAATTGATCGTTCACCGGAATTTCTTGTCGGAATCTTGATTCTTGATTTTGGCGGGAAACTAACGGAATTTCTTACAACTGAGACCTCACCAGGAATGGTCTCTGATACCAATTGATAGACACAAATAGGATCACTCAAGATCGATAGTTGTGTTTTACAAAGAACTTGGTTAATCAGGAAATAAAAGAAGATCAACGAAAGCTCAGAGTATTATCAATTGTGGATTTATGATAATTTATTATAATTGAGAGAGAGATTCTAGAGAGGAAATTGTATTTATCAAAAGCTACCAATTGAATAGGAGTTACAAGTATTTAAAACAGAAATGGGCAGGAAAGTTGGTTAGTCCAGAGGAGTAACAATCACGTGTACCTCACGTGTGTAATAACACACTTGCGCCTCACGTGCCATAAGGCTTAACCAACTCCACAGCTTATTAGCTAGCTTATACTAATCTACTCCTATCATAAACTAGTTCAAAAGTAACCAAACTTTTTTGTATGGAATTCTGTAACATGCCGATTCAAATCTACTTTGTGCACCACTCCTCTAAAATTTAAATCTGTAAATACATAAATAAAGTGGTCCAAGGTTGTTACTTCCTAATAAACTATTTTATATTTATCTTTTATATAATACAAGAATTACATCATTTTAGAGTGTTTTTGCAAAACCCTTCTCATTGAAAAAAAATTAGACCAATAGGAGAGCTCGATTTTGACACATAAGCAAAATCAAGCAATATGATTGGGCAATAAAAAGTCAAAATTGAATTGATTTTGGTCAAACTTTAATAAATTTGATGGAGAATTTGATTGATAAAAAAAACACATAAAAATATAGGTGTCAAATTTATAAAAATAAAAACTTAAGAAAAGATGAGGTAATTAATAAAACCTTAGTGGTTAAGTGTAAAATTATAAGTCTCCATATTTTTTAATAACTTTAGATAATAAACAAATAACCCCTTACACTTTATACCCATTATACTTTATAATGTTAACTTTGTTTAAAATTACATGAGTAATAGTATTACTTTTTTTGACTTTCATCTATTAAAATAAATTTGGTAAATATGCGAATTAGTTTTATTATACGTTAATATTTTTTAAACTAATGTTAGTTTTAAACTTTCATACATTAGAATATTTTTTTTAATACGAACTCATGTTACTATTTAAAAGTTTAATTTATGCGTACACGGGTTTGAAATACGGCTAAATTATTAGTAATGGGAATATAAATATCAAATGGTAAGCATGAGTTACTGTGACATAAAATAAATATATGCGATTCTACTTATAGCAATGTCTCACGAAATTGTTATTTAAAATTTATATATGGATATCCATAAAAACATTTTAAAAACTTTACGGAACATATTTTAACTTTGTCAATGCTCATTATGTGCCATTAAACTCACACATTTTGTACAACATGATATCAATAGTTAAAGTTAAACAACAACATTAACCTCAAACGCAACATCTCTGTCAGTTAAAAATGTTATACAAAGCTAATTATTAAAAAAAAAAAACAAACAAAAACACATCGGTTAGATAGTCATTCTTTAATATAGAAGGTGTTTTCCTTAAATTATAAAAAAAATGCACGCATCACAATCCTTATTTGATAAGAATCACCTCCTAAATCAAAAAACGAAAAACTACGTAGATGATAACCTAACTTTATTCATTGACTTGATGTTTCAAAAAAATAATAATAATAAAATAAAAAAATAAATAATAATAATAATAGTTGGTCGTTGTAAAGGAATTAAAAGTATGTACATGAGAATTATTCAGCAAAAATATATAGTTTTTAATTAAGTTATTACGTTACTATACTGCGATAATGTTATTGACTTGGTAATCACGGATGTGAGATACAACCATTATTCTATACTTATGATTTATGTGTAAACCCCTTTTTGCTTCTGAATAGAATCCGAAAGAGACCTCAACAGCACTTTGGCTTATGCCTTATCTAGCTGATAGTTTTTAGTAAAATTTTTTATGGTTTAACTTTTTTGTTATACACACCATCTTTTAGTAACTTTTTTTTTTTTTTTTTTTTTTTTTTTTTTTTTTTTTATGTTTTATTGAAAATTTCTACACTTAATATTTATGTTTCTACTATAAATACACTAAGTTATGATAAAATTAGTTGGGAGTTTAGGGGTTTTTTACTAAGCTTCTCAAAAAAGCTTATAGCTTTATCATAAACTTATTGTGTTATGGTAATTGAATAAGCCAATAAGCACCTTTATTAAGCATAACCAAACACCCCTTTAGTTCTAATATGAAGTTTTCTGATTTGATGTTATGACTAACTTTGTTGTTATCCTCACTATAATGCAACATGTTAGTGGTTTTTGCAGTTTTATGATCTTATCGCACACACTAAAGTGTAATGCAATTTGTTGTGTGCGCTTTTTAGAGGAGGATTAAGTATCAACACATGATTGTTATGGAAGGTTAATGTACCAAATATGTGTTTTAGTGCCTATATGAGGAATTTTATGGTAGGAATTCTTTTCGGAGTGTAATTTGTCTTTGAATGAATTAATAAAACTTAGCAGGTGTTTACCATCATTGATAACACTATGGGTGTCAACCAACGGTCTAAAATATGAGTGTGTTTTACCTTGATGATTTAGGCCAATTTTGAAGAAAGTTGCATTAAATTGAAAGGTCAGTAAGGATTCAAACAATTCTAAAAGACTTACGGATGTACTCTGTCATTTTTTATGCATTTATAATTTACTTATACAAGTAATAATAATTTCTTTATATAGTTCGGGTTTAGAGAAAAATTATTCTTATACATTATAAATAATCGTAAGATTAAATTTGAGTTCTACCAATTACATTTTTTTTGTTTCTCTTTATGTAAGAAAGAAGCTATAGTGTAAACATCTATGTTAATTTGGTAATTTTATGATCAAACATGAGAAGTAAATAGCACAAATTTATGAAAATACAAATTTTCAAACAAAAGGTACATTAGTAAACATGGTATGATGATTATTCATAATCAAGGAAATGAATCAATCTTCAAAGCCATCTAAATATGCTACATATATTAACGAAAATATAAGTAAAAGAAATACCACAATTACAAAACACATCGTAAATTGATAGCACGGGTTTGCAAAACTAAAAGCATATATCACTAACATCTCATGCAAGTCAAGTATCATCATGTGATTTTGCTTGAATAATAAAATATAATTTTTAATCCAAAACTATTCTCCTAAAATAATAGGTAGATTATAACATATATACATATGATTTTTTATTTTTAGTCCACTAAGTAAAACTATTTGAAACATGTTAAGTGATTCATTTCTTAACCGATAATAATACATAATCAAAACGAAATTTTAAAAACCCTGTGCGTACACAGGTATTATAACTAGTTCAAGCATATACAATTTACTTCCTTTCAAATCTTCATATATGGCTTTTAAGTCATAAAGTGATATATAAATTACTAAATGATAAATATGGCTCAAGCCCGGTGTGGGGTTATGGTCCATTAGGGTATTTAATCTATAAATATCAATCAATAATAATGTTCCACCTACGAGGTTTTATGTAATCTAACATCGTATCCTGAGTAGGTTTGATGCCGAGACCTAATCGACCGCCATAAACCGCTGCCACTATGGAACCCTGTCATACCTTATCCGCCACCTATCCATCTCTTTATTACTTTCAACACACATCATTCATAAAAGAAATCCCAGCCGACATGTACCGACACATACTCTTATTATTCGAAGATCACTAGTAACAGAGAAGATATTGTTTGTGTTCTAGGCGAGCGTGCAAAGAGGATAAACAAAGATTCCTAATTCTTTTAGCTTTTTTATATTCACAGTGAGTTTGAAAGATGCAAGGCAGAATGAATACGATGTCCATTAACGATTTTAGAGTTGCCAGAAAAAAATTATAGTTGTTTTATTGTTTGTTTGTTAGTCGATTGTTCGTACGGCTTTGTTACCAGTCGACTAAAGTTGATCGTTGGTACCAGTCCCTAAAGTCGGTTGGTACGGTGTTGTTACCAGTCGACTAAAGTTGATCGTTGGTACGGTTTTGTTACGAGTCGATTACATTTATATTTTTATTATGTTATTATTTTTTTTCTTTTCTAGTTTACTACTCCTATCCAAGCTTTCGCGATTTCGCCACTCAAACTGCGGGGAGTATTAGATGATAAATATGGTCCAAGCCCGGTGTGGGGTTATGGTCCATTATGGTTTGTAATATATATATATATATATATATATATATATATATATATATATATATATATATATATATATATATATATATATATATATATAGGGTGGGGTTATTATAAAAAGGGTGTTATAATAAAAAGTGTAGGAAGCGATTTAAACCATTGAAATTACATTGCAAGATTAAAAAAGCGGAGTGGCATTTTTGAAAATAAGAGAAACTTGAAGGGTAAAAGATGTAATATATAAAATTAACTCATCGTTAATAATTCACAAACGCGTTTCACATTTTCCAAAAACCCCCAATCATTTCCCATCACTCTCTCTTCCATTTGATCTCATTTCTCTCTCTAAAAATAAAAAAAAACTTGATCCATTTGATCACTGCATCTTAAATGACGAAGAAGAAAGTCCCACCTAGTAAGCGTGTTGTTATAATAGTTTATTTTAATGCATCGATTTGATATATGTATTGCTAAAATTGTTTTTTTTATTTAGAGAATAAAATGAGTAAATCGTTGATTGAAGCTGCTGAAAAATCGACTACGGAAACATCAAGTAAGTTTTATTAATTTGATGCTTTAGCTGTTGAAAAAAGATGCACTAGAAGTTTATGAGATGTGTGAAACAGAATGTAAAACTGATGGTTTTTATAATGCACTAGAAGTTTGATTGTGGCGTATTAACATAAGTTAGGCTAAATCAGGTTTTTGAGATGTGTGAAAACGAGATTGTATGTTTGACTGTTTATGTGATTCACTAGAAGTTTGATTGAGGTTAAGTAGCTTTTAGATTGTTGTGTATGAACATAAGTTAGGTTAAATGTAGTTTGTGAGATGTGTGAAAATGAGATTGTATGTTTGACTGTTTCTGTGATGCACTAGAAGTTTAAATGAGATGTAGTAGCTTTTAGTTTGTGGCGTATGAACATAAGTTAGGTTAAACGTAGTTTGTGAGATGTGTGAAAATGTGATTGAATGCTTGACTGTTTATGTGATGCACTAGAAGTTGAATTGAGATGTAGTAGAGATTTATTTACGGTGTGTGAGGATAATGCAGGGTAAAGGTAGCTTGATGTACTAAACTTCATTTTCTAGTACTCGTGATGTACTAGAAAATGAAGTTTAATACAGTAGGATGTATGTTGATAGGAATGATTTAGGCTAAGTCAGGGTACATATCGATTATGTAATGTGAAAGATATTTTGAATGCTTGATGGCTTATATAATGTATTAGAGGCTTAACTGAGATGCACTGGTATTTGATTTGAGGCATGTGTGGATAAGATAGGGTAAATGTAGCTTATGTGATGTACGAAAGAGTTTTTGAAAGTTGATGTCTTATATGATGTATTAGAGGATCAACTGAGATGCACTGGTATTTGATTTTTGGTGTGTGTGGATAAGATAGGGTAAACGTAGCTTATGTGATGTACGAAAGAGATTTTAAAAGTTTGATGTCTTATATGATGTATTAGAGGCTTAACTAAGATGCACTGCTATTTGATTTACGACGTGTGTGGATAAGATAGGGTAAACGTAGCTTATGTGATGTACGAAAAAGATTTTAAAAGTTTGATGTCTTATATGATGTATTAGAGGATTAACTGAGATGCACTGGTATTTGATTTGCGACGTGTGTGGATAAGATAGGGTAAATGTAGATTATATGATGTGCAAAAGTGATTTTAAAAGTTTGATGTATTATATGATGTATTAGAGGCTTAACTGAGATGCAGTGGTATTTAATTTGCGGCGTGTGTGGATAAGTTAGGGAAAATGAAGATTATGGGATGTACGAAAGAGAGTTTAAAAGTTTGATGTATTATATGATGTATTAGAGGCTTAACTAAGATGCCGTGGTATTTAATTTGCGGCGTGTGTGGATAAGTTAAGGAAAATATTGATTATGTGATGTACGAAAAAGATTTTAAAAGTTTGATGTCTTATATGATGTATTAGAGGATTAACTGAGATGCACTGGTGATTTGCGGCGTGTGTGGATAAGATAGGGTAAACGTAGCTTATGTGATGTGCGAAAGAGATTTTAAAAGTTTTATGTCTTATATGATGTATTAGAGGATTAACTGAGATGCACTGGTATTTGATTTACGGCGTGTGTGGATAAGATAGGGTAAACGTAGCTTATGTGATGTACGAAAGAGATTTTAAAAGTTTGATGTCTTATATGATGTATTAGAGGCTTAACTGAGATGCACTGGTATTTGATTTGTGACGTGTGTGGATAAGATAGGGTAAACGTAGATTATCTGATGTGCGAAAGTGATTTTAAAAGTTTGATGTATTATATGATGTATTAGAGGCTTAACTGAGATGATGTGGTATTTGATTTGCGGCATGTGTGGATAAGTTAGGGAAAACGTAGATTATCTGTTGTAAGAAAAAGATTTTAAAAGTTTGATGTATTATATGATGTATTAGAGGATTAACTGAGATGCACTGGTATTTAATTTGCGGCGTGTGTGGATAATTTTAAAAGTTTGATGTCTTATATGATGTATTAGAGGATTAACTGAGATGTACTGGTATTTGATTTGCGGCGTGTGTGGATAACATAGGGTAAACGTAGCTTATGTGATGTGCGAAAGAGATTTTAAAAGTTTGATGTCTTATATGATGTATTAGAGGATTAACTGAGATGCACTGGTATTTGATTTGCGGCCTGTGTGGATAAGATAGGGTAAACGTAGATTATCTGATGTGAGAAAGTGATTTTAAAAGTTTGATGTCTTATATGATGTATTAGAGGCTTAACTGAGATACACTGGTATTTGATTTGCGGCGTGTGTGGATAAGTTTGAGAAAATGTAGATTATGTGATGTATGAAAAAGAGTTTGTGTGGTTGATGGTTTATATGATGTATTAGCAATTTAACTGAGTTGAAGTAGCATTTAATTTGCGATGTATGAACACAAGATTGTACAAATCTTGAACTGATTTTCAATTGTTGATAATGAAACAGATGAGGAAGAATCAGACGAAGAAGATACAATTGATAGAGCTGCTATTCAAAAGGCTGCTAAAGCAAAATGGAATGAATTGTTGGAAAGTCTTATTAGTGAACATGTGGCAAAAAAATTAAAATATAAAAGAAGCAGGAAATCATGCTAATGTGAAAACTGTTAAGAATAAGAACCCCATTTCTGTTGATGAATGCAGCACAAGTAAAAAGAAGAATAAGGGTAAAAGAGGTGCAATAGAGATCTATTCAAAACCTGATACAACACCAGTCATAAAGTAAAGAAAAGTGAAAATACAAAATGACGATGAAAGTATGGATTCAGAAATGGCAGTTGTAGCAAAGAAGAAAGGTATAAAAAAAGAAGTTCAAAATAATGGACCCAAGGCTATCACTTGCAGAATGTCACCTAGAAGCTTGCAAAAGATTCTTGCGAAATTGAGAACTTGCCAGGTGGAGGAATTAGAAAGGATGGGATTTGGTGATTTTTATAATAATTTCAACTATTATTATATACCAACAGTATTAGGTATGTGGGTAGTTAGAAATTTTGATTAAAAAACTTGCTCTATAAAAAAGACCAATGGAAGAAAGATTAAAATTACTAGAGAATTAGTTCGGGATATGCTGGGAATCCCAATGGGGGATATCAGAGTTGAAGCACTTGAAGAGAAAAATCTATTTGAAGAGACTACTGTAATGGAGAGAACCTTTGGAAAGTATTGTTGTAGAAAAGAAAATTTATATAGGAAGGTTGGAGGAACATTTGTGCAGTCTGACCGAAGTTGATTGAGAATTTAGAGTTTGTTTCCTTGTCCTCTTCTTCTCCATATTTGGCCAAGGAAACAAAGATGGTCAGGTAAATGAGAGAATTATACCAATTCTCTCAAATACTGATAACGTGTCTCAAATGGATTGGTGCTCATATGTTCTGGAGTGTATGCTGAAGGAGTGTACCGGATTTAAACCAACTTCCAAATTCAGTGGACCATTACTCTTATTGGCTGTAAGTTTTCCATATTTAGTTACTCGGTGATGCACTAATAATAAAAGTATGATGTACTGATTATGATACTAAGATGCAGTAAATTTAAAATTGTGATGCAATAAGTTTGAAATAGGAATGCACTAGATAAGAAAAAGTCTGATTGACTGTTTATGATTACTATGTTTTCACACTCTCATACAATGAATTTTATTTGATGCAGCTTATATATGTTAATTCAACAGCATCTGAGACTGTCAAGGTGGAAAAATCTGTTCCAGGATTCAAAGCATGGAGTTCAAAACTTTTGTTTGAAAGACAAAAAGAAGAACTTCAAATAGGTTTTGGTTGCCTTCCAGTTGCAGAAGGTGTGGATGTGATTGAGCCACCAATGAAAATGATTGGACCACCAAAGAAAAAGAACAAATTGAATAAAAAACAAAAGAGTATAAAAGGTAAAATATATAAAAATGTATAACATTTTGTAAAACTTGTTTATTTCTAATTGAATTCAATGTTGATGTACTAACAGGATACGAAGAAGAAAACGTTGTAAGTCAACTACAGACTCCAACAATTGATCTTCAACATGGCCTATATGGGACAATTGATATGGATGAAGCAAATAAAGAGTTCAAATCCAAATCTTTTGAGGTGTTATTTATTAAAAAGCACTATACACTGTGTTTGCTTGATGGATTCTATGATGTACTAGGAGTTGAACTGTGATCCAGTATAGATTGAACTGTGATGCAATAGATATTATATGTTTGATGGTTTCTATGATGTAATAGAGTTTGAACTGTGATGCACTATAGATTGAACTGTGATGAAATAATTTTAAACTTTTAAAAGAATGTTGCAGTAATTTAGAACTGTGATGTACTAAAACTTGAACTGTGATGCAATATAGTTGAGCAGTGATGCACTAAAACAAACTATAATGAAGATATCTAATTTTGTTTATTTTAAATATTTATTTAGGAAATGAAGGCAATTATAAAAGACAATCTCGTGATGTGTAATCAGCTGATGATGGATACTGATTACAAGATGTTGATAGCTTTGAGAGAAAATGCTGAGGATGAGATTGGTTGAAATTAGAAAGGATATGTTTGCTCAATCATATAAAGAAGATGACTTTGAGATGGAAAAAGATGATGAAGGTGGTAAAAAAATAAGAAATATGGTGATAAAGATGATGAGGCAGAAGATAAGATTGATAAAGACGGTGGTGAGGATGATAATGATGGGGACAATGAAAATAATAACAATGGTGGTGCGGATGATAATGATGGGGATAAAGATGGTGACAAGGATGGAGATGATGAAAACAATGGTGGAAATGATGGTGAAATTGGTGGAAAGGATGGTGATAATGGAAACAATGGTGAGGACAATGGCGAAAATGGTGATGATGGAAACAATGGTGGAAATGATCAAATGGGCGAGCAGAATAATGAAGATCTGGGAAATGATAGTATCACTGGGGGTGAAGGTAGAATAGAAGAGGGAAGGAAAGATGAATTGAAAGAGAACCATGATTTAATTGATTTGAAAAATATTCTGGAAAAGGTAATTAATGAGAAAAATAACTATGAGTTGCTGGGGAAAGGATTAGTTGGGACTAAAGATAAAGCTATTGTTCCATTCGATATGGATTTATTGTCAACCCAAAATGGAACTCAATCATCAGATGATAATGAGAAAGAAAGATGAGAGATGTAGTAGAAAGATCTTGAAGATATTGTACCTTTGCCGTTATCTCAGGAACCTAAAATATCATTTCAAGTAATAACAAAAGAAGAAGATTAAATAATGAAGAAGATGTTACACTATCACAGCTAAATTGGGCAATAGCAGGCGTACCAAGAATGAATGAAATTAAGATGCTTGACAACTTCATGAAACAACCAATGATGTCTACTGCAACAAAAGAGTTAACTAATGATACTCTAAAATCAAAAAGTGAAATTGCAACTCCACCCTACCATAGTTTGAAGTTAAAGCTAAAATGCAACAGTTCTCAAAACTATGATGCGATTCTTGTGAGTTCCGTTGATAAATCAGATGTGGCAAAGGAGACAACTATTAATGTGCTTGATGTGGTCCCTGTGAGTTCTGTTGCACCAGAAAATTACATTCCAATACAGAAAGAACAAAAGGAGAAAAGTATTGGTGCAACAAAATCAAAGGGAGAGGGTAGAAAGGCAGCAACAAAGAAAGAACCGGCAAAAAAGGCAACAACCAATGTGGAACAAGCAAAAAAGGCTTTGGGTAAAAAGGGAGAAACAAAACCTGAAATGACAAAAGCTAACAAAGCTCCCATGTAAAAGCCTAAGCCGAAAGCAGATAAAGAGGATACCAAAAAGTTAAAAGAGGCAAAAAGAGAGGCGCAAATGTTATGGAAGAGACTAAAGAGGCTGATAAAGAAAAGGAAAAGCGTAAATAAAGCCCTCTAATGCTATGGTGTCGCCATACTATAACAGAAAAGTAATGATTTACGAAAGATGGCTTGAAGCAGAAATGAAGCTAGTTGAATACATATGGAGTGACAGTTGTCCTGAAGGGTAAATTTTATTACAAATTACAATTACTGCATCAATATTTATCTGTTACTGCATAACAATTAAATATTCTACTGCATCAATGCTTATCTGTTACAGCATCAATATTTATATGATTGCATTACAATTAATAATATACTGCATCAATGCCTTACTTGATACTGAATATTAAAAATGTGCAGGGATATAATTTTCAATGGAAAAGGCTTAGAATTAGAATGTATGCTTTTCTTTAGCCTTTATCCTAAAATTGAAGTTGCTTCAAGTATAATTGATGTATGGAGCATTATACTAATTGATGAAGAGAAATACAGAAACAAACTTTCAGGACTCAGATATGTTTACTGCAGTACATCAATGCTGGTGAGTATCCATCTATATAATATACCTATTTTTAAGATGTAACTTTTTAATGCTTATAAAACATTTCATATTAATGTAAACAGCCTCATGCTATGGTGGAAGCTAGAAAAGATATGAGCAAAAGAATAAAAGTGTTTGATGAGAATGTTAAAAGTGTTTTACAAAATGCAGACTTGAAGGATTTCAATGATGTTACTACGGTAAGTAAAAAATAGATTTATTATTATGAGTTTCAAAGATTTAATTTTTATTATGAATTTCAATAATCAGAATGCATGAAAATGTTTACAGGTTTTCTTTCCTTGTATAAAGATGACTGAAAATGGATCAAATCATTACTATGTCATCTGCTTTAATCTGAAGAAAGGGGAAATAGAAATCCTAGACAACATCGACAATGGAATTGAAAATATCAAAGATAGATATAGGGATTATGCAATGGCTCTCGTAAGTATAACTAAAAAATACTAAGATTTTTTTTACTGAATCATACTGATATAACTAAAAACATTTATTTTTTTATTGCATCAAAGTCTTATATAGAGTGCATATAAGAACCAAAATAAATTTAACAGAATCTTACTATTTTCACAGATTGATTAATTTATCAATTACCTAGAAAGGAAAAAGCACCCAAACATCGGAGATATTTTATTGGTGAACCCAAGACTAGTGAAGATACAATGGATGACAAAATACAACGGAGTTGACTATGGTATCTTTGTCATGAGGCACATGGAAACATATCTTGGCCACGAAGATTTTTTCCATACTATTCAAATGGAAGGTGTACATCAAAAAGCACAAATGAAAATGCTTCAAGCAAAGTACTTAGCAAAGATATTACTCAAAGATTTCAATCTCAAAAAGAGGGAATTAATGAAAGCAGCAGAAGCATTTGGGAAGAAGCAAGCAAAGAGCTCCAAGATTTTAACTCATATTGATGTCAAAGTCAACGAAAATTTGAAAAAGAGGTTCAACGAAACTCTAGTCAAAACATTAGGCTGATGGGAAATTTGCATTGCAATTACTTAAAAACTGATAAATGTTTTGGATATGTTTTACTGAATGATCAGTGTTTGAATGGTACTTTGGAATTTAGATAATGTTTCTACGATTACATTTGGTTAATGGTTGAAGAAAACTAAGAACTTAATGATCAGTGTTGGTTATTACTTTTGTTTATGGTTTCTGTTTTATAATTACTGCATCAATATATACTTGTTACTGCATTACAATTTATTATAATTACTGCATCAATATATAGTTGTTACTGCATCACAGTTCATTATAATTATTGCATCAATATTTATCTGTTACTGAATCACAGAGATCATTCATACTGATGCACTAAAACAATAATAGCATGTTGAGAAAACTAAGTCAATCTTCTATTAAAACTGTATGATACACCTTTCTTTCTTTACAATTGAATAAGCTTTTTATTTGTAAAAAAAAGGAAAAATATAGAATGTTTACAACTGAATCATTTTTTATTCGTAAAAAAAAAAGAAAAAATATAGAAAAATATTCATTTTTGGTGTGTAGATTCTCTCAAACCAGCTCTTTTTGTTGTATCTTCTTGCTTTGGTTTCTTCGATGGTCGCGCCTGTTGACAAGTCCTGAAATTGTGTCCTTCCTTCTCTCCACATACCCCACATGCCCTTCTTTTTGACAGTTCTTCAGCAGATACTTCGACTCTTGGCTTCATTCTTGAAAAGACACCGGTTCCATTAGTTTTACTCTTCAATGGATTGTTCATTGTTTTTTCTTCAGGCTCTTTCACACCAAGCATTGAACCAATAACAGCTTTCCCATTCATTTTGGGAACTGTTGGAATATCAATAACAGCTTGGTTCAATAACTCTTGCATCTTTTCTTTGTAGATATGCAACTTTCTCAAGTCATGTACCAAACGATCAACGGTTGACTCAAAAATCTCATATAATTCCAAAACTTCATTCCTTACCGCATCTGACGCACCACTGATTCTGGGAAGAGCAAATTTTGAAGGTTTCATGTTCTTTAACCGCCGTTTCTCTAAGTAGTTTCGGGGAAACTCCTCTACATTGTTCATCCTTAGAACATAGAAAACATGGCGACATAACAGGCCATAATACTCATAGCGATTACAGCTACAATGAAGTTTCATCTCAGACTTACAAAATTCAACCTACAAATTTTTTTTAAAAAAAATTAATAAAACCTATGATGCACTAGATTTATAACTATGATGCAATATATACTGTTAGGAATACAAATATTCCTATGAAAGTCTCGGTCACCTAATTATTGTAATAGCATTGAGCTAGCTCGTAGTTAGTTTAGTTATTATTTAGTTAGTATTAGATTAAGTAACATCGTGGAAGAAGGACGGGTCTTTACCCACTGTATTCCTGATCCACAGCCCGGGTGTGGGAGTTTTTATCTTTCTTTGTAGCTTAGTATAAATACCCCTCTCCACATGTGGAGAGGGTTGGACCTTCTCACTAATCTCAATCTAATATCACATTTTCTCTCTCAAGGTTCCAAGTTCTCTCATCCTCCTTTCTCTCTTAATTCATTCGCCACACTAATCACAAGAACCATCATGTTTGTGACTTGATTGATATTCTACAATTGGTATAAAGAGCCAAGGTTACATCTTAGGGCCTTGGTGAATCTTATTTTGTGTGGTTTTGTGATTTAGTAGTGCTTTCATTGAAAACATCTTGGTGTGAATTATCTAGTGTTAGTTGAAGTGTTAGAGGTGTACTTATGTGATCAGTTGTGTTAGGGTTACATTATTTCTCAGTTGGTTTTGCTATTTCACATGTCTTTTTGAAGATTGGATTGGGTTTAGGTCGATATTCATAGTTGCGGTTACCTCTACTGTTTCATTGCTTAGTTGTGGTTTGCTCCAGATTTCTGTGGTTAGTTGTCTGCGATTACTATTCTGAGTTAAAGGACAAATCGCAAGGATAGTGACAGATTTGGACTATTGTAGACTGCGACTAGTTCCTGCGGTTAGGTGGTCTGCGGTTAGTATCTGTGGTTAGCTGACTGCGTTTAGCTTCTGCGGTTTAGTGGTCTGCATTTTAGTTTCTGCGGTTTGCTACTTGCCGTGGTTAGTGACTTGCGTGTAACCCATCTTGTGGTTTGTGTACTCTGCGGTTAGTTGCTCCCTGCGGTTGACTCACCTTGTGATTACCTCTCTCTGTGGTTACCTACCTTGCGGTTTCCTTCTACTGCGATTTGCTCACCTTGCGTTCAACTCCTACTGCGATTTGTGCATATTGTTGCGACTTTCTCATATTATTTGGCAATTTACTAAGTGATGAGATTCATGTGATTGGGTAATCATTTTACAATTCGTGAATTGTTGTAACCTTAGTCGTTTCAATTGATCTAATTGTGATCTGACGTTGTGAGTTAATCCTTACGACTTGACTAATCTCAATTGGATATATTGCAACTTGACTTGTCACAACTTAACACTTGATGCAAACTGTGACTCATCTGGTATCTCTCTATTAGTTTAATCCACTGAATATATCTTCCAGTTTCTTTTGTTGACTTTAGTAAAATCCCTAGAAAGAATCATTTCTCGGTTTAAGTCACTAAGGCTGTAAAATCTCGTTTGAAGACTTTGAGATGTTGACAGTATCATATGACATTCAAGCTGCTGGGTCCGACACCCGTCCTCCGATGTTAGACAGGACAGATTATGAATCATGGGCACAAAGAATCAGATTGTACTGCTTGGCTAAAGAAAATGGTGAGAACATTCTACAATCTATCGATGAAGGTCCGATGCAGATGGGTACAACCAGAGATGTTATCTCCATGGCTGAGGATGGCTCTGTTGTTCAGGGAATTGATAGACCACGCACTTACAATGATCTCACTGATGTTGAAAAGAAGCGCTATGATGCTGACATTCGTGCCTCCAATATAGTAATAAAAGGGTTACCCAAAGATGTGTACAAGCTAATCAACTTCAACACTGAAGCCAAAGCGGTGTGGGACAATGTCAAAATGCTTCTGTCTGGCTCAGAGCTGACCAAAGAAGACCGTGAATCTCAATTATATGATGAGTTTGAGCATTTCAAAATGGATCCTGGTGAAAACATTACCGATTACTATGTCAGATTTCACAAGCTGGTTAATGACATGAGAATGATCAGAATGACAATGCCCACCATTTAACTCAACTCTAAGTTTGTGAACAACATGTCACCTGAGTGGGATTGCTTTGTCACTGCTGTCAAGCTCAACAAAGGATTAAGAAATATGAACTATAAGCAATTGTTTGCTTATTTGCAACAAAATGAGAAGCATGCTGCTTATGATCGTCAACTAAGAGAGAAGCTCAATCCAACTGTCACCAATGATTCACTTGCTTTCATGAGTAGCATGGTGCCAACTAATCAACATGTGTCATCAAAATACTCACCTCGATTCAGGATACTCTCATACCGACAAGATGATTGACAATCTTTCCAATAAAGGTCTCTGCAAGTTCAACATTTCAGGGCTGCACTTCCATCTTCCAACAATCAACTCAGAACTTCTTCAAATCCACGTAATCAGGCTATTGTGGAAGATGGAAAAGTTATGGTGCAAAACGTTCAGGGAAGACAGAATGTGAATCAAAAGAATACTATGAGGGGTAACTTTCAGAACAGAGGTGCAAATGTGAATCAGGGACAAGGAAGGCAACCAAAATGTTACAACTGTGGGGGTTTAGGTCAGATTGCCAGAAATTGCACTCAACCAAAACGTCCTCAAAACTCAGATTACTTTAAGGACAAAATGTTGCTCATGCAAGGTCAAGAGAATGAAGTGGTGCTTAATGAGGATGAATTGGCATTTCTTGCTGAGGATGATGGAAAGACATTCGATGATGAAGTAGATGAACAGCCAGTTTAGGATTTAGCTCTTAATGATCCAAACATCTTCCAAGCGGAAGATTGTGATGCTTTCGACTCAGATGTTGATGACGAACCCACTGCTCAGATAATCTTCATGGCTAATTTATCATCTGTTGTCTCACCCACATAACAATCTGATCGATCCAAATCATCCATCATATCTGAGGTACTAAAATTATATGATAAGTGCGCTGTTAATGATGAACAAAAGACCTTCTATGATATACGACGAAATAATGTTTGTGAATCAAATGAGGCTGAATTGGAAACCATCAAAGTGTTCCCAACTGAGCAACATTCGGATCACGACAGTAATTCTGACGTATCTTGTGGAAAGTCTTCTGTTGTGTGTGATAATGATGTGATGCATGAGTAAATGATATGTAATGATGTACAGCAAAAAAACGTTGCTGAATTAGATACTGCAGATTTGGGGAATAGCAATATTGTCCCATATGAACAATATGTAAAGCACAACGTCGAGTCTGTTGTACCAAGTGATATATCCTCTGCTGATGAAGAAATGTGTGATTTAGAAGAGTATACTGTTGTTGCACCAGATGACACCCTAACCACTAGGATAAATACTCTTAGGGATCAAGTAAGGTTCTATGAACAACGTGCTAAATTTGAGCTTACAGAGCGTGAACAAAAAATGGAATTGCAAATGCATGCCTACATCACTGAACAAAATTTGAAGGAAATGGCATTTAAACAAGAGATTAAATCTTTTCAAAATCAACTTGGACGTGCTTTTAAGGAAAAACAGGAAATTCAGGATAGTGTAAATCTCCTAAAAAGTGAATTTCAATAAAAGGAAAATAAACTTTTAAATGAATTTTCCAACCTTAAGCAGTTGAAAAACAAACTTGAAAACAAGTTGTATGTTCTAGGCCAAACACCTCAAACAGCTTAAATGGTGGAAAAGCACATGAAACTGCGGGATAAGCATAGTGATAGGGATTTAGGGTTGCCTAAAACAAATTTTCTTAAAAGCGTTAGAGACTCTCAACCTGCCCTCTATGATGCTAAGGTTATGCTTACACCCAATCATGATCCCCCAAATAGTTTATCCGATAAAGAATTGGAGGAACTTGATTCTGCCAATAGAGAGAGATTTGATAAAAAAAATGAAGGATCTAAAGTGTATTAAACACCGAGTCATTATTAAGCCCCATGATTATTATGAACAAAACCGAGTGACTGTTTTTGCACCACAAACTAAGTTAACACCAGAACAGGTATTTTGGACCTTAGACATTGAGAAAATAAAAGTTGAGGAAATTAAGGCAAAGACATCCCTAAAGTTAGCTGCCCCAACGGTGTATCCCCCCAATACACCGATGCACTTAGTTCAGTTGTCACTTCCCACGCAATGTAAAACTCTTATTTGCATTTACGTCCTGTGTCAAATGTTCACTGATTTCGATAAAACATGCAAAAAGAGAATCACACCAATAGGAATCACTGAGGGTGAACGGGGATTTAAGCTAATCAAAGAGTGTTACTTAACTGAAGTCATCCCATTTTTTAAACTAATCAAAGAACATTTTGAGGGTCTACGACAATCACTTGACGTTGAGCTTAAGGAAATGAAAGAAGTGTTTAAAGATGTGGAAAATGAGTGTAAACAAAAAGCAATAGATCTTCAGCATAGTGAAATTGCCAGAAAAAATATTCTCATCATGAATGACAACTTGATTGCTAAATGTATTTCACAAGATGTGTTTTACACTGCTACAGATTCTTCTCTTAATGCCTGTTAGTTTCATGAAATGTCTATTGCTTTGAATAACCTTCACAATCGTGTTGTTGAGTTTGAGGGGGAGAATTTGAAATTGCTTGAAAAAATTCAAAATGATGATCATGACAACATGGTCAAGCATCTTTCTAAACTCGAATTTGAGAACTTAATTTACAATTAAAATATCAACATTTAGAAGAAAAAATGAAAATATCAAAGGCTAAGACATCTTCTGATGCTCCGGAATTTGATACATATTTTGAATTAGCAAAAAGGGATGAAAAAATCCAAGCTCACACGAGCACGATCAGGTTATTGAGGGCTCAAATTGACCAATTGAAGTCTCCCATGAATGCTGTGATCAACTCCCACAAACCAATATCTGCAGATTCTCATAATTTTCAATTTCAAAACACAATCAACTTAGTTAAACATGAAAATGATTGTTTTCAAGCTGAAAATTCTAAAGTTAAACAACATTACAAAGAGTTATATGATTCGATCAAGATCACTCATGATAAAACCAGTGAAAAAATAACTTCTTTGCTTAATGAAATTGAGAATCTAAAGACAAAGGTGAAAGGGAAAATGCCGTTGAATGTAAGTGACAATATCAATTCTGTGGTTTGTAATTGTAAAAAGTATGCATGTGAGGCTGTTTTTATTCCTCTTCCCCTTAAGAACAATGAGCTAGTCCATAGTGATTACCTTAGATATCTTAAGAACTGCCTTGACATGACCCGTAAAACCATTGAAGAAGATAGAATGGTAAGACCATCTGATAACTCCCTATCAGATGTTTACTTTCTTACCAAGCGGTCATAAGAGTTGTTAGAATATGCCATAGGTACATGTCCCAAGATTCCCAACATGCGTGATAAAAATGGCACATCCTCATCTAGGAATTTGAAGAAGCATGTTACTTTTGATAAACCCTTGGCTAGTTCTGTGCATAGCACATCACCACCAAGAAAGCAAACAACTGTGCAACAATCTAATGTTCCCATCGTTAATTCTACAGGAGTAATCAATGTCACTAGAGCTAGCGGGTCAAAGCCTAAAGGCAATACAAGGAATGATAGGACTTCGCCTGCTAAGAGTGATCAAGGGAAGAAAGTAGAAGACCACCTTAGGAACAATAAGATTGATTTGAATGAAAAGAATCGTGTTGCTTCTAGTATTTGCGTTAAGCGTACTGTAATTAATTCGAATTCAAATGCGACTTGTAAGACTTGTAATGGTTGTTTAATTTCTGGTAATCATGATGAATGTGTTGTGTCGTTCTTGCAATCTGTAGGATAAACATAATATTAACTAGTATGGTTACTTGTGGTTAGATTGATTCAAGAATAAAGAAGAAGAGATTTTAGAGAGAGAAAGTGTTGGGTGTTCCTAGAGAGAGAGAGAGAGATGAGAGAAAAAAAATGTAAGATTAGATTGAGAATGAGAGAAGCACCAACCCTCTCCACATGTGGAGAGGGGTATATATAATTTCCTACAAAACGTCCACACCCGGGCTGTGGATCAGGCATACAGTGGGTAAAGACCCGTCCTTCTTCCACGGTGTTACTTAAACTAATACTAACTAGCTAATACATAAACTAACTACGAGCTAACTTAATGCTATTACAATAATCAGGTGACCGAGACGTTTACAGGAATATTTGTATTCCTAACAATCTCCCCCTAAGCGAGGTCACCTTTGAAATTAAGCTCTTTGGTCTTTAAGCATTCTTTCGTCATTGTAGCTCGTAGGATCTGATTCTTCACTTTACTTCACACTTTGTACTTCAAGCAAGCGAACTTGTGATTAGAGTTCCTTTGTGATATATGATCTTTGAGCTTCTTTGAGATCATCAGCCAAAGTAAATCTCCAACCTCATCCATAGTAGTATTGCCTTCATGTGATGTAGTGACAAGGGACCATCATGCTCACACCCTTCTGTATCTGGAGACGTTGCCTTGGAGTTTTTGAATCAGGAGACTTTTTCATCAGAGTTGCGGAAACGTTGTTAGAAGTCTCTCAACATTTTGTTGTAGTAAGTCTCTCATCTTCATTGATAGAGTGGAGGATGTGTGAGCATGAGGTATGGATTGACCCGATTCAGCTGGAAACTGGAGCCATCAACGCCATCTTTATATGTGTCCCTAAAATAAAATAGTTAGCAATAAAGATAGAGAACGAACATGGCTTTGTCATTCGTTCTGCGAGGACAGACTACCCTCCGGTTTTGTGAAAACCAACCTGTGATCAGGTAAAGTTTCTTTTAAAGAAGACTCTCCTTGACAGGAATTTCCAGCTTGTAGTAATGAATTTTCCAAAGAATCCACTTTGAAATCTTCATACTTAGCATGTTCTCATACCGGAACGTCTCAAAGCAGACAGCACGATAGAGTGAATCGATGAATGAATATTCACGGGTTGATGAGAAATAGATTTATAGAAATCACTCGTGTGTCCTATGATAAACATTTTTGTGACACAATGAAAGTTTTGTATTTAGAATCACATTTCCATCAAAAATACTTTTGTTTGAAAGATATTGTACACAATCAATGTGCTCGAAAGACTAGTTGGTGAGCACATTGAGAGGTTTTAGCAAAAGTATTCGTCAATCCATATCCTGGAACAAGTTTGATTCAACTTTGAATCGCACCATTGTTGCTTTCCAGTTATCACTTGATCATTGATCCAAGATGGATCTCACATGTCACCTACCAAGAGCTTGAGTGATGTTCGCTCTAGAAGGATTTCCATCGTCATTGTGAATATTTTCATATCACTCGGATGTTCTGGTAATACCACAAGGATAATGCGTAGGACTCTAAATATTTTATCTTATTTTCCACATTATGTGAAACAATAAGCATATTTGGAATGTGTCCTATCGAGATTTATGGATGATCTCATGGCTCTAGACTCAATAGTGCGTTTTGATCCGCTCCTGGTGACTGGGGAGGCGTCTCCTGTTTTAGGTATCAACATAGCTCACAATGAGCAGTCGATACATTGCATAGGGTTCCCCGTGAGAATGAAACAAGCTCTTTTAAGAGAACTTGAGTGGTTGGGAAGTTTAGTGCAGTACGTCACTGGGTCCATGACGTCTTGTCTTCAATACTAGTGTTACTTTAGTAACCACTAGTAGATTATGAATTGAACCCGGTTTCTGCCCTAAGGTTGAATATTTGGAGGGCTATTTCTTTTCACCCTTTCTCATTTCATTTCTTTTTCATTCTTCAACCCCTTCAGTGCTTACCGAGACTTCACCACTAGAACCTTGTTGGGTTTGTTCCAGTCCTAGCTCTATCTCAGTCCACACTCTTCCCTATCTCACTTTACTCCTTTTTTCAATCATTCCTAAGGACTTCTAATCTATCTATGGATTATCCCTGGGAAGATCCTTCCGGTTCTGGTGGATCATGGGAACTTATACCTAACCTTAACCAACCTTATAACTCCGTGCATTTAAAGTAAATGGTCGGTCTTAGGTATTATTTCCACAAACGCCTTTCGCTCCCCCTCAATATGTGCATCGATATTCGAAAGTGTTTAGCACATATGTGGGAGCCTATTATTGAGTCGAAAAGATCACATTTGATATCAGATTGCATATTTAAATCACATTCTCTCCCCCGATCAAAAATTTCAAATCATTCGAGATTTTTGATCTCAATTGATTTAAATAATTTAGAAAGCGTTTTGGGAGGGAAATGCGGTCAATTTTAATATTTTCTGATAAAAAGGAACTTTTTCTTGCTCCCCCTAAAATTGTGAGGGAGGTTGTTATGTGTCAGATTTGAAGAGTTATCAAAATATTCGAAGTTTTAACGAAAACTCTTTGAAAGTTTACTCATTCTGACACATAACCATCACAAGTCTTTTTGTTGCAAGGTTTTATGTACGAAGTGTGGGGAGTTTTGATGATACATAAAATTTTGAGAAATCACTCTCCCCCTCAATCAATGACGGATGATAAAGCATAAATATTTTCATAAACTATTGACGTCATTGATTGAGTGAAAATGTTATCAAACTTTTGAGTTCAATTTGATTTTCATTCAAAATTTCATGGTACCACCAAGTTTTGCACAAACACTTTCCGGAAAAATCATAGAAGGGAAAGTATTTGGCAATAAAAGGAAGATTTCTCTTCTTTATCAAGAAATAATGCACTGAAGCGTACATTAGATCGAGGGTGCATAAATATAAAGTAATTCACGCTCGGATGAACGGCACCCTTTGTTAGGAACAACCGTCTTTTTGGCGACGTGTTTTCCTTAATTTTGAAAACCGGGTTGCTATCTGAAGTAATAGCAAACCATATTTTTTAAGTCTGGGTTGTAGCCTGAAATGACTACAAGCCATATTTTAAGTCCGGGTTACAGCCTGAAATGACTGTAAGCCATAATTTTAAGAATGTCTTGAGATACGACATGTTTTTGAAAACAACTTTATTTGAACCGAAAAACTCTTGCTCAAGCATATGTATGATTCCGTGTCATTATTGAATGACATTTCTAGAAACGTACATAATATTGATTACACAAGAGACATGTCGTGAGAAGAATATTTTTGGATTTTTTGTGTATTTTCAGATTTTTATGGATTTTATAAGTTTTATATTTTTCTATTTTTCTTTTTGATTTTATAATCTATATACAAGGATACAAATTAGTTTAAGAAGATGTTGACATGAGTACCGAAATGAGAGTGTCGTTCAGCTCGTTGTAGAATTCGGTAGTCAACATCTCTTAAACTTTCACCACCAAAGCTTTCGAGGCTCAAGAATTATCGTCTGAACTTGTGGTAGCCATGATGTAATCTTAAACGGGATTTTACAACTCTTGTGACTTAAACCGAGAGATCGATTCTCTCCCGGGATTTTACTAAAGTCAACAAAAGAAACCGAAAGATCTAATATGCGAGTTAGACTTAGAGAGACATCTTGGATAAGTAACAATTAGCATTAAGTGTCAAGTCGCGACAAGTCAAGTTACAAAAGATCCGATCGTAATAAGTCAAGTCGTAAAGATTAACTCATAACGTCAAATTACAATCAGACTAATAGAAACGACTTAAGTCACAACAATTCACCAAACACAAGTAGTTAACAAATCACTAGAATCTCACAACTGAGTTAATCGCTAGACACCCACCAAATCGATGAATTTTTATTACCTCCTCAATGTGAAGCTTAGGTAGCTTCCCCCTAAACCGACAATCACCTTCATGAGATCACTTCCTCAAGTAGTACTGAAGTGATGCAAAAAGTCTCATTGTATGAAGCTCAGAAACCCAAAGAAAACGATAACACCGAAGTAACAGGGTGAACCACGGATCATCTCTACGATTATCAATCCCGGAATGTATGATGAAGCCCGATCACATGACCCTGTTGTACGTCCCCAATGTACACATTACTTTGAGGTTTGGAGCAGTTGTCTATTAGGGGGAATAAGATATCAACATCTTCATTTCACAAAATGCATTCCAGTTAACTTACACATATCAACTCAATCCATATTGTACGCATGTATCCAACACACGAAGAAATGATAACACCAAAGTAACAGGTTGAAGCACTGATCATCTCTGCGGATATCTCCTCCGGAATATATGATTAAGCCTGATCACGTGAACTTGTTGTGCGTCCTTGATGTACACATATCTCTCCCCATGATGGTTGCGATCTTATCGGAATCAGCATAACAATGTGTACATGAAACATTAACTAGAAGCACTTTTACCATAACTCTTATCAGCTCATATGAAGATGTGAATAAGCAATATCATCTCACGTTCCACATTTCCTTCTCAAATTTCTTCCCACTGAAAACTGAAGTAATTCACACCACAAGTATCAAGAGACCACTTCCCCCACGTAGTTGGAATAATACACCAAACGCTACGAGTTAAGACACAGAGTTTCTCTACGGTTATGACATATGTCTTCCCGGGATAACTTCAATTAAGAAGAAGTATTATGTTCATCACGTGTACTCGTTATGCATTCAGATGTATGTCTCCTTCCCCCTTGCTGGTTTTGATACATCAGAATCAGCAACAGCTTATAGGCACATCTACTTGAAATCATGAGAGGAGAACAAAATTGGCTCAAATAAATCTTGTGAGAATCAACTGCTACAGAAACTCTCTGACTATCATTATCAACCCTTTTGTAGACTGTTTGAAGTAACCACTGATGAAGCAAATCCAATAAACCAAACTTGAAACTGAAGAAGAATTCCCCGTTCTTGTGACTTAAGCTTGCACTAATGTGTGACTAAGAGCGGTGTAGAGAGTTCGTACAACATCGAATCCCTAAGTACTCTATACTCTTCAACCAACCAACCATCAAGTATAAGACATACATCACCTCTTGACTACCGACAACTTCGTGTAAGTTGTGACACTCCTTGAAGTGATAGTTATTTTGTGGTAATAAAAATGAATAATTACCAAAATAACTTGATATCCAAGTCTTCGTCATTGTAAAGGTAAAAGCTCAAGCAAGGATCTCGAAGAGTCTTCATCCAACCAACCCCGACTTCAAGATAAAATAAGATCACTCCTTTGTGAAAGTCAACTTCAATCTCGAACAAGGGATACCAAATAAACTCCGTGATTACTTGACATTCCATGTCCAAATTCTTAGCCGTTTTAACGTTATAATTGACATTATCCATTATGTTCTTGTGGTTGATTTACAAAGTGCACATTTGGAGGAACAACAATCCGTGATGAAATAGAACAAAGCGACGGATCATTATTCATGTGTGCATCTTCACAATCATGATAGTCAACATCAACACCTTGAGGAGTAACTGGAGATTGGGTTACTTGAGTAATCTGAGTAATACTTCTAAATGGTGCATCTTGATCAATGGAGATTGAGGAAGGTGAACCAGTTGAGTCAGCAGGAACCGGAGCAAGAGCTTCAGGAACTAGATGATCAACATTCGTTGAAGCTTGGAAGTATACATCAAACATAAATATCAGCTATCCTTAGTAAGTAGATCATTAGGTGTTGGAGGAGAGTTGTATGACCATTCTTCAAGCATCAATCACCATGTGGTATATTCACACTTCTCCCCCTCAAAAGTTGCAAGCGATGTTTGCACTTTTTGATTGAGCAAGTGAATAAGAATACAATCAATCATGTATTTTATTCACACTTCTCCCCCTCAAAAATTGCATACGAGGTTGCCATTTTTGATTGAGCTTGTGAATAAGAATACACTCAATCATGTAGTTTATTCACTCTTATCCCCCTCAAAAATTGCATACGAAGTTTGCCATTTTTGAATGAGCAAGTGAATATGAATTCAAGCAAAGATAAGTAGATCCACTTGATGACTGAACGAACATGGAGGAAGCATGAACCGTATTGTTGAGAATGGTCAAAACTAAGAAGATTTCTCTTCTTCCGAAGATAAGGCGCACTGAATCGTACACCTTTCTTTTCATTGATGAACGGGGCCTGAAGTGTTGTCAGCAGACACCATAATGATGACAATAAGGACCGAGGCTTGAACTGAGGTGTTCAAACATCATAGTCATTAAAGAACGAGGCCTGAACTAATGTGAACAGATGTCACAGCCGTTGAAGAACGAGGCCTGAACTGAAGTATTTAGACGTCATATGTCATAAGCATCAAAGTTGAGCTTTTTTAACCCCTGATTGATGAGATATCACTCTTTTCGGCAACCAAACTCTGAGTCTTTCCTTAATCGTATTAAGCGATGTACCTGCACTTAAGTAGAGACTACCTGCACTGACATTGGGAGTTTGTTTGCATTTATATGGGTTAGTGATATCAGCATATATACCATTTGGGGTTCTACTGTCAACTTTGGCTTTGCAATTAGTGAACATCTTTCTCATAGGTATCCATCTAAGACCAACAATCTTAAAAATTCTACCCGTCGGTATCCACCTAAGGCAAGTTCTGGGAGTGTTTGGTTTCTCATGTAAAGTGGGAGTCTTGTTTAGAGAAAACCTTTGTCCTAAATCATTCTGCCTGCCAGGTTTCTGAGTATAACTCTTTGATTCTACGGGCTTGTTGTAGTTTCTAGTCTTAGATGGTAGGACCTTATTACAAGTATTCACATCCTTCAGGAATTTTGCAGCACACTTATCATGATTTGCCTTAACACCACATTTCAGACAAGTTGAACAAACAAGGTTTTTGGATTCCGAACAAGGTCTAGGTTTCTTAGAGTGATTTGCAACGGGAATTGCTTTAATCGATGTGCAACTACTCTTGGACACTAGACAATTCATATATGTTTTTTGAGTGCTCACAGATTTTGGTTTGCTACAACTGGCCGATTTTTGTAATATGCTAGAAGGCATCCTATGAGGTCGTGAACCTAAGATTCCATCCTTTTGAAGTAGAGCCCCTTTCCTAGCCTTTTCAAGAATATAGTTCTTGTACAAGTCATTTATATCATAAGAGATTTGAGTTTTAACGCTCGGTATTGACACAGTTTTCGAACATATCCCAGAAGAGTCAGGTGTAGGTGAAGCTACTTGTTGACCTTTAACAGACCCAGAGGCATTTTCCTTAGGCAGATTATGTGAAGTGACTGGTTTTGTCAAAACTTGTTTCGAATCAACTTGGGAGGCAAACCGCAATTTTGAAAATTTTGGTCGTTCAGATCTAAATGCAGTCGGTTGCCTAACAACACTTTGTTTCCTAAGAGGTTGTGAAAGTGGTTTTCCCAAGATTGATGGTTTTGCAAACTTAGTGTTCACACTGTTTCTTGTTAGTTTTCTTAAATCATTTCTTAATGCCATAATTGCAAAACCCTTTTCCTGAAGTTGAGCTTTGAGTTCATCATTTTTGGCCTTCAAAGATATTGTTTGTTCTACATTTTTAGTCCTGATTACTTTGATTGAGTCATTTAGATCCTTTTGATGCCTTTTCAAAGACTCATTTTCCTTAAGTAATTCAGCCACATAGATTGACAGTTCACTACTCCTGGACTTAGTTGCATCAATGTCCTTGCACGTTTCGACTAAACTACTCTTCACATTCATAGCAGAGATATGTTTCTTCAAGTTGTTGATCGTCAAGTTTTTGGCTTAAGCTGTGCTTTTAAATCATTTATCATGAAGAATTCATTGAAATCAGGAAGTTCCGGATTTTTACATGGTTGGTTAGTTTGAAAACTTTCTTCCTTTTCTTGCATTGCGATTTCAAGTGAAATACAATGTTTTTCAAGTTGTAAGAATCTGTTTGAAAGTTCATTAAAAACTGCTTTATCAACCATATCATTTGATTTAAAAGACTTAGCCGAAAGCACAGAACTTGACTCATCATCACGTTCAGCATCCTGATCACTTTCTCCCCCTTTATGACTCACATTTGTTGAATTAGAAATGGTATTGCTATCAGTCTTCTCCAACAAATGTGTGTCATAAGTGGGTTTAATTTGATCAGGGTGCTGGCGTTCATTAGAAAGCACATTATGTAGATCAGTTATGGGTATCTCAGCACATGACACATGTTCATTTACCGGTCTGAAATTTGTATCCATATCATGTGTGACAAGAGTCACTGAACTGCTGGTTGTGTTAAGCTTATCAGTCTCTGATCCTTTGCATTCATTGACAACTGACCCAACATCCGATGCTTTACCCGAGTCACCAACACCATCACATGATTGTACCCTACATGCCTTCACCTTGTCAGCATATGCAGGTATATGCTGTACCTTTTCGTAAATGAATCTTTTCACTTTATCCATAAGCTGGACAAGTGTGTCTCTGAACGTGTCAACCTCAATTCCCGTGTGATCATCAAAGCACTTTTTCGTCATCTCACTATAATGGTCATACTCCAGAGTGAGTTTCGAATCAAAGAACACTTGGAGTTGTTTGTTGATCACACAAAGGGCAGCCATGGATCCAGTACTGGAAGATTCTTCTTGGTCCAGTTGTTGTCGTAATTGATCCAAATTAAGAATCATTATGTCTGTGAAAGTTTGAACCTCTTGACCGAAGAGAGTTGTAAATGCACGTTCAAACCCCATTTTGAATCCATTACCCTCTAGCAGTACAGAGAGATGTGAGTGAAGCAGTCGAAAGCATTCAATGTGGCATTCCCTTGCATAGTCAAGTAATTTACTTGGCTGATGAATCACATTCTCTTGAGAATCTGAGCACGAATGTACCGTTGAAGCATTATCAGGTACAAGTCCGTTCATTTGTAGAAAGAGATTAGAAGTCAATGGTACATCAACCATGTCGTATAATATGAGAATTTCGGATATGGCAGAGTCAGAAGTAGCAGCGATGATGTGAACGTGCACGGGATTTTACAAGTCTATGATTTAAACCGAAAAATATAATCTTTCGTGGGATTTTACAAAATCATGACAAAACCGTGAAACAATGAGAAACCGTTGGAACGGTAAATTATGAGATGATAGTTTGAAGAACGTGATGGTTGTATGATCAAAATCCGTATAAACCCCGAAATTATATCCAATAAGCACGAACACCCGAGGTTATCTCTAATTAGCCCGAAAATATCACAAACCAAAACTCAATCTCGTACTTTGAAGCTCACTCAAAACCGTAGTCCAAAATTAAACTCGAAAATATCTCAACCCACAATTAAATCACAATCTCGGGTTCTTGAAGCTGAAGTAAAACCGCTGTCCAAGACTTATCACAACAGTTTAGCACCAAGAATAGTACTATACACAACAGAAGTCCAATATGAATCGTGCAGCCCAATAGATATAACAAACACGTCCCTTGTGGATTTGTCAGCCCAAGCGAGAAAGGAAAACAGCAGCAGCCCAATACCAAAGATATCAATACTCGGCCCAGTTCCTTGATGGAAAATTCAGTTATGCTAGCCCAAGTGTCCAAACAACCTACCCTAATTACACGGGATAAAAACACACTTAATCCCACAAAATTCTAACCCTAATCCCACTTTTCCAAACTATACGCAGCCACCCAACAACAAAAAACATACGAAGTCACAAGTTTTCTCAATCCAAAACACAATCGTGACTGTGTTCTTAGTATTACAATCAACCCACGAAAAACAAACAATCAAATCCATTTCATGTTCTGGTAAAATAGTCCGAAAAACAAATGCCAAGACAACTACTTTGAGGTTAGTATCTGAAGATTCAATTGACCCTCGTTTGTGCCACGAAACCAAAAGCACTTCGCGATCTGTTCCCAAGAGGTCTCAGGTAGGTACCTTAAATTGTCAAATGATTTTCTTAAATCTCAACGAAGTGAGAAAGGAATGGTAACAGTGTTGTTATTGTTTCTTTCTATTCAACTTCGAATATTAAACAAGTTTATGCTACTAAAACGATCAATGATGGGTTAATCTCTTTGGTTATAGTCTTAGACGAATGTTGAGTACCAAAAAAAGATGAATCTGAGATCAGTTTTAGCTTGCTTTTCTTTTTGTTGTTGTTTGTTTGTTAGACCGAAAAGAAAGAGAGGATTGAAGTTTAACTTTCACAATGGGTCGATGATGTTAGTCCTTCACACTTGTAAAATCTGAAATCGTTTGTGACTATGAGTGAGACACTGAGGTCCTTGTTATGTTACTCCTTTTGTTTTATGTGACCAAAAGAAATATTGATGAAGGTCGAGTGGGTTAGGATTAGATGAAGTTTAACTAGATATAACGTGTTTTAACCGCTGCCTAAATCAAAACAAGGTAACCACAAAAAAGATATTAACCACAACTTCTTACTAACCGCAAGCTTGAGTAGCCGCAGACAAAAATGAGCTAACCACAATAAATAAATAAATGGAACCGCAGTATAAATTTGACAGAGGATAACCGCAACTTTCAAACGCAAGACCAAATGACCAAATGACAAAACAGTCACTTTCTTTGTTATTTGTCTTATACCCGAACTAGCAAACACACAAAATGAGTTAACCACTATGTCAGTTTGTCTTATATTCAAGGAATAAGTAAACCGCAATGAAGAGTCAAACCAAAAAAATATTCGAATGCACCCAATATTACTATTCAAACACTCATAAATGACTTCTAAGCATAAAAGAGCAAAAGTATCCCAAGTAAACTCACAAACACATTCAAACTATGGTAACTCCAAAGATTACTATTCGAACCAAAAGAAACTAGAAGAACCAAACTAGAAATCCGAAAATAAACAATCCCAAGGTGTAACCATGGCTCTTGATACTAATTGTAGGATAAACATAATATTAACTAGTATGGTTACTTGTGGTTAGATTGATTCAAGAATAAAGAAGAAGAGATTTTAGAGAGAGAGAGTGAGTTGGGTGTTCCTAGAGAGAGAGAGAGAGATGAGAGAAAAAAATGTAAGATTAGATTCAGAATGAGAGAAGCACCAACCCTCTCCACATGTGGAGAGGGGTATATATAGTTTCCTACAAAACGCCCACACCCGGGCTGTGGATCAGGCATACAGTGGGTAAAGACCCGTCCTTCTTCCACGGTGTTACTTAAACTAATACTAACTAACTAATACATAAACTAACTACGAGCTAACTTAATGCTATTACAATAATCAAGTGACCGAGACTTTTACAGGAATATTTGTATTCCTAACACAATCATCTTATAAATCCCCTATCAAATCTGCTAAGGATAACAATACTTGGAAAGCTACAGGAAAAGTTTTTTACAGTGTAGGATATCAGTGGAAACCTACGGGAAGAAAATTCACTCTAGGAAACCAGTGCCCATTGACTTACATACCTGACCCTAAGTCTTTAGAGGTTAAGAGATGGAAGGCTACTGGTAGAAGATTCCCTTTAGTGACCCAATGCCTTGATAGTAAGACAACAGCTTCCACTAGTATCGGTTCATCTGTGAGAACCAATGAAAATAAGGATCCTGTGTCTCTTAAGTATGCATGTGCTAACCTATTGGATCCCAATTACACTTGGGGATCCATGTTTTTCAGTTATCCATATCTGTATGGTTTGAAATGCAGGTCGTACAAATCGTCCTGTGGAATTTGGACTCAGGCTGCTCAAAACATATGACTGGGGATCGCTCTTGGCTCAGAAATTTCTGAGAAAAAGTTTATCGGGACAGTTAGATTCGGTAACGACCACTTTGGAGCTATTATGGGGTATGATGATTATGTGTTTGGTGATAGTGTAATTTCAAGAGTTTACTACGTGGAAGGACTTAGGCACAACTTATTCTCTACTGGTCAATTTTGTGATTCTGATCTCGAAGTAGCTCTCAGAAAACACACATGTTTCGTTAGAGAATTGGATGGAGTTGATCTCCTTAAGGGAAGTCGTGGTACAAATTTGTATACCATCTCTATTGAAGACATGATGCGGTCCTCTCCTATTTGCTTACTTTCTAAGGCCTCAAAAAGCAAATCATGGTTATGGCACCGACGTTTGAACCACTTGAACTTCGGCACCATTAACGAGCTATCTCGCAAAGACCTTGTTCGAGGCATGCCCAGATTGAAGTATGAAAAGGATCACCTCTGCTCATCATGTCAATTGGGTAAAAGCAAGAAACAAACTCATAAACCAAAACCCACCAACTCCAACACCGAAGTACTCCATACCCTCCACATGGATCTGTGCGGACCCATGAGAGTGCAAAGCTTCAATAGGAAAAGATATGTTCTTGTTATTGTGGATGACTATTCACGATTCACATGGGTGAAATTTTTAAGATCCAAGGATGAAACACCCGATATCATTATCAAAATCATTAAGCAGTTGCAAGTAAGGCTCAACAAAACCGTTAGAATCATACGCACTGACAATGGAACTGAGTTTGTAAACCATCAGCTCACTCAATTTTAAGAAAGTATCAGCATCAGTCATCAGAAGAGTATTCCTCGAACCCCTCAACAAAATGGAGTTGTTGAAAGACAGAATCGCACACTAGTTGAAGCTGCTCGCACTATGCTGATATTCTCAAAGACACCAATGTTTCTATGGGCGGAAGCCATTGCTACTGCTTGCTACACTCAAAATCGGTCACTGATACATCCTCTCTACAACAAGACACCGTATGAGTTGGTGCACCTCAAAAAGCCTGATCTCTCCTTTCTTCGTGTATTTGGTGCCTTGTGCTACCCAACTAACGATAGTGAAGACTTAGGGAAGCTCAAAGCTAAGTCTGACATTAGGGTATTCGTCAGATATGCGCCAGATCGAAAAGGGTACCGAATCTACAACAAAAGAACCCGACAAATCATGGAAACAATCCATGTCACGTTTGATGAGCTGACAGAGCATACGGCTTCAGGTCACTCCTTATGTTCCTCCCACGAGTGAAGATTTGAATAAGTTATTTGATCTAATGTTTGATGAGTACTTTGAGTCATAGCCACCTCATGAACCGGCACAGCCGGCTGTTGAGCCTAATATTATGGCTGTGAATGCACCTCATGATACAAATGGTCCATCAGTCTCCATCTCTCTTGATCCGGATGCACCAGAATGTAGAAACACTCTAAATGAATCAAATAAACAATCGTCTTCTGAACACCAAGGAGTTACATCTGATAACACATAGGAAGTCAATCCATTTGCACCACCTAAGGAAGAACCATTTGAAAATTTTTTGCACCTGAATCCTCCAACGAAGCATCTTCCTCAGAAGATTCAAACAATGCAATAT
This sequence comes from Artemisia argyi, assembly GCA_030686995.1. Lineage (NCBI taxonomy): Eukaryota > Viridiplantae > Streptophyta > Magnoliopsida > Asterales > Asteraceae > Artemisia > Artemisia argyi. The sequence continues at coordinate 34,051,511 of CM060697.1, forward strand.
CAGTTCACTATCCTCAACCTCATGAACATCTTAGAAAATGGACAAATGATCACCCTATTGACAACATCGTAGGAAACCTCTCAAGACCTGTGTCTACCAGAAAACAACTTGCCACTAATGCCTTGTGGTGTTTCTTTAACTCAATCTTATCTAAAGTCGAGCCCAAAGACTTCAAAGATGCCCTTACAAAGGCGTCTTGGTTCACCGCAATGCAAGAAGAAATCCATGAGTTTGATCATCTTGATGTATGGGAATTAGTACCACCACCTGAATGTGCGATGATCATTGCTCTCAAATGGATTTTTAAATTTAAGCTTGATGAGCATGGTGATGTGTTGAAAAACAAGGCTCGTTTAGTTCTAAAGGATACAGTCAACAAGAGGGTATTGATTTCGAAGAATCATTTGCACCGGTAGCTCGTATCGAAGCTATTAGAATCTTTCTTGCCAATGCTGCCAGCAGTAACATGATTGTTTATCAGATGGATGTTAAGACTGCCTTCTTGAATGGGGACTTAAAAGTAGTGGTTTATGTTTCTCAACCTGAAGGTTTCGTGAACCCAGAAAGACTAAATCATGTATATCGCTTAAAGAAGGCACTCTATGGTCTCAAACAGGCTCCTAGAGCTTGGTACGACACACTTTCCAAGTTTCTACTTGCAAATCGATTTACCAAGGGTGTAGTTGATCCTACCTTGTTCACTAGGAAGACTGGGAACAACCTTCTTCATGTTCAAATCTATGTTGATGATATCATCTTCGCATCGTCTGATTCCAAGGAATGTGATCGGTTAGCTACAGAAATGAGTTCCAAGTTTCAAATGTCTATGATGGGACAAATGTCTTTATTCTTGGGGCTACAAGTTTCACAAAACCCGAGAGGCATCTTTATTAATCAAGCCAAGTATGCTAGTGACATCCTCAAGAAGTTTGGTTTTGATTCAAGTGACACAGTTGATACACCCATGGTTGAAAGATCCAAACTCGATGATGACTCCGCTGGGGTAACAATTCATCAGACCAAATACAGAAGCATGATTGGATCTCTCATGTACCTCACAGCAAGTAGGCCAGACATTCTCTTCGCTGTATGCATGTGCGCCAGATATCAATCCAAGCCCACCAAAAAGCACTTGGAAGCTGTCAAGAGAATCTTCAGATATCTCCAAGGAACAGTCCACATGGGTCTCTGGTACCCTAAAGACAATGCAATGGCTCTCACGGCCTACTCAGATGCTGATCATGCGAGGTGTCAAGATACTCGCAGAAGTACTTCCGGAGGTGCTCAATTCTTAGGGTGAGAAACTTGTCAGCTGGTCATCCAAAAAGCAGATGTGCACTTCAATATCATCCACAGAAGCGGAATATATAGTCATGTCCTCGTGTTGTGCTCAAATTTTGTGGATGAGATCACAATTATCAGATTATGGGTATGATTTCAACAAAATCCCAATGTATTGTGATAACAAAAGTGCCATCGCCCTATGTTGCAACAATGTCCAGCACTCCAGAGCCAACCATATAGACATTCGTTATCACTTCATCAGAGAACAAGTGGAGAAAGGGATAGTGGAACTCTACTTTGTGAGAACGGAGTTTCAGCTAGCTGACATATTCACAAAGGCTCTTTCTCGGGAAAGATTTCAGTTCATTCTCCCACGACTTGGAATGAAGAGCCTCACTCCAGAAACTCTTACGTCTCTCCAAGAAGAGAATGATGATTGAAGGATTGGCTTCACATAACCTTTGTACATAAAATATATCAAAAAGAAAATAGAAAAATATAAAACTTATAAAATCCATAAAAATCTGAAAAATCACAAAAATCCAAAAATATTTTTCTCTCGACATGTCTCTTGTGTAATCAATATTATGTACGTTTCTAGAAATGTCATTCAATAATGACACAGAATCATACATATGCTTGAGCAAGAGTTTTTCAGTTTTTTTAATAAAGTTTTCTCTAAAACATGCCGTTCCTCAAAATATTCTCCAAAAATTATGGCTTGATATTACTTCAGATAGCAACCCGTTTTTCAAAATGCGGAAAACACGTCACCAAAACGACGGTTGTTCCTTGTACCGGGTGAAGTTCACCTGGGCATGGATTACTTTATATCCATGTTTCCTCGATCTAATGTACGCTTCAGTGCATTATTTCTTGATAAAGAAGAGAAATCTTCTTTTTTATCGCCAAATTCTTTCCCTTCTATGATTTTTCCGGAATGTATTTGTGCAAAACTTGGTGGTACCATGAGATTTTGATTGAAAATCAAATTGAATCTAAATTTTGATAAAATTTTTCACTCAATCAATGACTTTAATATCTTATGAAAATATTTAAGTTTTAACATCCGTCATTGATTGAGGGGGAGAGTGATTTCTCAAAATTTTATGTATCATCAAAACTCTCCACACTTTGTACACAAACCTTGCAATAAAACAATTTGTGATAGTTATGTGTCAGAATGAGAACATTTTCAAAGAGTTTTCGTTATAACTTCAAATCTTTTGTAAACTCATCAACTCTGACACATAACAACCTCCCTCACAGATTGAGGGGGAGTAGATAAAGTTCCTTTTTATCAGACAATATTAAAATTGACCGCATTTCTCTCCCAAACGTTTTCTAACTTATTTAAATCAATTGAGATCAAAAATCTCGAAAGATTTGAAATTTTTGATCGGGGGAGAGAATGTGATTTAAATATGAAATATGATAATCAAAAGTGATCTTTTAGACTCAATAAATAGGCTCCCATATATGTGCTAAACACTTTCGAATATCGATGCACATATTGAGGGGGAGCAAAAGGCGTTTGTGGAAGTAATACCAAAGACCGGAGGGTAGTCTGTCCTCGCAGAACGAATGACAAAGCCATATTCGTTCTCTAACTTTATTGCTAACTGTTTTATTTCAAGGACACATATAAAGATGGCGTTGATGGCTCCTATTTCCAGCTGAATCGGGTCAATCCATACCTCATGCTCACACATCCTCCTCGCTATCAATGACGATTAGAGACTTACTACAACAAATGTTGAGAGACTACCAACAACGTTTCCGCAACTCTGATGAAAAAGTCTCCTGATCCACAACTCTAATGTAATGTCTCCTGATCTAGAAGGGTGTGAGCGTGATGGTCCTAAAGTCACTACATCACATGAAGGCGATACTACTATGGATGAGCTTGAAGATTTACTGTGTCTGATGATCTCAAAGAAGCTCAAAGATCACACATTCCAAAGGAACTCCAAATCACAAGTTCGTTGCTTGTTGTACAAAGTGAGAGAAAAGTGAAGAATCATAACCTACGAGCTACATGACTAAAGAATGCTTAAAGAACAAAGAGCTTAATTTCCAAGGTGACCTCGCTTAGGGGAGATTGTTAGGAATACAAATATTCCTGTGAAAGTCTCGGTCACCTAATTATTGTAATAGCATTGAGCTAGCTCGTAGTTAGTTTAGTTATTAGTTAGTTAGTATTAGATTAAGTAACATCGTGGAAGAAGGACGGGTCTTTACCCACTGTATGCCTGATCCACAGCCCGGGTGTGGGCGTTTTTATCTTTCTTTGTAGCTTAGTATAAATACCCCTCTCCACATGTGGAGAGGGTTGGACCTTCACACTAATCTCAATCTAATATCCCATTTTCTCTCTCAAGATTCCAAGTTCTCTCATCCTCGTTTCTCTCTTAATTCATTCGCCACACTAATCACAAGAACCATCATGTTTGTGACTTGATTGATATTCTACATATACAAGCTATGATGCACTAGATTTATAACTATGATGCAGTAGATATAAAAAAGTGTTGCACTAAAATATGATACCTGATAAACGTTGTCAACGAGCTCTATCTTCTCAAACAGGGAATCACGAACTGAATATTTTTCCATATTCTCAGTTTGAACAATGTTCAATGCAATACAGAACTTATAAGAAGCAAGCATCTCATCTTGCACATCAAACAATATAGTTCTTGTATATAGGTTAACTGCATCACCTAATATAAGCAACTGCATCATAGGCATAAGTACTATAAAGAAATACCTTCGTACTCAATTTCTGCATAATATGCCACATACACAGTCGATGCCTTGAATTCGGGAAGCATTCTTCAATAGCTATCTTCATCGATGGATCTTGATCCGTAATAAGAACATTTGGATCCTTCCCAAAAGCATTTTTGAATTCATTAAGTAACCATATGTACGCTCCGGCCGACTCATCAGCAAGCAACCCGGAAGCAAATGTAAGGCAACAGTTATGATGGTTGATACCCGTAAAAGGAACAAATACCATATAATTTATTAGTTAATAACAAATAAAACAGTAAATAAACAAAAATTCAGAATACGGAACAGAATGTAATTGAACGAAATGTCGCATCAAAGGATACTATATCATCAAATGTTTGGTAGTCCCTAATAGCTTCTTCATCAGCCCAAAAGAGACCAACCAACCGATCGTCGTCACCTAAAACAAATAATAATAATAATAATAATAATAATAATAATAATAATAATAATAATAATAATAATAATAATAATAATAATAATAATAATAATAATAATAATAATAATAATAATAATAATAATAATGTGATTCACTAAATTTAATAATATGATGCACTAGAGATTATAACTGTGATGTAACGAATAAGTGAATCACCTTTATAATAATTGACATAAAAGCCAGGCGAATGAAGCTTTCGACTAAGCAACTTTTCAACAGCCATTTGAGCGTCTCGGTCTCCAATAAAAACACTAATTTTCTTCTTATTGTTCTTACAGTCACTCTTTGTAACACCAACTCTATCAAAGCTACCATACAACTGTTTCATTAACCTAAAACCGATAGCAGGACCAAAATTTGCATTCGAAACTTGGTAAAGAAAATGCTGCTTTATATATCCCATATTCCTAGTATTCTTCATAAAAATCATATCATTTTCTGCTACGAGATGATGGTTATGTCCATCTTCAAAATTAGTAACTTCATAAACATTTCCAATTTTCTTAAGAGTAAGTGAGGCTAAACAGCCACATCTAAAAGAAGCCTTCCTCCTTTTTTGCTTATTCTTAAACTCGCCAAACTTAATAGAACCATTACTGGATTCACCTTCTTCAGAGATATTGCCATTTGAATTTTCATCTACAGATTTCCCTTTTACAGGTAACCCTTCTCTTGAGCAATAGAAGTACTTTATAGCTGTCTCTTTTGTACCTGCAGCCTGGTACTGTCTGCTTTTCCTAATATCAAAACCGCCTTTTTTACCATAAGCTACGTAGAAACTATAAGCCTGATCAATTGAAACAAACTGACAACCTATTATAGGTTTTTCGCCGCAATCAGGATACCATGTCCTATTGCCATTATCGTTACAAATATAATAACCAACATGATCTCTAACTAGAACAGTTTCGACCTCAACATCTGAAAGGATTGCATCATAGTTTAAATATATCACATCACATATAAAAAATCATTGTTGAGATTTTAAAAACTAAAAAAAAAAAAAAAAAAAAAAAAAAAAAAAAAAAAAAAAAAACAACTATCTACTAGTACATCAAACTCTTAAATCCACTACATAATAATATTAAAGATAGTAATAAAATTTCAAAAAGTACAATAAAATTAATAAGTGCATCATAAAATTATTTCTACTGCATCACAATTATAAAATATTAAAATGATGAAATTTAATACCAGATCAAAAAAATGTACCTATAAACTATGCTTAACAAAACTCAAAAATCAAAAACATTAGAACTATTGCATCAAAATATAAAATCTAGTACATTACACATATATCAATTTAATCTATTTGAGTACAATTTTATTGTACAATTTTGAAAAGTACAGTAAAATGAATAAGTGCATCATAGAATTATTTTTTCTGGATTACAATTATAGAATATCAAAATGATGAAATTTAATACCAGATCAAAAAAATGTACCTATAAACTATGCTTAACAAAACTCAATAATCTAAAACATTAGAACTAGTGCATCAAAATATAAAATCTAGTACATCACACATATATCAATTTAATCTATTTAAATACAATTTGAACTATAAAAATTTTGATTACTGATATACAAACTTTCAAACTAAAAATCAAAAAATTAAAAAACAAAACACTACACTCTAAAATATACTGCATCAAAAACTATTAAGTAGCAATCAATAAAAAAAATCTTTAATAAGAATCTTACTATCAGAAACAGAGGATGAACTACTTTCATTATTAACAGAAACTGAGGATTCAATGGTTGATGATTGAATACACATCTTCAAAAAACGGTGGTAATCAACAACGGATATAAACGGTAGTGAACGATGGTTATTGCGATGGGGAATACGGTGGGATACGATAGGGAATGGTGAAATACGATGGGGAATGGTGGAAGACGCTGGTGGGAAAAGCAGAGGGAAAAGCGATGGGGAGAAAAAAGAAGAAGGAGAGAAGAGATGATAATGAGAAAAAAAGAAGATTATATACCCCCAATTTTTGATAAAATTAACAAAAATACCCCTGCAAGCATAAAAAAAGGAGGGGACTAAGTGGGACACATGACAACATGTGGTGGCTTCCTACACTTTTTATTATAACACCATTTTATTTTAACCCAAGTATATATATATATATATATATCTATATATATATATATATATATATATATATATATATATTGAAACGTTGAAATGAGAAACCTAAATTTGGTGAGAACGCGAGAAACAATGCTAGCCACTCATTTTTTCGTCCTTTAAGTTTGATCTAATCGCTAATATTATTAGTTAACCAACTTCTCAAAAAAGATTTTCAAAAATTTTTTGAAAATTTTCAAAAAAAAATTTCAAAATTTTTTGAAATCTTTTTAAAAATTTTTGTCGAAAATTTTTTAGAAAATTTTTCGAAAAAGTTTCAAAAGAAATTTGCAAAATTTTTGAAAAAAAATTTCGAAAATTTATTAAAATTTTTCGAAAATTTTTTGAAATTTTTTTGAAATCTTTTTGAAAAGTTTTCGAAATTTTTTTGAAAAATTTCAAAAAGTTGGTTGACACATGAATGGCCCTCTCTCTCTCTCTATATATATATATATATATATATATATATATATATATATATATATATATATATATATGCCAAAATGTATTTTAATGCCTTGAATTTTGCTAACTGGGTCTTATAGTACCTTGAACTTTTTTGGGTGTAGATTAGTACCTTGAATTTGCCTAACTGGTTCTTGGATTACCCGAACTCGGCCATGTGCCAAACATGTGACTTTTTCGTTAGCATTTTCACGGAGTAAATCAAACTTCTAACCTGCAAATTTTTTGTAATCAAAATTAATAAATGACAACCCTATATCCATTATTGTTAATTAAAACTTAAATGAAACCATCACACCTTACATCAAGCTTTGGGATGTTTTAGCAAGAATAACAATAACTCTGTCTATTAGTTGTGAATCATATATGATCGGATTAAACAAGTGGACAAGTGGTAGTGGGATGGTTCTCCATTGCATATAAATTACAAAATATGATAATTTGATTGTAGCTAAAAGCACAGAAGTTACAACTTATAAACGAGACATAATGTGTCAGCTCTATACTCCATATCTCGATTAATAAATCATAAATCAAGAACAAAAATTAAACCATAAGCCTTTGAAAAAAATCATTTTACGTATAAATAGTTTACAACTGATGCAATTCTAAAACATAGCTCTGCAAGAATGAATGAATATATTTTGAGAAGTTAGGCTTATGATCTTCAATCTTAAAGAATTGCAAGGTATTTATTAGTTTTGATGAGGAGAAGTGACATGGATGGAGGTTTTATGTTACTTACACTTTGTTCTTTCGTTTAAAAAAGCAGGGTTAAGGGAATTGTGAACATGAGTTTCGACTTCCTCCGTCAATTTATTAACAAGTAAAAGTCACATGTTTTGCACATGACTGAGTCAAGGTAGTGCAAAACCCGATTAGACAAATTCAGGGTACTATTCTACACACTTAAAAGCTCAAGGTACTATAATACCCAGTTAACCAAATTCAAGGTATTAAAATACATTTTGGCCTATACATATTGATCAATAATAAAGTTACACCTATGGGATTTTATGTAATCTAACACTAGTTATAATCCCCGTGCACGCATGGGGTTTTTTCTCAAATTTTTAAATATGTATCATTATCGATTAAAAGACAATTAACATAATGTATCCTAAAGAACTTTTAAAATGATTCTTTTACATATGTATTGTAATGCGCGGCTGCATATCCATATTCAAACATTTTAATCTGTATTTAATTAAGTATTTGAGAATATAGATCTTAAATATTCTTCAATAATCACAATTACCAGTGTTAAAATGCAAGGCAACTAACATGTGAATGCCACTCAAGATGACCAATGATCACTCATCTTCGTGATGAACTTTGAAGGAAATCTTGACAATATTAAATTTCAATAATCATCTTCTTTACCATAGGACGCAAAGCTAGGGGCCATCACAATCCTGCATTTGCTTGATGTATCGCACCCCATTTCGGCACCAAAATAAGTTAAATGGTCTGACATACTGTTTCCAAAGACTGAACTAAAATATTCAGAAAGTAGTTAAGACATGAATATTCTACATCAAAACATATTTTTAGAAAATAAATACAATGAAGATAGTACGTAGAGGTGGTGAGGTCGATCTATTTACTAATAATTGGGCCAGTTCGGGTTTATCTCTAACGGTAAAAACGGGTTAATTCGGTGTATTTTTTTTAGCATAAAAGCGCTCCTAATTCAATTTTTTAAATAAAACAAATAATGCTATCATTGAAATAATAGAATTTATGTAGTTATACTTAACACCTTATATATGAATATACATTCTAATAAAAAAGCACAACAAACCCATTTCATTTAGTTTTAACCGGTTACTAACCCACCCATTTGTCACCTATAAATCTGTAATAATGTTGTTCTAGATATAGAAAAGAGTAACCTGTAAATAAGAAACCTGGTTTTCACCAGAATCATCACATGCATTCTTAAGCAGATAAATAAGAAACCACATCCAGATGTTGTAGAGCCGCACCTGCTAATTAGGGCAGTTTGTATTATAAAGTTGAAGAACTAAATGAATAATATCACACACTTGAAAAAAATCCCTAACTTGATATAAATCATCTGGATGCTAAATATAGTATAGCAAATCCATAGTCATATGCAACTTTTATTGAACGGTAGCTAAAGAAGAGTGTGGCTAAATATAGCAGTAGAGAACATGCAATAATGATTAAGAATAATTAAAATAAACTTGAATGTGGATAAAGAATCACCTAATTATCTTCAACATTGTTGAGCCTCTCATAAAAATGTAATACTTTGAAAACGTCATACTAATCAAAATGTATAGAAACTAAAAAAGCAACTTTTTTGTAGAGTTGTTCAAAATATTTAACAAAACATACTTGATGAAGTATCTTACTATACAAATGAGAAGATAGACTCCCTTTGCTCATTTAGACATAAATGAGCATGTGTTGTCCCATCTCTGCATAGTATTCTATCAAATTCACAATGTTCCCATGGTAAACCAACCTAAGAAAGTATACAAAGGGAAAATAAATTATATCAGTTAGTAAACTTCATTAAAGCGACCATAAAGGTCTCTACAATAACATGTTAAAAAGTGGAGCTCTTGTTATCGGAACTTACTATCCATGAAAAAAAAAAATACATGCTTGCCTTTCTTTTATTTTTGTCGCCATTAGTTTTCAAATGTTCCACTATGTCATGCTTTGCTGACTTCTTTAGACCAATTAACTTCAAAAGTTCCCGATTGTCGACACCATTGGCTTCTTAGAAAAAAAGAGACCTAGACACTTACAATGTCAAAAGTTCATTTGTTTGTAAGCTCCTACAAATACCTAGACACTCACAATGTCAAAGACACTTAAGACCTTAAACTCATAATTCATCAAATTCATAACACAGTTCATCATGGAATTTTCAGGAACTTTATTATGGGGGGAGGGGGGAGAGAGAGAGAGAGAGAGCTAATTATTAGTACGGCAACAGAAGTGTGATTAAAACTCTAACGTTATAATCTTAATTGAAAAACTGATATGTTAGTACCTTGTCCTTTTCGGATGCTTATACCTTTCTTATTTGTACGGGTGCTTCTCGTGTCCACCTAATTGGAACCTGGAAGAAAACACATCGGAAAGCGGCAACAAATTGGAGTTTATTGTTGGATAAACCTTGACAACAAACCCGAAGTTCGATCGCGGAACGCTAAATCGCGAGTTGTATTAAGCACAAGTAGCAAACACAAGAGATTACAAAGAACCGACAAGCATATTACACATGTTATTACCCTCGAATACTCCTTTATTAAAACCAATAAAGCTTACAATTCGAGAAAGAAGAGTGAATAACTAGCATCCCACTCATCTCTATTCATCGATATAAGGAGGTAGAAACATTAGCTTGGCTTGCACTCCAAGCTAACTAATCCTAGTTTTAGTCTACCACCTAATCTAATTACAAAATACACTTAAGTCCCTAATATATGTTTAAGTTTTACTACTAATATATAACAAATCACATCATGCTTTAACTCGATCAGCAACATAATAAAGAAAACAAAAGGAAATTGCAAAACCAAAATAACTCCATCAACAAACATGGAAATTCGTTCAGAGAATGACAGTCCAGCAAAATTTGCAAAACCAAAAACAATGCAGAAATTGAATTTATCTAAAAGAACCCATGTTACCTATTGTGCAAAAATTGATCAAAATTGAGCCAACCAGTATGTACCTGGGACTTCAACCGCAAATATAATAAGTTAATAATAGAATATGATAAACTCATACCAATCAATCCTAAGATAAATTGTGCTTACCATGAGAAAGTGACCAAGTTGCTTGTCGAATCGACTAAAGGACCATAAAATAGGCATTACTCTATGTAGAAAAATAAAAAGAGAAGATTCCAAATATAACAACCGAAGTAAAACCATGCAAACTCTATAGCAACATCAACTTTAACTCCAAAATACATTTAAAACAAAACAAAGCCCACTAAACATATGAAACTAAGTTTACAACTTTTAAGAATTATATCTCAAAAACATAATTGTACAAATCGGTTCAATCAATCATACCTTGGTAGGTTGAAACTGAATTATGGGTGCACTTGTTTGACTTGATTAAATACCTCGATACACTATATGAACATACATTCGATTGAATATTATTAATTTAGGTTTTTGAGAACGTAGTTTATGTTTGTGGATGAGTATTATTAATTTAGGGTTACTATAGAAGAGTCCGCTTTGTTCATTTAATTTTACTTTTTCCCCTAAAACTATAAAAAATAACTGAAAGGTACATGTGTTTTTTGAGTTTTTTTTTACATGAGTGTGAAAAATAACGTTTTTTCCTAAATTTGACCAAATCAGGAAACTTTTACCCTTTTTTCTTTTTGAATATATTCAAAGAAATTTTTAATTAATTTAATTATTACCAAACAACGTATGATTTGATTTTTTTTTAAAATGAAAAAGTCTCCACCAAGGGTTTTGTTTTATTAGGAAAAAATAAATGAGTAAATATATATATTTTTTCATGCTATAAAAATAGTCCAGTTTCTCTGTGAATATGGAGTAACGACTCAGCACACGGTATTAGCGAGGAGCAAGAGCAAAGTATATCGTACACTCAAAACAGGGGAAATTGAGGAACAACACCTAAAAATAGTTCATAAATGTTAAATATGGTTTTCAATCCAATCAATCAATTTAAAACACACGATTTGTATAGATGCATTTCTTGATTTACAAATGTAAAGTAAAATAAAATCAAGGTTGATTGTTTTTAAATTCCACAGATACATGCATTCCTAAGGATCTATGCGGCTGCTACTCCGTTTTTTCATTTTGTAAACTCTCCTCGCAACTGAAACGCGTGTCTTGTCCCTAGTAACCTCAACCAACATGTAGAGCTTATGTCTCCATTTCTTCTTGATCAGTAAGAGACCAATAACACCCCAAAAACATATTGCTAAACCACACAATATGCTCATAAAAAACCATACATCAGGCGTATCATTTGCTTCGTATTTGTTCTTGCTTCTTTTTGTTGTTGTTGTTGTTGTTGTCGTCGGGTCTTTAGGATTGGAGCAATCTGTTGGCAATGGAGCACCATGTTAGTGTAAATATTACGATATTTAATCTATACAGTCTCATTTGTTTTGATTGATGACAAACGTATAACTTGATACATAAAGTAAAATGTACAAGTTACTTGTAATCATAGTTTGTCTCAACATACATTCAACACCTCTCAACGTCTCGAGTCCTCATATGCTACAACACAGGTTCCTACATGTTTGTTATGTGGCATTATGATCAAACCCTTGAACAACCATTTAGAATGACTAAAATACTTTTAGAGTCTTTAAGTATTTTAGGTTTCAAAGTACACTTTAGGTGTTAAATAGAATAAGTGCCAAATTAGGTGTCTAGATAATATTAGTAAGTTTACAATATATAAAAATGTGTCTTATAACAACATAAGTACATAAAACATTTTTAGTAACTTACTAAATATTATATAGCAAGCTAATACATTTTCTAGTAATTTTACAAGTTTACTTTCATATATGTTTTAATCATAAATAGAAATATATACATGACATCATGTCATGCATCATGAGCATTTATAGAAAGATTTTCAAATATAGAAATTGATTTTCCATAAGATCTTGATGTGACTAGAGATAAATATAGAAGTTGACTTTCCATAAGATCTTGATGTGACTAATATAGTAAGATATTTGGAACATGGTTTTGGGAAATGGTTTTGGAAAACCTCTTTGTTAGTTTTGCCTATAAATAGAAGTTCATGGTTTACTCATGAACTTGATGATGAAAAGATGAAAAAACACACACATATAGATTAGTAGAAAACCATGTAGAAACATCAATGAATCACCCTTTACATAATGATCATAATGTTACTAACTCTCATTATGTTGTAAGCATACTTCATGATCCACCAAGAAGGTTAGAAGATCTTGAAGTCATCATTCATTCAAGCATACCAACATATGAAGATTCAAGGGCACTTGACATCTTCAATTGTTAGGTCACCATATTGATTTCACACAAACAAGAATAAGATAGATATAATGAGTTGGGTGAATATTTGAATGAGAGAAATATAAGTGCAAGAGTTTCCTTAAGATTTCAAATAAACAACCAAGTATTACATGAGACCTAAGGCTTCTATTTATAGGGAAGGAGCTAGGGCAACACTCCTACTCCTTCCCTTCTCATAATTCGTGTGGGCTTAAGGCCCATGGACTTCATTCTTAAGCCTAGTAAACTTAATACACAATGTAAATGAAAGTAAATAATAACTTAAGCAACCTATTATTACAAATGACCGAGACTTGATAAAATAGTAAAACTTTGATCCCAACAATCTCCCCCTAAGGGTCGGTCATCACGGTTGCTTGATGTCTTTGTCATTTCTTCATCTTTGACTTTCATAGCTTTAGACGTCTTTCAATAATCTTGAGATAATAATCATTCATCGTTCTTTGTGCTTTGTTCATTGTTGTTGTGATAGTGATCAAGTAATGAAGTTGTCTGCCTTCCGTCACTTCCGTGTCTGTGGTGGTAGTCCGTCTTTCCAACATGCTCATACATCTTTGAATTCTGACTTATACATGCACGTAGTCCCTTTCTTTCACATAAGATCTTTAGTCTTTATACTTTGCAGATTCTTCTTATTGGCGTAGAATCTTTCTTTGAACTTTGTGTTGCTTTGATCTTTGAGGGAGCTTTTGATGACTTCAAGATGCATGTATGAGCATGTGGAATCCGCTTCCATGGAAATGATGTAACCCTGCATGTAAACAGTTAGCAATAAAACATCCGATACTTACAGATAAGGAATTAGAGATCGTCAACAGCATATTGTGAAGACTCCTTCTAACCCTTATCAAGGCCGTTCCCATGTCAGATACTCCCGAAGTAGCTTACAAGACCTACTAAGTAGCTCAATGACTGGGTGAGTCGCTGGGGATCACTCCACGACTGTAGACCGCTAAGAAACCACCGCAAACACTAAGCGTAACCCGCAAGGAGTTACCGAAGTGACCTGTTGTCAGGGCTGTTTGATTTTGACCCTGGCAGGATTTCCGTTCAATCATTGAGAAATACTTATGTAAATTCTCTCATAAACGTTCTCAGCAGATTGCTAAGATCTGCGAAGGACTTGATAATTTACAGCTGGTGTCCATTGATGTAGAACACCAGTTGCAGAAATACTAAGTGTTCCTAAGAGATCTTTGATGTATCTCATGGCTCTAGACTCGAAAAGTGCACACTTAGGTTTCCTATGCGGAGACTAGGGAGGGGTCTCCTGCTTCAATATCAACCATCTCTAAGAGATAAGTTGATAGATTACATCGGTTCCCCATGAGAATGAAACAAGCTCTTTTAAGAGAACTTGAGTGGCTAGAAGGTTTAGTGCATTGCGTCACTGGGTCCATGAAGATTTTATCTTCAATACCGGTGTTGCCTTAGCAACAACCAGTAGCAAACGAATTGAACCCGGTGTCTGCCCTAAGGTTGAACATATGGAGGGCTATTTCTTTTCACCCTTTTCTTTACTTTTCTTTTTAATTCTTTAACTCCTTCTTTCCCCTTTCATTCTTTTCTCCTTTTATCGTATCATACCTAAGGACTTCTAATTCTAACTATTGGTGATGTCCTTGGGTAGATCCCTCCGGCTCTGGCGGATCATAGGACGGTTTTTCCTATCTTAATCACCTTATAACACCATGATTATCCGACGATAGCCAAGAAACCTTTGATTGAAAATCTCTCAAAGTGTTTTTGATTATCAAACATTTTGTTTAACACTTTGAGAGTTTTGTGTTTACTTATGAAGGGTTCCCCCTTCACATGTGCTCATAAGTGTTTAATAAATTTGCACATGCAGGAGGAACAAGCACTTTTTGAATTGATCCACTTTCAGTGAACAAGACCGATTCGAGACACGCTTACATCACTAGTTAGACTAGCTTGAAGTTATTACCCAGCCTGGTCAAGTCCACCGAAAGTTTCTCGAAACGGTACATTTCTACTAAGACAAATCCTTTTCAAGACACGCTTACATGGCTAGTTAAAGAGTTCCATTGTCAGCTTTTAGGTGACAACTAGCTCTAGTAACTAACTTGATGTTATTACCTGTCGAGGATAAGTCTTTTTGAGATTACTAACTTTTATGTTTCGTCAATTCTTGGGTGAATCTGAGTCTAGCTCGCATGAGATTTGACTTTTAAGCAACTTATAACTTTCATATTTTAATCACTTTCACTTTTCTCTCCCTTAAAAATAGCATATGAGATGTTGTTATTGATAAACTTTTGATTAAAATATGCTTTTTGAGTCTTATGGGGAGATATCAACAAGAACTTTGTATTTCAAACGATGAGTTTTAGAAGTGCTCCCCCTCAACAAGTGAATACTTATTGAGGTGAAATACTTGTCTTTTGAGCAGAATTATGAAAATCAGAAAATGTTTGATTAATTCTACTCAAAAGTAAGAAGCCTTCGCTCCTTATAAAAGGATTGAGGCACTGATGCGTACCTCAGGGTCCTTTCATTACAAGTGCGGGTTGTACACTGTTATGTGTGCACAAGCCATAATGAAAACAGTTCAATCAAATGAAACAATTAATATTGAAAAGTTAATATCCAAATGTACCAGTTTAAACTTCATCAGTGAGTGGAGCATCAAAGTCAGTGAACTTTGGTTCGGGTCTTTCGAAGAGTCTGATAGGAAATGATGGTCTGACACCGATATAGCTTTCCAATCGTCTGATCTGTTCCCGTCGAAATAACCTTTCTTCGATCTTCAGGACAAAGTTACGAACTTGTCTTCTTGAGCTGGATTTCCATCTTGGTGGTTCAGCTTTAGCTATCTTTCTGCGATTATCATTCAACCTTTTGACAAGCCCATCACGAATGGTCTTTAGCGTAACATCACAAAACTTGTGTATCTCATTGAACCTCATGAAGCTTTGTAGATTTTTGCTGTTGATGCAGGTGAAACCAAATGAAGGTTCTTGGATGAGAGTGTACTGTGACGTTTGATAAATTCCATTAAATGTGAATTGTGGCTTTGTCAAATTGATCTTCTGTTGGTAACTTTCCACTCCAAGCTGAAGATCTTCCACTCTTTCTTGAACTATCAATCGTCGGATGAATAGAAGTAGTGATGCCATGAAGTTGTACTGAATATCTCTGTCGAATCCACGCATTCTTCCTTGAACCTTTTCGAGATACATGTCTTCGATGTCATTGAGATTAAGGTCTGGAAAGTCTGCTTAGGAGAATTTGTACTTCTTTTCATCTTGTCGTTTAACCACAATCTCATGCATGAACATGTAGTTAAACCATTTCGACTCTTGAATCTCCAAGATAGCAATGATCTTAGATTTATGCTTCACATTTTCCAATGATTTCTCTCCTAATCTGCTAGTATAATCGAGACGACGACGTTCTAGCCAGTGTTGAATCCCGTGTAGAGCATCTCTGTCGTAAGCTACGATGGAGTTGCTGAATACATGAGTAGACTTTTCAATTGCAGGAACTTCGTATCTTGCGGCTGGTACTGAGATTGTGAGTGAGGAAGCATATTTCTTCTTGGATGTCTCTTGGGTGAGTTGGAGGTTACGAAGATCTTTGTTGAAGAAGAAGCTGTAAGGTAACTTAGGTTTTTCTGGAAATCCTGTCAAAGGTAATGGTTTAGTCCAGTCAGTGAAGTAAGGCTTTTCGTGGTTTTGGAACTGAGATCGATATTCACTTCAGGGTTTAGCCAGTCAAACTTGCCAGACATTGCACTAGCTATATTCTGCATGTGATACTCATATTGCATTTTGTTTCCAGATCTGGACTTAAGGAATTCCTGTGCATCCCTATTGATTCTTCTGAGCTCGGCCTTCGTAAGTTTTTCAATCTGAAGATCCTTCATTATGACTTGAGTAAATTGTAGTGTATTACCAGGAAGGGGTTCTTCATCTTCGAGAGGAGGTTGAGCTTGTACCAATTCTGTCAACCAGTCATTCTGAGGTGTGTCATCATTGTCGAGCCATGAATGACGTCTTATTTTCTTTGATTTCTTAGACTTAGATGTAGCATCCTTGTCTTTAGCCTTTGATGGTGACGATGGTCTAGCTTGAGAATCGGGAATAGGTGAGGCACGGTAATCGGTGTCAGGTTGACCTTAGTAGTCATCAGTTAGTTCCATGAAAGTTTATTCCTCTTCTGTTGGACCTTGACCGGTAGCTGAGGTGTGTTGTTGATTTCCAGGAGGAGTGGAGTCCTTTTGTGGTTGTTGAGAAGATGATGGACCGGTTCCAGACTTATGTTTCTTACCTTTTGAGTTCAGGTCCGGGTCGTCATCTTTCCTTGACCTTTTCAGGGTTCCAGCTGCATCTTTGCATGACTCTTTGGACAAGTAAGCCGATATAGCATCAACAAGTGCTTTTTCTTCGGTAGTCTGTGTGGTTTTATAGGCAACTTTGTCGAAGAGTTTAGCAAGCAGGTCATCGAAGGATAATTCAGGGACGGTTGGAGTTGCAGTAGAAGCTTTGGAAGTGTGAAGCGTGAATGGTGTGGTTGACAACATTTTCCTAACGACACTCCTGATTCTGTGATCTAAGTTGTCCTTGATTGGTTCAATGAGGTTTGCGACTTCAGGAGTGACAATCTCAACTAGATTTTCAGTAAGATAATCTAGTGTGACAGTCTTAATAAATCCTGAGAAATCAGAGTTCAAGAACTTATCGATCAGCTGCTTTGACTGCTAGAAGTCTTCAACTTGCTTGGCAAGACCGGTAACCATGGTAGTAAGTTTGTTGACTTGCTCCTGAAGATCATCTGGTTTAGACGGTTCATTGATTGAATGTTGCTTTGATGCTGTTTTAGAAGGTGTGGGAGATGAATGCTCAGGTGATGATTCGGATGACGACTCATTGTGAGAGCTTGAAGAAAAGGCAGGAGGAGTCGGATCCTTTGGTGGAGAGTCTTGAGGAGGTGGAGGTTGCACTGAGGAAGTCTGCTGAGAAGATGATTTAAGAAATATGTTGGTGTCGAAAGCGTTCTTCTCTTCATTTTCTTTTCTTCTACGTTCCTCTGCTTCCTCTGCTTCTCGTGCAAGAAACTCTGGAGTAATGAGGTATTCATGTTCCAGATTCGTAGCAATGTTCTCTTGTCCGCCAACATTCTCCTCTACATTTGCAGTCTCAGTCATATTGATGTCTCCTATGTAATCTGTGTCTTTGACTATGTCATCAGGTTGTGAAGCTGATTCTAAAGTGGTGGACACAGTGGGAGGAATCATGCTGCTTGTAGCTCCTTCATGTTCTGATTGATCGACAGATGGTGGTGGTGAAGGTTGAGACTGAAGTCGGCTTTCGAGTGCTGCTTTCCTTTGTTCTTTAAGAAGTTGCTTTTCTTCAGCCCTTGTGTCGACAATTATACTTTTCAATTTGCGTTTATCGACCAACTGTTCAACGATTGGTTCGTCTTCTTCATCATCATTTGGCTCATTAATCGTGATTCCTTTTCTCTTTCTAGACTCTGCTTCAAAAGTTTCAAGACTTTGTTGTATAGTGATCTCCGTTGCAGGAAATGCTTCTTCTGGAACTCTAACTCTTCATTCAAAGTCTTGCTCTTCTTCTTCAGATTCCGTGTCGAACTCAGAGTCGCTTTCAGAAGGTGGAGGTGTAGTTTCATCTTGAAGAGCGTACTTAGGAGTTACCTTCTTCTTTGGCTTGGTTGCAGGCTTAGGTTTGGGTGTCGGTTTAGGTTTGGCGGAAGTCTTGGGTTTAGCAGATGGTTTTGTCTTGGGAGCAGCCTTAGACTTAGTCTGAGGTGAGCCAGTGGTGCTTGTAGTACTCCCAGATTTTACACTTCCTTTGCTGCGAGTCTGTATAGTAGCTTCTTCCTGAACCCCTTTGTAAGCGTTATCATAGAATTTGTAGTTCAAACTGTTCTTGATTTTGTCATCAAGAAGATATTCGGGAAGCCTCATTCCTTTAATCTTCATTGAGGAAGTGGTCGTCTTGATAAAGGAGGTGGTGAAGTCGTCCTCTAAGAGGTGCTTAGGCTCATTAGGGTCTGCCATCCTTTTGATAAATTCTGGAGTGTCTTTGCAGAAATATTCAATGAGAAGCTTGGTGAATCTTGTGAACGGGATCATAGTCTTTTCACGTCCAGTTTGGATGCTGTAGACTATATCATTCATGATTGGAACTGCAAAGTCAATAGGTGTCAATGTCACCATTCCCCAAAATGTTTGTAAATGCTCAAGTCTGGGATGTTCGTGACCACTCTTTCTTCCTGATATAGATCTTACAACTAATAGACAGAATGTTCTCCAAGGCTGAGGTATATGCTTTGCATTGAATCTGGAATGTTTGATCAGAGGTAAGTCATCATCAACTTCATATCCTAATTCAATGAAG
This sequence comes from Artemisia argyi, assembly GCA_030686995.1. Classification (NCBI taxonomy): domain Eukaryota; kingdom Viridiplantae; phylum Streptophyta; class Magnoliopsida; order Asterales; family Asteraceae; genus Artemisia; species Artemisia argyi. The sequence continues at coordinate 34,071,080 of CM060697.1, forward strand.
AAATCAAGGAGATCCAGTTCAGGCAATATTAGAGCAAATTCATTGTCAGTTTGAGGCAGGTGGAAGACTGTACGGAGGACATCGTGATCTACATTGTAGACTTGTCGATCCAACGTAACTTTGAAAGACTCATCATCTAAATTAGCCTTAGCCGTAAGCCAGAACAGATGAAGGTAAAACAGAGGAACTGAAGTAGATTTGTTGAGCAGTTGTTTGCATGGATGTGCAAGTAGAATATCTTTGACAATCCTGCACGAGTTCTCAAGAATTCTCAACTTGTCGAAATCAACTCGAGGATTGTTGTTGCCAATCTTAACGTTGTAGTCAGCAGGAGTGATGTCATCCATGGTGAGTAGTGGAAGAGTTTGTTCAGGGACATTCTCGTTGTGTTTAGCCATGTTATTCTAAAAAACATTATCATAAACCAAACATCGAGATTTGTTATGAGTTAGCACGATTGCAACGTTTGATTATAGATAAGCATTTAGAATCATGTAAGCACATATGGTTAGATTATTGCATGTATAGTGATAAGAGACGTGTACTTAGAAAGTCTATTGTAATTATGAATCACATAAGTGATTACACAAACACAAAGAATTATAACAAATCACATCACATTATACATAGGCTAGAATCCATTATCACATTATCACATTATTACATGTTTTCGAAATTACACAATCATAATGTAGAAACTGTTAATTTATCGCAAACATATGATGGTATTACACAATTTCGAAAAACATGACACAAATACCAAAATTTTCGAGAAATAGACAAAAAGGAATGTTTTCGCAAACATACAAAGTGGGTATTTTCGAAACTAGTTCAAAGTATGTTTTCGATAAAAAATTATCGAGAATAGTCCAAATGAAGTGATTTTTCGAGAATACTCATTTAGTGTGATTGCGAAAATATTGACTTGAAGGTGATCTCGAAAATTTGATCAAAAATGAAAAACTTTCGCAAACTCATATTTTCGAAAAGATAGCATAGTGATTATTTTCGAAAAAATACATCACTATGATATTCTCGAAAATACTATGTTTTCGAAAATATTTCACCAATGTTGGTAATTGCGAAAAACTGTTTTCTCAAAAAAAATTCTTATACAAGAATTTCGAGAACATCCAACGTATGTTTCTGTGAGAATAATAGTGATCCAAATGATAAAACCTGTTGCAAATGATGATATTCAACGATTAGAAACAAGCTACACAATCGTATACAGTGATTTCGAAAATGATTCAAGAACATGTTCTCGATAAAAAACAAAATCATGATACAATTGAGGATGACAGGTTCTTGCATATCACAAACGTACATTTGAAGCATTTAGGCACAATAAGCAGCACATTTAAACACAATACGAGAGAAACCCATTTTGAACGAAATCCTACATTTCGAGAATCATGCATTCATAGATATGTTTTAAATTAAAGAACACAAGGACGATTCATACACACATGAGAGCATATCCCACCAAGAAAATTACAAAAACAAACAAGAAAAACATAAAACCCAATTCGACCCTAAACCCTAATTTTCGAATTCTACATAATCATGAAGGAAAGTATGATTAATCAACATAGGAATGTTAGAGACATGTAGTGTGACTAAACCCCTATCAAAATTCAACCTTCCAAACATGTATTGATAATTTTCGAAACATCATAAACCCTAGGTTTTCAAAGATCAATTGCAACAGATCTAGCCGTTAGTTTTACAATTAACCAAAAGCCATTGTTAGAAATCTCCTAATGATCACGTAGTAACTTACGGTTTGATGATTGGTAGCTTAGATTTCTTGTTTGAATGTGAGCCATGGATCTCGAAAGGGTTTAAGATATTAAAGGGTTATTGTGAGGTTTTAGAAAAGAACGGGTGGTATGTTTTAGTTTTTATTTTGAAATTTTGAATATTGTCAGTTTTGGTTCTTTAACTACAACTAATGCATAATAAGTCCTAGAGTTAGATGCATTTGGAATTTCAAAAATATACTACCTTACGACACCATTTTGAGAAAAGGAAATGAGATATGAAATTATCTTATGAAATCACGAAACAACGCATCAACGGTAATATGCAAGTATACCGATTTTGAAAAATTTATAAAAAATATAAGCGAGTCTCCCCCTCAACACTTGTAAAATAACAAGGTGTTGAAAGAAAGTGATATACTTGCATTTTTTTTAAACAAAAAATTGAAAAATAAAGAAAAAGTTATTTTACAAAGATAGTTTAAGTTTTGATGTTTGACACTTTACTTTTGTTTTAAAAACTTTTCCAGATCCACTGGTGTCAAACATCGCATACCAATTTGGTGAACTAAACTTGCAAACCTTGATGGAGCTAAGGGTTTTGTAAGTAAGTCCGCCAATTGGTACTCAGTACCCAAAAAATATAATTCAACTGTACCCTTCTCGACATGCTCTTTGATGAAATGATATCGGCGATCAATGTGTTTGGATTTGCAATGATGAACTGTGTTGCAGGAGATTGCAATGGCACTTTTAGAATCGCAGTAGATCGGAATCTTATTGAATAGGTAGCCATAGTCTTTAAGTTGTGATCTCATCCAAATGACTTGAGCACAACAAGCAGACATAGCTACGTATTCAGATTCTGTAGATGACAGTGAAGTGTAATCCTGCTTCTTTGATTGCCAAGACACAAGTTTGTCTCCAAGAAACTGTAGGCCACCTGATGTACTTTTACGCGAGTCTAAGCATCCTGCATGGTCAGCGTCTGAAAAAGCTATTAGTTCAAAACCAGAATCCTTTGGATACCAGATCCCCAAGTGGATGGTTCCCTTTATGTATCGAAGGATTCTTTTTGCCTCATTGAGGTGTTTTTCAGTTGGTTTAGACTGATAGAGAGAACACATAAAGACAGCAAATACAATATCAGGTCTACTAGATGTGAGATACATGAGGGACCCAATAATACTTCGGTATTTGGTAGTGTCAACTGGAGTCCCATGTATATCAGCATCTAGTTTAGTGGAATTGGCCATCGGTGTATTCATAGTATCACTACTTTGCATTCCATGTTTCTTTAAAATCTCAAGAGCATATTTGGACTGATTTAGAAAAATTCCACGGGGTGATTGATGAACTTGTAGTCCTAGAAAGAACGTAAGTTCACCCATCATGGACATTTCAAAATTATCTGTCATTAATTTTGCAAAATCCATTGAGTAATTTTTGTTGGTTGAAGCAAAAATAATGTCATCGGCATAAATTTGAACGATTAATAAGTCCATCCCGTATGTTTTTGTAAACAGTGTTGGATCCACCGAGCCTAGAGTTAAATCATTAGCCAACAGGAATTTAGAAAGCTTATCATACCACGCCCTGGGGGATTGCTTGAGACCGTAGAGAGACTTTTTAAGCTTGTAGACATGATTGGGGCGTTCTGGATCTACGAATCCTTCAGGTTGACTGACATAAACTACTTCTCAGAGTTGACCGTTCAGAAAAGCCGTTTTCACGTCCATTTGGTAAACAATCATGTTCCGATGAGCAGCAAATGCTAAGAATATCCGTACAACTTCAAGTCTGGCTACTGGAGCAAATGATTCTTCAAAATCGATTCCTTCTTCTTGAGAGTAACCTTTTGCTACCAAGCGTGATTTGTTGCGTATGACAGTGCCTTCTGCATCCAGTTTGTTTTTTCAGATCCATTTTAAACCAATGACAATGATGCCTTCTGGTTTTTCAACCAATTCCCAGACTTCTAATCTTTGAAAGATTTCGAATTCTTCTTGCATAGACTCAATCCAGTTTTCATATGTCATTGCTTCCTTGACGTTTTTAGGTACGGTTTCAAAAACTGTGAGTGCATAAATGCAAGTTTCACCGTCTGTGTGAAGGCGTTGTCTTGTCATGATAGGTGCATCTGGATGGCCAATAATTTGAACTAAGGGGTGATCTCTAGTCCATTTGTGTGTCGAAGGATGAAGTTGATAAGTATCTCGCAAGTGAGCAGGACCCAAATTGCGTGAAGATGACTCAGCAATGTCGGGGACAGGTTGAGCATTTGCAAATGGGTTAATGAATGGTTCTGGGTCATGCTCTGCAGGTTGTGGAACTGATAAAGGTATGGAATCTCCAGCTGATTGTCGTGAGTTGGATCCAGTTTGTTCTATTGGTGTAGGTGATATGACTGGAGGACCGTCTCTTCCAACAGTAGTTGTTGTTTGTTGAGGTGTATCAGGTTCTTGATGTTAATCAAGATGTGCAGCGGAATTTGGTGTGGCCTCAGATGGACGGTTAACAGGCGTATCATCAAACAATGGAGCAAACAAGGTTTCCACTTCTTTACGAGAAAGTGACAATGGTTCAGCCGAAGAGACTAGAAAGTTGAGACGGTTAGTTGCGGGTCCTAAGCCGTTTTGCTTAGAAGCCATTTGAGTGAGTTCATCAAAATTAGCATGAATAGTTTCTTGAATTTCCCGAGTACGACGATTCCATATCCGATAGCCATTTGAATTTTCACAGTATCCTATAAATATTCCAATGTCAGCCTTTGCTTTAAGTTTACCTTGATCATCACGATCATGAAAGTGACTGATGTTTGGTTTCCTTTTGTGAACAATCTGATATGGGGTTTTGTTATGGCGTTTTGTGATCATGCAACGGTTTTGAGTGTAACAGGCGGTTGAAACAACTTCTGCCCATAAGTAATCTGGTAATTGAGCGTTGATTAACATCGTTCGAGCAGCTTCCACTAACGTTCTGTTGCGTCTTTCGACTACTCCATTCTGTTCGGGAGTGCGTGGAATATATGTTTGATTATTCAATTCCCACTTTCTCAAAATACGACCTTAGAGTCTGATTCTTAAATTCTGTGCCATTGTCAGTTCTTACAATTCTGACAGTGTGGCGTAGCTGAACTTGTATTTTGGTGAGAAAGGTGATGATCATTTGAGGAGCTTGATCTTTACTTCGAAGAAAATAAACCCAAGTCCGGCGAGAGTAATCATCAACAATTACTAAAATGTAGCGTTTACCGTTGATTGTTTGAACACGCATCGGACCACACAAATCCATATGAAGCATATGTAAAACATGATTAGTACTGTGTTCAGGTTTTAAGGGAAAATGAGCACGAGTACTTTTTGCTTGTTCACAGGCTGGACATAGATGATCTTTGGCATAACGGAATCTTGGAAAGCCTTCAATTAATTTGTGACGAGCGAGATCAGTCATCGTTTTGAAATTCAAATGAGAAAGGCGTTTGTGCCATAACCAAGATAGTCATTTCAGCTTTGGATAGAAGACAAATTGGAGATGAAGCGATCATGTCTGACATTGAAATTGTGTAAAGGTTAGTGCCACGTTTGCCAGACATCAAATCATTGCCTTGTAGATCACGAACAAAACAGGTTTTCTCTCGAAATGCTACTTCTAAATCTCCATCACAAAATTGGCCGACTGAAAAGAGGTTGTGACCCAAGCCTTCAACATAATATACTCTACTAATTTCAATATTCCCATGCATGTAGTCTCCGTAATCCATGATTAAAGCGTATTGATCATTCCCGAATCTGACAGTTCCAATAAACTTTGAGACAACATTTTTTAACAGTTTGAGATTGCATGTCATGTGTCGGGTGCAATCGCTATCAACAATCCAGAGAACGATCTGTACCACTTGCATCAAAAGAAGACGACAGAGATGGAACAGAAGTAAGGGTGGAACCCGAAGAAATTGTGGGTTCTTGTTGGTTAGAAACACAAATATTTAACAATTTAGGAATCCATTTAAAATTTAGTTTGTATTGTAACCAACGTTACCAGTTCCAACTAGTTTTTGCTTTGTTCTTAGTGAATGCACTAGCTTTCGGCGTGTTCCTAGAATTGTTGATTGCTGCTTTTGGGTTGACTACAACATCATTTGAAACTGTAGTAGGCGTTTTTCTTAAGGTAGACTTAGAGGCATTAGTGGACCTAGAAGAAGAGCCGGATCTACGTTTCTTTTTACGATGTAAGAGATTATTAGCTACACATTTGGTATGATTACCAGGTAACACACTTTTACGACAAAACACACAAGATGCATTAATATTCAAAACATTAGAAGGTTCAGCATTCGTTACATTAAGATTTGGATTACAATTTGCCAGATTAGAATCTAAATCAGATGCAACATGAGTTTTATTCGAGTTCCTAAGGTGAGCTTCTACTTCTTGTACTTCTAGTGTTCCTCTTTTACGTTGCGAGAGCCTAGTCTTTTTAGTCTTCTTAACGCTTTTTGGCTTTGGGCTGCTAACGCTCTTAGGGGAAACTAGACATGTGGAAGTGGAAGAGCTAACATTAGAACTCTTAGCATGCTTACCCTTATCTGTTCTGTCTATTTGAAACATTCCTGGTGCTATCACAGTGGTGTCAATAAACTTTCCTTTTTGAAGTAGCTTAATTTTCTCTTTCAAATCAATGATGATGTGTTTTTTGTCTTGTATATCAGACTCAAGTAAACCATTGCAATAACGAATGTCATCGCGGTTTTGTTGCCATTCGGCGTTTTCAATTTTTAACTCCGCAATTTCATGGTCATAATTGTTTTTGAGAAACTCATATTTGATTCGAAGTTGCAATTCTGTTTCAATACTTTGAGCTTGACACCAATCAAGTTTTTGTTTGAGTTGACAAATTTTGTTAGAAAGCTTGTTTATCACATCATCACTGTTTTGACGCAACGTATCATATTGATGTTTCAATGTTTCATTTTGTGACTTCAACAAAACAAGATCAGCACAGTATTCTGCAAATAATTCAGCATTGCTGGAATAATAGAGATCATTCATGAGAAAACTATGAATATCAGCATGATGAAGTTGTTCCAAGAGTCGATCAGAATCTGTTTACAAAAATTGGTTTTTGCGTTGTTGAACCAAAATTGCATTTTCATTAAGAGCGAAAATTTCTTTCATATCTTTAACTTCTTTTTGGAGTTCCTGTTCCCAACGAGTAGCACAATAACGCAAATTTTGAACTAAAGGCAGAATTTGTTTTTGAAAAATGTCTCGCTTTTCCCGCTCGTAAGCTGATTGAAAAGTAAGAATTTTAATTTGCGAATGATGTTCAATGACGTTTTCCAAATTATCGATGCCTTTCATGAATGTTTGAAAATAGTCTAAAACTTTACAGCGTGTAGGTAATGGTGTCACATGACCAGAAGATGGTAATGGACCATTTACTTGTGCCAGGGGTTTGACAGGTTCTCCATCGAAAGACGAAACATAAGACTCAGTTACATACCATGATTTCTCAGGTATTTCTCTTGACGGAACAAAATATTTTGAAATGTGAGGAGCTTTTGAGTAATCGTATGGTTTGCAATATTCAACTTGACTCATTTTTTATCGACTCTTCTCTTCTAGTTCGTTTTCTTCCTCAGTATTATATACAATAACACGTACAACATTATTATCCATCAATTGGTCCATACTGTACAGCTTAGGAATTGTTTTGAATGTAGTGCGAAGAAAAGAGGATCTGTAATCACCGAGGGCAAAACCTTTATCTGGTCTTGGTTTTAAAGTAAACTTTTGAATTGTCGTTACAGATTCCCCATGTTTATAAACGATATTTTGAAAAGCTTTAATTTGACGTTCGAGAGCGAGATTATCTTCAAGTAAAGAATTTTCTTTTTCTCGTTTTTGCAATTTATGTTCATAAAATTCCTGTTTGCAAGTTATCACCTCTTTTTGTGTTTTTGTAAGTTCCTGTTGGAGTTGAACAACTTGTTTTTGAAGATCATGTTTTTGCTTTTCCAGTTCGGAAACCAATTTACCGTTTGACTCAATTATGTCATATATTTGTTTTTGAAGATTTTGTTCTTTGACATATGATTCCTGAAATGACTTTTCAAAGTTTTTTTCACGATGAACTGCATTTTGAAAGTTTGAAAGTTGTTTTTTATAACATTCAATGTCCTTTTTCAAATCGGCATTTTCTTTCAAAACTTTAGTTTGCTCGTCCATTATGTGATTAGAAAGAAGTTGTTTGGCCGTAGCTGTACAGTCAGGAGCTGGATCAGAAGGAGGTTCATGTTGTTCAATATAGTCATTTTCGTCTTGCTTAATAGGATCATCAAATGAAACGACAATGTCATCATCAAATATAACAACTGTGTCTAATTGTTCATCCTCTTGAGAAGAGAAAAATGGTTCAGAAGGAACAACTTGCGCCTGATCTGATTCAGAAACAGAGGGTGATGCATTAAATTCTATGGAGCATGTGGTTAGGTCATTTACCTGAGACAAACCATCAGTGGAGAACACTGGGCCTGAATCATTCAACTGATGTTCCTGCATGTTGGCCATAAGCATCACAGTTGCATTTGCTTCAAGATCTTCCATATCATCATCATTGTAAGTATTAGCAAAGAAACTGTTCTCATGAGCATTGAAAGTTCCTTCCTTTTCATCTTTGAGAGCCATAAGTAATGCCTGCTTGTGAAACTGACTGCCGCGGGTTCTTGGGTGAGGACATGCAGTTGCAATATGACCTTTTTCGTTGCAGTTGTAGCACCATATCGCATTCCCAGAGACTGTGTTGTTACTAGCAGCATTGTCATTACTTCGCTGAGGAGCACCTGGATTGTTTCTGAATCCCCCATTGTTGTTGACTCTTTGTCCATACCCAGAATTTCCAGTATACCCACCTGAACGTCCAGAATTACGGTTCTGAATCTCAACTCGACCATCTTGAATGAAAGCTTGATTTCTTGTATTTGATGAAGAACGAAGACGGTTGTTGGTTTTGTTGGAGAATTTGCTAAAAGCACGAGCAACAAGAGCAAGTCCTTGATTCAATGTATTGACGTCATCATTGTCATCTTCAATCTGATTAGAGTAATACATGCTATCAGTGTTGTCATATGGAGTGAGTTGAGTAGAAGCGTGTTGAGAAGTAGGAGGTTGCTGGTGACTGAAATAATTCTATTCCTGATCGTAAGCATGATTAGACATCGGAGGATGTGTAGCATGAGATTGAGCAACGAGTGCAAGTGGATTAGAAGTAGGTGGTAGTGTATATCCTCCTCGAGCGACTTTATCTTTTTCAACTTCAGACTCATAGTGCTTGAGATAGTCGTACAACAAACCATATGGATCTCTATGAAGATTCTTAGCTTGTCTCACAAATGTCACATACTTTTGCCACTCAGGACCCAGACTACTAACAAACTTTGTATTGACAGCGATTCTTAGAAGGGGTACTTCATGTCTCTCTAAATCATTGACGACATTGGTGAAATGATGAAAGTAAGACTCAAGAGATTCCCCTGGTTCGATCATTATATTAGTGTATTCCATGTAAAGTTTAGATTCCATGTCTTCCTTGTTCAGTTGTGTGCCTTGCATTAGTAGATGAACGTGTTCCCACATAGCTTTTGCAGTTGTTTGAGCATCAACACTTCTGAATATGATGTTTGGTATCCCTTGAAGTATGTAAGCCATAGCATACTCATCTGCTTCACGATGGTGATTTTGTTCAGTAGTAAGTTGAGACTCAGGAACACGCACAGCAGTTGGAGCTATTGGAGGATCAGCAGATGGGTCACCGCCAACGTAGTTAACAGGCCAAGGAAACGGTCCTTCAAGGATAACTTGTTTCATGTACTTACCATTGGGTTTCTTGAGTTCAATAAACCTTAAGAATCGACTTGCCCACTGAATGTAATTTCCCGGTGTTAGCATTGGTGGGGTGTCAATAGAGCCTGCTTCGTGTCTGGATTGTTGAGTTGAAATGACTTCACACATCCTGTCAAACCAGTGAGTAGGTTTTGGTGGAAGTTGGCTTTGTTGTGGTGACATAGGATAGGATTGTTGTATTGGAACCATTTGTTACATGAAGTTATGTTGTTGTGAGTAAACCGGTTGTTGATAATATTGTGGTGATTGTTGATACTGTTGCTGTTGCTGATGATGCTGATGATACTGTGGATTCTGATGTTGCTGAGGATGGTTAAAGTAATAGTACGGTGGTTGAGACATATCGAAACACTTGTGTGAAAAGATAGATCTTGTAGAAGGTATAGGTTTGCCAAATCTCGAAAAGTTTGCCCAAGTAGATGTTTGCGAAACTTGCGAAAAGTTGACCTTTAGAGATTGCGAAATTAGTTACTCAGAGTTTCAAAAATTTTGGGATTTCGAAAGAAAGTTTCTCGAAACTTTAGAATATTTTCGAAAAACTTGAGATTTCGAAAACTGAAGCCGTTTTCGAAAAACTTGTGATTTTGAAAATTAAGAAATTTTCGAGAACACAATTTCACAAACACACTTTCGAAATTATACAATTTCGAAAGTTTACCAAAAGTCGAAGTACTTTTCTTCCTTATACAAGAGAGAAAAGACTGAGTCCACAATTCGTAAGGCGATTTCAAGTACTAGAACACGATTTCGAAACTTGGTGTTGAGAAGGATTTCGAAACTAGGCAGAAAGATGTTTTTCAATGAAAGCAATCCAAAAACGAGTTTTAAAACCAAGATTTTTGTACTTCAAGTTGTAAAATGATGAAATCTTGAAGAAAGTTCTAAACTTGACAAACTTTTTCAAAAATATAAATAATTTCGAAAAAAGTACAAAAATCCAAATCGTGACTTTGAGAGAAAGATTGATACTTTTGTGTTTGATATGATTTGTAGCACAAATTTGTAAGCAAATATGTGATAAAAACCAAAAAAACAAACAAGAAATTACAATTTTTTCACAAAAATAACGAATTAAAAAGAGTTTGAGGATCGATTTCAAAGAGAAAAAACAATAACTACACCTTCATATGGCGAATGATACCACTTGTTAGGTCACCATATTGATTTCACAAAAACAAGAATGAGATAGATATATGGAGTTGGGTGAATATTTGAATGAGAGAAATATAAGTGCAAGAGTTTCCTTAAGATTTCAAATAAACAACCAAGTATTACATGAGACCTAAGGCTTCTATTTATAGGGAAGGAGCTAGGGCAACACTCCTACTCCTTCCCTTCTCATTATTCGTGTGGGCTTAAGGCCCATGGACTTCATTCTTAAGCCTAGTAAACTTAATACACAATGTAAATGAAAGTAAAAAATAACTTAAGCAACCTATTATTACAAATGACCGAGACTTGATAAAATAGTAAAACTTTGATCCCAACATCAATGATTGAAGACTTCTTATTCAAGAAATTCATTTAGATTAGGCATCTATATCCATTAGACATGTATGTCTTAGATCATCATTGTATCATCACAATATAGATTAGATGGTTTATGTGTTTGTGCCATAAAACACAAGGTTTCTATGTTGAGCCACAAAACATAGTGGGAGTGGTTGTACCCTTGGGAAAGAACTCAACATCTAGCTTAGTGTCAGAAATATTATAGGCGACGATAGGAGTGGTTGTACCTTTGTAAAAGAACCCGGTATTTAGCTTTGTACCGGATAAAGTGTAAGCGATGATTGTAAGGTTTTCTCCGCCGAGAAGGGAGGTTGTTGATCTAGTGAAGTAACACTCGAGTTGGGTACTCGAGGAGTGGAGTAGGGCGAAGAGGAGATCCGTGACCGAACCATTATAAATCCTCGTGTTCGGTTTGCACTTTCCTTTTACTTATTGCTTTACTTTAGTGTTTGCATTATGTGATAGTTTGTGTTGTGACTTGTTGATTATGCTTGTGTGATAACATGTCTTAAGTTTATGCTAGTCATAAACTAAACTTAACATCTTTCATATTAGAACAAAGCTAACAATGGATATTTGATACAACAAGTTTAAAGAGTTTTAAATGGTAACGTATTCACCCCCCCCCCCCTCTACGTTTTTCACACACCACATAGTTCACTATTACCAACACCACATAGGAATTCGTCCTGACAAATTGTTGTGTGACAAATTCAAATGGCTCAAAAAAGTCAGAGATGCCATGCTTGCAGGGATCTTGCCGGTCAACTGGTTTTCTGAAAAATCGAGAGAATTTAATGCCTTTAGGTCTCCAATTCTATTTGGAATACCACCACTGAGATGATTATATGACAAATTGAGACCCACCAACAGAGAAAGTTTTGTTTGCTCTTGAGGTATCTCTCCTATAAACCTATTACTTGAAAGATCCATGTTAATGAGATATTGCAATGATGATGAATATTAAAGATTAGCACCTTTTAGGACCTGAATCACACTTGCTTCAAGACCACGATCTAAGTCATCACCCAGTAGGCTAGCATCAGCCATGCTACTTAGCTCACCGAAACAACGAGGGATGGATCCTGTTAGGTTGTTGTATGCAACATCCAGAATATGAAGAGATGGTTTATTGCACAAAGATGATGGAATGCTCCCTCTGAAGTTATTTCTATGCAACCTCATAACTTTCAAATTCAAATCTCCATGATCCCATTTAGGTATCTCCCCAGAGAAATCATTATTGTCGACATCTAAGACTCTTAAGTATGAATTGTTCCACAAACCTCCAGGAAGCTCACCGGTGAAGTGATTGTCACTCAATTGAAACCATACCACATGGTGACCGCTATAAGAACTTGAAATGGTACCAGACAACTCATTCGAGCTAAGTATCATCACATTCAAATACAAATTCCCAAAACATTCTGGAATTTTTCGGGGTAACCTATTTTTAAAAAGATCAAGAACTAACACATCTGTCCTATTGCACAATGAAACTGGAATGGGACCACTGAAAAGGTTGTTTTGTAAAAGTAAAGGGCCATACCTCAAATAAACCCCAGAAGGAAGGTTTGTTAGAGGTCCAGTTATTTGGTTGTGAGAGAGATCTAAGGTAGGAATAATAGGCATCACCTGAAACTATGTGGGCAGAGGTCCAGAAGTGTTAGCATTCGACATCACTAACTTGTTAAGGTTCAGTTGAGTTTGTAACCACTGTGGAAATTCATTTACAATCTCGCAATAAGTGATATGAATGGTTTTCAGCTGAAATGGAGGTATCCACTCACGTGAGACATTGAATATCAGCTTTCGATTATAACCTATATTCAAGTAATTTAACATCGAGTGGTATGCAAAATAGGCTTCATAAACTACTCCTTCTAAAGAGTTGTTAGAGACATCTAAAGATACGAGTTTGTTGAGTTGCCCAATTGAAACTGGAATCACCCCATCCAACATATACGAAGACACTGAAAATATTTTTAAAGAAGCAAGTTTTCCTAGAGAGGAAGGGATGGATCCGGTTAACTGGTTAGATTGCAGAAACAAATATGTTGAATTTGTTAATCTTTCTAAAGATTATGGAATTGAACCATTTAATTGGTTTTTAGAAAGATTTAGAATGGTGAGTTGCCTCATAAATGTTGGAATAGGACCACTTAACTGGTTTGAAGATATATCTAATACTTCAAGTAACCTCAATCTCCCTAGAGCTTCAGGGATTGAACCTTCTGTTGGTTACCAGTCCCTTCCCCACCCCGAACTCACACCCACAAACACCAATCAAAACAGCAAGAAGATTTGATATACTGGTTACTTAGGTGTATATTACTTCAAAAGGAAAAACTGATACATTTTAAAAGAGAATACAAGCTTACCTATTTATAAACTAATACATCAGCTGTTACTAAACAGAAAATAAAAGTACTTTAAACTAGAATTACTCCTAATAAATATGAGCATATGTAACAGTCCTTAAAAAGTAACTGCTGACCCGTACCCGCTGAACCATGACTAAACTGACCCGTTGATCCATGACCCACCCATCAAGATTATGCAACATTCACCCCCGTAATCTTGATGATCTCAACCCGAACATCTTCCACGGTTCTCTTTCATCACCTGATGTTTAAGACTTTTCCTAGACACCCGACCTTTACCTCGGCCACGTCCAAGGGATCATATAAAGGAGAAAGAGGAACTCGACAATCACTCAAACTTAACTCTATTAATGAAGGGATCATATAAAGCACCGCACTGCGATTATTGCTATACTAAGATCAACGCCATTCAAGACGAGATGTTCGAGTGATGAAAAACCAGAAACCCATGCCATATCATCTGCCGCCAGCTGTTCTGTGGGGTCTGTGGCGCTGAGATCAAGAACCCTCAAATTGGAAAGATTTCCAATGTGATGGGAAATATCACCACTAAAACCTGAATTAGAAAGATTGAGGTGACTCAACTGCTTCAAGGATCCAATGAACTCAGGCATCTCAACTGCAAATTCATTCCCGCTTAAGTCCAAGAAGTTCAAATACTTTAGATGCCATAACTCTGCTAAAGAAGAGTTAATAGAGTTAATATCATAACTAGAAATGTAGCGCTCATTAACGGGCGAGTCCTCCCGAAATAGAGGGATATCTGAATGGGAATTATTTTCGTTAACACGAAGGCCTACAACATGAGTACTTCCCATGATATCATCACAACGTACCTCTGTCCAACTGTAAAAATCGTTACCAACCCATGATGAGAGAATGCCATCATCATCCGAGATAGTGTTTTTGAACTTCAGAAGGGCTTGTTGCTCTTGCTTAGAGCAACCAATTAACGCATTAGTTGAACCCAAACATGTATATGAGTTTAAAACCAAAAAAGAGTAGTATAATGAGATGAATTCCACTCTTCTGATTCCCCATGAATCAGCCCCAACTTAGCCCAAGTTTTTGTTAACCCAAAGAATGAAGTGGGAAAACGAATTATCCAAATGAGTTCTTTCGATGAAAAAGTTAACTAGATATGATAATTGACAATTTCCTATACGGATTCCATACCATGGAAGACTTTTGAAGCCATTATGGCTAGGGGTCAATGGACAATTTTTATTCACAAACTTGTCTTGTATACCGAGTTTAAAATCCCATAAATGTAATATAGCCAACAAACTTTTTTAAGTCTACGGAGTTAAAATCCCATTTATGTGTTATAGCCAACTGACTCTTTTAAGTAGTAATATTATCTTATAATATATATTTACTTTTAGTTAATTAACGTTGTCGTTTTTGAGTTAAATTTAAAAGTTAGAAAACATTGAAATTTTTTATTTCCACGAACCATCGCCTCAATACGCGGGTAGTGCGGGTACTAGGGATGGCAACGGCTCGAGTTCGGGGCGGGTTTTAGTGTACCCGTACCCGTTTATAATATCCATACCCGTATCCGCTCCATTAACCGCCGGGTACCCGATTAATATTATCCATCGGTTTTTCGGGTTTCACCGCGGGTTTCGGTTATCCCCAATTAATATATGGACAAAATGACGGTATTAAAATTAAGTCACACGCTAAAATCCACCGAAAACCAAAAGAAAATACCCTAATATATTATTTTTTGTTAAAGTTAAAGAAAATAAATATCGTATCAAATGATTTAATGATTTTAAATAATTCATGTACAAAATAAAATATATTATGTAATATAGATACGTATATAAAAAAATATAATGGAAGAAATTATATATAATGTATATATATTCTAGTTAAATATAATATAAATAAAGCGGATGTAGATTCGGGTAAACGGATACGGGTATGAGTACGGTTAATCGGGCGGGTATTATCAGAACCTGTACTCGAACCCGTACCCGGCTAAAAAATTATATCAATACCCAAACCCGTCAACCCGCACCCGAACCCGACCCAACCGGGTCGGGTTTCGATTTTCCCTGTCGGTTTCGAGTGATTTTGCCATCCCTAGCGGGTAACCTGCTAGTAATCTTTTATATAATAAAACAAAACTCCAAATGGTGACTTTTCCATTTTAAAAAGCCTAAACCATACCTTATTTAGTAATAATATTATTTTTAAAAAGATTATTTTCTTATTAGGTAACATTTTATATTTATCCATAACATAAGTAGAAGATAAAACAAAAAAAATATAGATAAGATGAAATTAACAATAGTATTAAAATTTTTAAATAATTATCTTTAATAATAAAAAACTATAATTAAACATCATAAATCAAACAAAACAAATATTAAATTATTTGTTTTTTAATAAATAAAAATATGTGATTAAAAAAAAAATTAAAAACCTGCGCGTGCACGAGCATTATAACTAGTTTTAATATATGCCAGAATTTAATCTCTAGCAGAGCACGGTGATTAAAATATTTTAATTCATAGCAAAGCACGTCTCTAAAAAATAGATGTCAAACATACCGCAACGAGGTTACGGCAAGTAAAAAAAATTAACAACATCACTGAAAGGGTCTTAGAGTGGAATTTAAAATACTCCTCTGTGAAGCATACAAAGAAAAATCTTTGCACATGACTTTGTGGTAAAGGTATTTCTACTCAACTTGATTTTATTATTTATTCATGCATATTGGTTAACTTAATATCAAGTCTTATGCGTAGTACTATATATACTGGAATTGAATTGATCCAGTTGCTTATTGTTGATTTTATCACAACCACTTTATTGATTAAAAGAAAGAAAGAAAGAAAGAAAAAAAAAAAAAGGCACATGAGAACACAATTGAGAAAATCTTCAAAATATTTATTGAGATTATACCAACCTATTACTTGTGTTTACCTTTTACGTAGTTTGCAATTCTGGTTTAAGAGCTTCACAAAGTCAATAGGTTCGGAGTACTCAATTTATTTCAGGTCCTTTGCAAGTTATAGACTTCGAGACAATAGATGCATAGAAAGTTTAATCGATGTTTTCTTGACAGCAATAAAAGAGCATACATAACAGAAATAAAAATGCTACCAGCGAGAAGCTAGAGCAGAGTCAGACACGAAAAACGACCCCAAAAACAGGGCAATATCAGAAACAAATCCTACATTGTAAACAGGGTTTTCAGTCCAATTAACCCAATTAGTAAACATTACTAGTACAGAAATAGACATTCTGCACTTTTCTTGCCCTTCTATATATACAAGAAAACACACACATAATACAAATACAAAGCAAAAATCAATACTAACTATAATTATTCCATGACAACTTGCATTCCTATAAGATCTATGTGGCTTCTTTTCCTATTTTGTAAACTTTCACCGCGACTACAACGTAGATCTTGTCCATGTTTACCTCTGCAAACCTGAAAAGGTTATGTCTCCACTGCTTCTTGAACAACAACACTCCAATGACACCCCAAAAACCCACTGCTAAACCGCACACTATGCCCAAATAAAACCATAGCTCAAGCTCGTCACCTGTGTCATTTTTGTTCTCGTTGATTTTGTTTGTTGGATCTTCATGATTGGAACAATTCTTTTCCAGTGGAGTACCACACAGATCTCTGTTACCAGCATATATTGATGGATCAGTGAGCGTTTGCAATTGGTTTCCAGTTGGAATTCGTCCTGACAACTTGTTGTGTGACAAATTTAAATGGCTTAAAAAGTTCAAAGCTGCGATGCTTGGAAGTATCATACCAGTCAACTGGTTATCTGAAAAATCGAGAGAATTTAATGCCTTCAAGTTTCCAAGACTATCCGGAATACCGGCACTGAGATGATTATGAGACAAATTCAAACCTACTAATAAAGTCAGTGCAGTTAGCTCTTGAGTTATTTCTCCTGTAAGTTTATTGCTTGAAAGGTCCATGTTAAAAACTAAACCCATAGTTTTTGAATATTCAAGATCAGTACCTTTCAAAACCTGAATCACATTCTCATTAGAGCTCGAACTCCCATTACGAATATCTCGCTGGCTAGCATCAACCATCCCATACAACTCTCCAAAGCAATTAGGGATTTCTCCTGTTAGGTTGTTGTGTGCAATATCCAAAATTTGAAGATAAGAGTTTCTGCATAAAGATTCAGGAATTCGTCCAACGAAGTTATTTTTATGCAACCTGAGAACCATCAAACTTAGTTTTTTCCCAATCCAATTAGGAATTTTTCCAGATAAATTATTATCTCCAAGATCTAAAACTCTTAGGTCTCCTAACTTCCCCAAATCTCGAGGAAGCTCACCGATTAAGTTATTATCATTCAGGTTTAACCATGACAAAATTGGAGACATATACCCTAAAGAATTCGAAATGATACCTGATTGGTCCTGAACAGTCAACTAAATTAACCAAGGAAATGGTCAACCAATTCAAACGTCTCAGACCAACTAACCAAGGAGTATAGTGAATCCCCAGGTCGTTATGTCCCGACGAGGCGTGCAATTGTATTTGTGAACGTTTTAAATGATCAGGTGATATAACAGAAGGGTTGGGAATTTGATTATTATGATTACACTACGAGATGAGAGATGAGATTAACTTAAAAACACTATAAGAATAATTACTGATGTTCAGATAATCTAAAAACATGATTTAAACCTAAAAACGCGCGTTTGAATTTAAAATAAACGCGAACGCGCAAAATAAAAAGTGAAACGAGAGCAAATAAAGTCCTACGGATATGAAAATTATATTTTTACAATACTAATGATATAAGAAAATTTTTGGAAAATTAAAATTATTTTTACAACTATTTCATTAATTACTATTGATTAATTACTAATTATTAATTACTTTTAATTAACTAAATTATACTAAATTACAATTAATTATGAAATTTAACTAGAAAAATGAAAATTAAATTTAGAAAAATCTAAAATATTATAAAACTAATTTTAAAACAGAAAATCTATTTTTCCTACTTTTTAATTAATTATTACTAATTAAAACTAATTAAAACTAATTATTTAATTAATTTAAACTAAATTAAATTATAAAAATACTAAATCAAATGAGAAAAATCTGAAAAAATCCCTAAAATTACTACAGGTTATAAAGAGCCTAAGAAAAATTTAAAATTAGAGATTGCTTATTAATAACCAGAAAAATAAGCCAAAGGGCTTAAATAGAAGCTATCACTTTTTGTATTTTTAGTTTTTCTTTGATTTTCTTTTTCAACTGAACTTAACTATTGATATTAGGAGACTTTTGTGAAGGAACTTTGTCTAGAGCTTAATAATAAGCTGTGTGATGAGCTCAAATTTGGACAGAATGCTCAATAAGCTAGAATAAGTTGAACAATTGAACCAAAAAGCTACAATTAAGCTACAAACTCCTGACTAAGCTACAAGCAACTAAAATGAGTACAAATAAGCTGGAATGGCTGAATAAGCACTAGCAAATAAGTGTTGGATCGATATACTCTGACCAAACTACTTTGTAGCTTGTAAGGGTTTAACAATATTGAGTAAACTCAACACTATTAATATTGAAACACTGTTTTACTTTGTAAAGTATGCGGAATCTACTAACACAAAGCTAAAGAAGAACTTTTATATTTAACCAAACTTTGAACCTGCTTTGTTACACAGATTCACTAACAATCCCTAACTATTATCAACTTTGATCGACTCTAAAACTTATGAGAACTTCTCTAAAACTTGTATCGACTAATAGCTCTTAAGGCTCTTTATATAGATAACCTTAAGTCGGTTTACAACATATAATCCTTGAACGACAAGTCATTATCCCTAATTAATTCTAGAATATTCGTTCAATATTACACATTGATCCTTATCTAATATTGCACATCAGTCCTTGTTTCCTTCGAAGTACTTTAAACATTCTTCAATAACAGCAGTACTTTGACTTTTTCATTCAGCAGTACTTTGACTTTATTCTTCATGCAGCAGTACTTTGACATCCAGAAGTACTTTGATATTTTATATCCCAACAATCCTCCCCTAACTTGAACTCCACTTGCTTGATTTCAAGTTTCTTTGTTATCTTTAATCATTCAGAAAGATTGTTTCTTTATTTCTTGGTCTTCTATCTGTCATGTGTCAAAGTACTCTTCATCAGCATCTTGTCTTTCAATATATCTTCTCAGGAACTCAGCAACATTTTGGTACAGTGATCATCAAATCTTAAAATTTTCATACTATTCTCATCACTTCCAGGTGTGTTAACTCCTGTGAGAGGTGAATCATTGAAAATTATGATTTTTAGCAAATCATCAGCTATCAACGGATTTGATTAGTCTTTACCAATAGCCGTTTGCTATGGACTAACCAACTCTTGATCACTTGGAGTATGGTGAGTTGATAACCATATAGTTTTTGGTAAACTATCAACCATAAACGGATTTGATTATCACATCAGAGCCGTACCCTCATGATGAGTCAAACTCTTTCTTGTCTGTTAAACATGGTGAGTTGATTACCATTTGTTGTGCAGTATTAATACTAACACCATGTGTTGCTTTTCAAATCCTTTTTCCTTTTCTTTTAAACATCAAAACATTTTATTTTATTTTTTATTTTTTATTTTAAAGGACTTATACTGGTTTATATCAGCAAGCAGTACTTTGTTAAAGTACTGTTTGTTTTTGCAGTACTTTGAAAAATACTTTATTTTACAAAACAAATCATACCAGTATTATGCAATATTACTCTTCAGATTTGACCCATCTGATAAATAGCTTGATAACATCCAAAGCTACTTCAGATTCATCTTCAAGTTCCATTCCATGATCCAGCATTCTGAGCATAATTTCTCTAATCAATGGATATCTCCTCTCAGCCAGCATATGAATCATGGTACCATCTTCCATCTCTATTGTATGAACTCCTGATGACTCAAAGAATCTCCATCTTGTTATTTCCCAATTCTCTTGATCATTCCACAGAGGATCAACACTTGTTTCTTCAGTTTCCCAGATGGTAATTAAGTCTCCAAGCAAAATTAATCCCACTTCTGAAGCTTCAATCTCCGCATAGTATGTTTGCACTTGCACATATAAGTCATACAAATCTGCCCTTGTAATACAATGCAACACATCCCATAACATATTGAATGTTGTGAAGCTTTCATCTTCTCTGTGGATCATAAAATAATTCCCCTCTTTTGATTCAACCACAGAAAATGAGATTATCTTGGACTTCTTTCCAGAATCTTCAATCTTCTTATTCTCAAAGTCTACAACTCTGAAATAATTTCTAAGCTCATCAACTGTATCTTCATGAATCATCTTCAACCTTTTTAACAGTTGATCATCTTGAGCTAATTTCTTTCTTTTCAATCTTCTTTCCTCAGCCTGTTCCTTTCTAATATCTTCTAATTTCTTCTTTCTATCAACTTCCACGGGCACAAAGTTTTCTACTTATTTTCTGATATCTTCTTGTACTTTATCCCACAGAGCTTTCACTTTTGGATATCTCTGTTTATGTAAATTCTTGTATCCCTTTCTTCTCAAGAATCTTATCATCCAGTTCCTTTCCTGAGCTTTAGTCATTGGCTTCTTTGTAATTGGCCTACTAACTTCTTCCAAATACTCAGCATCATATTCAGCTTGTTGCTTTCTAGCAAGCTCTAAATCTTCTGCAATTTCTAACTCTCTAATCTGAGCAAGAGAAAATTTCTTCTTTTTCTTCTTAGTATCTTTCTGAACCATTATCCTTTTCCCTTTATCTTTTGGATCTAGTTCTTCTGATTCAGATGCACTTTCAACATCTTTTTGTGCAGGCTCAGAAATATGTATTCCTCCAGTAGGTCTCCTCAAATTCATCATAACTTGAGCAATTGTTTCATCATCACTTACAGTATGCACTCTTACTTCTTCTTGATGTACAAAAGTGGAAGGACCAGCTTCATCTGCATAATTCATTGTAGAAGGTCCAGCTGCAGTGACTTCACTTTCATCAATATTTCTTGAAAAAGTACTTTGCTCAGCAGTACCTTTCAGACTTATGTATTCTGCACCAGTACTTTGAACATCAGCACTTTGAATGTTCTGTGCATCTACATCCTGCTTAACAATTTCTTGCTCAGCATCTTCTTGCTTAGTATCTTTTTGCTCAGTCTCTTTCTCTTGTGCAATATTCTTATCTTCTTTAATATAGCTTTCTGGTTCAAGAGTCTGTGGACTTTCTGGATATTGCCACAAATGAGCATCTTCTGAATGACCTTAGCATCATCTTTATCCAAATTCTTATCTTGATTCCTCCCCAATTTGGTAAATGATGACCTCTTATGCTTCCTCTTGGATTTAGAAGACTTCTTTGAAGATTTTGACTTTGGCTTCTGAGACTGCTTCTTTTCTTTCACATAAAGCCTAAAATTCTGAACAAGAGGCCAAACAAATTTCTTCAACCTTCTGAACTTCCTTCTTAGCTTCTTGATTTCTGCAGCTTGAG
The DNA here is from genome assembly GCA_030686995.1 of Artemisia argyi. NCBI lineage: Eukaryota > Viridiplantae > Streptophyta > Magnoliopsida > Asterales > Asteraceae > Artemisia > Artemisia argyi. The sequence goes on from CM060697.1 coordinate 34,093,148, forward strand.
CATTAACAGTTGTCTTCATCTTCTCCAATTCCTTAGCCAAATCAGAAGTACTCACAGCACCTTCAACTCCCTCATCTTCTCCAGGTGTTTGAAGCCCACCTGTGGAAGTATAATCATTGGGAATAGGTACCTGTGAATCCTCTAAAGCAGTACCTTTAGAATCAGTACTCTGTGGAGAAGTACCTTGAGCAGAAATAGATGTATCCAAGGAAGCTGTTACTGAGGGAGTCCTTTCACTTGAAACAACATGCTGAGGGGAAACAATAGGTGGTGTAGGGGTATGTACTGAAGCTGAATGCTCAGCAGAATCAGGTTGATCATCATTATTAGAATGTGCAGAACCACTATTGTCTTCTGCATCCCTAACAGCTTAAGCAACCTCTAACATATAAGCATTTAGAGGTGTATTCCTACCCGAAAAATTTACTCCCTTATGAGACATGAAAGTGAACACTTTAGATGGCATCCTAATGGTAGGTACATAATCCTGAGGTTTGGGTATCCCATCTAATGGATTCTCTAAAAGAAATTGAACAAATCTAGGATACATTAGAAAGGGTTTGCCAGCCTTAATATGAGTAAAAATACCTTCAAGGATCATGTATGAGAAATTGAAGGGTTGATTGGTAATAAGACCAACAAAAGCAGAAGCTATGGAATGGCTAAACTGATCCTAAGCAGTACTCTTTGGACTCAAACAATGAAGTAAAACATGAATAAGAAATTTCCAATGAGGACTAACCATAGCCTTCTGAAAAGTAAGCTTAGTCAAAGGACCTTCATACCCAATGTCTCTAAGTGTGTTCCAAATCTCTTGTTTTCCAAACAAAACAGAGCCTCCTTCATCATCAAATAACAGAGCCTCTCTGATTGAAGCTTTTGTGACACGAATAGCTCTCCCAGCAACTGTAGCAATAATGATATCCTCTCCATCTTCAACCTGTGACCTTGTTGTATCCCAAAAAGCTTGAATCTAAGGTCCAATAATCTTTGGGTTGACTAGGATTGAGTAACAGATGTTGGTTCCAATGAGAAAGTCAATAATACCATGAAAGTCAAGGTTATCTTAGGTTTTCTCAAGGTTTGCTATCATGTTGTGTTTGGTGTTGGTGTGTCGATTTGCCATGGTGATTAGGGTTAGAGTGAGAAAAGTTATGATTGATGTAAAGTAGGAATGAGTTTAAATAACAAGAAAGGTGAATAAGGGTGAATAAAAAGAAAACATATGAGGTTTATATAAGGATAAGATACAAAAAAATCATGATTAATTAATAATTTTACCATTATTTTTGGAAGTAATTATCCCCATATCTTTCGAAAGTTTGTTAGCCGCAAATCTGACCATTGGAACAGTATCCGACACGTCAGCGTACCCTTTAATAACACCAAGCAGTACGTTCCATAAAATATGGAGCAGTACTTTCCATTATAAACTCACACAGTATGTTGACCAAAGTACTTTCCCCCAAAAAAATCTTGAATGTTGACCATTTGACCAAAATATCTTTGAAAGTCAACCCTGATTAATAACTATCTCCCCATATCAAATCCCAAAGCTACCATGGTAAGTGAACATCAATACACTTCATTAAATGCCCATTTACCTTTACTTTGCTTATAAAAGCAACTTTACCAACAACAACTTGCAATCACCATATCTTTCTTTAGCAGAACACAAAAACTAGTAAGCACAATGAGTCACATTTCAATTGTGAACGTATCTTCAAACTCAGATGGCACCACTGATTCAGAGATAAGTTACTACTCTGATCCTAAGTTTGAAGATCCAGGATGGTTAGATTATTTTCCTCCTCATGTACAGTGGATGGAACTCCAAGAATCTTCCTCAACAATAAGTGCTACCAACTCTACCATAACAGATGCAGGTAGTACTACCAACAAAAAGCCCAAGAAGAAGAAAGTTGTCCCTGGTCCATCTCTGGCTAATGAGCTTCCACATGCTTTGACTCAAGCCCTGGAATCAGCAATTCAGAACATGAAGTGGCCTGCTCCAAGGAAAGAGAGACCTCCCAAACAGGTTCTTGGCTTGGCTTGCCCAAGAAAGCAGACTTCTTTTGATGACAAGAGAAAAACTGCTCAAAAGGGAAAGCATAACTATGAGGGCAAGGGAAAAAGGCCTATGGAGTAGGTTGTGTGGAGCTTGGTAGTATGTTGTGGTAGTTGTTTGTTTTTCTTGTGTTTTCTGTGTCTTGGTAACAAAAATGATGATGTAGAAATTTTTTGAATGGTTAATGTAATAACTTTGTTGAATGATGAATAAACTTTTGTCTTTTGAATGATACATGTAGCCTCCCCTCAAATAATGACTAACTAATAACTACTAATGCCTCCCCTAAAAAATAGCTTACATATTAATCATACCAATACTCAAAACCAAAAAGGTAAATCTGGAAACATCAAAGCCTTTTGTGAGTAGATCTGCTACATTATCATTAGTATGAACTTTAACCACATTGATAAGCCTGTGTTCATAACAATCTCTTATTAAGTGATGTCTAATCTGAATGTGCTTTGTCTTGGAATGATACACTGGATTCTTGACAATACAGATAGTACTCTCATTATCAATGTTGATAGGAGTATTCTTGAAATTGAATCCATAATCCAAAAGCTGATTCTGCAACCAAAGTACTTGTACACAACAACTTGCAGCAGCTACATACTCTGCTTCAGTGGAAGAAGTTGCTGCAATTGTTTGCTTCTTACATTGCCATGACACTAATCTGCTTCCAAGGTACTGGCATCCTCCAGTTGTGGATCTTCTGTCATAGTTATATCCAGCATAATCACTGTCTGAAAAAGCTTGGAGATGGAAAGGTGAATCTCTAGGATACCATAAGCCTAGCTTAGGTTGTTGCCTAAGATACCTGAAAATTCTCTTGACAACATTTAAGTGAGAGACCTTTGGATTAACTTGATGTCTTGCACATAAACTTACAGCAAAAGTTATATCAGGTCTTGATGCAGTTAAATACATGAGACATCCAATCATAGACCTGTATAGTGTGACATCAACATCTTCTCCTTCTTCATCTTTTCCCAAAAGTTTGTGAGTATCCACTGGTGTAGATGTAGGCCTAACAGTTGTGAAATTGAATCTCTTAAGAATATCTGCAACATACTTATCTTGACAAATATATATTCCACTGCTTGACTGTTGCACTTGAAGTCCCAAGAAGAAGGTTAATTCTCCCATTGAACTCATCTGAAACTCTTTCTGCATAAGATCTTCAAATTCTTTCACCATAGATTGCCTAGTAGCACCAAAAATAATGTCATCTACATACACTTGGACAAGCATGATATCCTTCTTATCTCTCTTGATAAACAAAGTCTTGTCAATAGCTCCTCTTCTATAACCATGTTGTAGTAGAAAATTGGAAAGTCTTTCATACCATGCTCTTGGAGCTTGATGAAGGCCATACAGAGCCTTGATTACCTTGTAGACTTTGTTTGGATGTGCATGGTCTTCAAAACCAGGAGGCTGCTTGAGATAAACTTCTTCAGTGATTTTGCCACATAGAAAAGCACTTTTAACATCCATTTGATATACAGGGATTCCCATATAAGATGCAAAAGCCAAAAGTAGCCTAATGGCTTCAAGCCTTGCCACAGGAGCAGAAACTTCATCATAGTCTACTCCTTCTTCCTGTCTATATCCTTGAGCCAATAACCTTACCCTGTTCTTGATAACATTCCCTCTTTCATCTCTTTTTACCCTGAAGACCCATTTAGTTCCAATCAGTTTCTTTCCATCAGGTAAATCACATAATACCCAAACTTCTTGAAGCTTAAACTGTAGGAGTTCTTCTTGCATAGCTTCCACCCAACTTTCCTTGGCTAATGCTTGTTTGATATTCTTGGGCACTTCCTGAGATAGAAAACAAGCAAATAAACACAACTTCTGATCCTTGTGATTCACCTTGTTTTGCTTGTAGATAAAACTAAGTAAAGAAGTATGTTGTTGAGACATATTCTTAGCCTTAGTCCTTGTGAGCACCCCTGAAGCTGAGGGTCCAATTATGTTGGTAACAGGATGAGTTTTGTATATTCTGAGAGTAGGAGTTGGTGAGACTTCAAGATTATCTTCCAAATTAGTTATATCAGGATCTTCATTAGAATATGAGAAAATGCCTTCTTGATCCAATTCATCATCAGTGTCTTCTAAAGTAATCTTGTTTGGATCATCAGTATCTTCTAAGTCAGGCATATTAGAATCATTAACAGCATCAGTATTTATCCAATTTGAAGTATCTGAAGGTTGAAGAGTAGTTTCAAATGGATTAGTAGTACTTTGGGGTAAAGTGCTGGCTGTTTCTTTTGCCTTCTTCTTTTCAGCTTCATAAACTCTCATTTGTTCATCTTCATACAACTTAGCCATTGTTTCTTGAAAAAGCATCCTAGAAAGTTCATCTTGAATGGCTTGATCTTCATCAGATACTGGGATTTGTGGTGGAACAGTACTTTGAGGATCAACAGTACTGTTAGGTTTAGCAGTACCTTGAGGCTCAGAAGTACTTTTCTTCTCATTATTGGCATTATCATTTGGCTCATCTTCAGATCTTAAATTAACACCATGAACAATGTACTGTGCTTCTTCTTCAGTGGGAGTAGCTTGATTTTCTTCCCTTACAGGTACATAATTCATTGATGAAGACATTAAATCAAGATCAAACATCCAATCAGGACCTTTACCTTTAGACTTTTCTTGTTCTTCCAGAAAATCAACATGAAGACATTCTTGAACCTTTTTGGTAGCCCTGTTGTACACTCTGAATCCTTTGCTATTGGTACAATATCCCAATAAATATCCTTCATCTGACTTCCCATCAAATTTGCCCAAATTATCAACATTGTTTAAGATGGTTAGGGGACATCCAAAAGGTTTCATAAACTTGATGCTTGGCTTCATTCCCATGAGTAACTCATAAGGTTTCTTCATTTGAGGTTTAGTCACTGATACTCTATTCAACACATAACAAGCAGCACTTATAGCCTCAGCCCAGAATGGAACAGGTAATTAAGAGTCTGCAAGCATTGTCCTTGGTGCTTCTATAAGAGTTCTATTCTTTCTTTCTGCAACTCCATTTTGCTGAGGAGTTCTAGCAATACTGAACTCTCTTTTAATTCCTTTCTTGGCACAAAATTCATCCATTAGCTGATTCTTGAACTCAGTCCAATTATCACATCTAATGCCTCTAACCTTGAGTCTTAACTGATTTTCAAGTGCTATTATAAGATCATGAATAGCATCAACAGTTTCATCTTTAAAGCATAAGAAAAAGACCCAACTAAATCTGCTACAGTCATCTGTTACAACCAAGCAGTACTTCTCCTTGTTCAGACTAACAACTGAAACAGGTCCAAACAGATCCATGTGCAGCAATTCCAAAGGCTCTCTAATGGTTTTCTCATAAATCTTCTTACAAGAAGCCTTGTGCTGTTTACCCTTCTTACAAGCAAGACATGAGTGATCATTCTTGAATGTTTTAGAAGGTAAACCTCTAACTAAATTACCTCTGACCAGCTTATTGATGTTCTTAAAATTCACATGCCCCAATCTTCTGTGCCATTGATGTGCTTCTTCCATAGTTGCTCTTGCAGTCAAACATGTTGCTCTTTCAGCAGAGTTTACATTCTTTAAGTCTATGTTGTACACATCATTAGTTCTTGGTGCTCTCAGCAACACCAAGTTTCTATCTTCTAACTTGAAATCAGGAGAAAGTATAAGACATTCTGTGTCAAAGAATAACACAGGATACTTCTTATCACAAATTTAAGAGACTGACAAAAGATTGAATTTGAGCTCCTTTACATATCTAACATCTTCAAAATCAATGTTTCCTGCCTTGATAGTTCCTTTGCCAGTAATTCTTCCTCCATCAGGATCATTCCCATATGCAACTTTTCCTCCAAAATAAGCTTTAAAATCTGACAAGAGCTCCTTTTCTCCTGTCATACTGCCAGAGCAACCACTATCTACAATAAGATGATCTTTAAGCTCCTCCTCTGGGTTGCCCTGCATTCACATGAAAAAGGTTAGTTATTTTTAGGAACCCAAGCCATTACTGACTTGTATTCCCCTTGTGGAGTGACATACTCAAAAATTTTGAGTATGTAATCACCACTGTCTTTGAAAGCATTATCAAGAATTAAGGTTTTTGTTTCCAAAACAGTTGGTTTTTCATGATCAATTTTCCCTTTTTCACCCTTAACCTCTGAAAGTACTGGTTCTACCCCAGCAGTACTTTCTTTCTTAACCCATTTAGTTGTAACTTTAGGAGTTGGGTTTTGTGTTCTAGCATCTTTTCTTATGTTGTAAGGCCTTCTAGGGTTGTAGTGATTGTACCTCCTAGGTCTTACACTTGAGTGTCTGCTAGAGACATCTTTGTTAGGGAACTTTCTATCAGTACTTTGTGAAGGTACTGAGGGTTTGGAGTATGACCTTTTCTGATGAGGGTACCTATAGTCTTTTGAGAAATTACTATGGTTAACCCTATTTGTATAATTCCAAACTGGTTTGTTGTCCCTTGGCTTATTCTCCCTATGACTTGGTTGTGCAGTTCTGGTCTTTGGATATTTACTTAGGTATTCTGAATGATAATCACAGTCTTTAATCAAATGATGAGGACTATAACAAACATAATAGACCTTTGGACCAATATCCCCAAATCCCCTTCCATAAGAGTTTCTAAAATTAGCAGTATTTTGAAAGAATTTTCTTTGAGGTACTGCTGAGTGATCAGCAGTACTTCGAAAAGTGTTTGAAGGTACTGCTTGTTTTGAAAACTTGGTCTCTTCAATCTTAGGTGCTTCAACAGACTTTTCTAAAGTTTCAAGGTTAGATTTACTTTTAAGCTTTTTCCTAAACTCTAGATTATCTACACCATAACAGTCAACATCTTTTCTAGGTGGTTGAAAGCTACCTAGGGGGTGAGGAACTGCATTATATCCCTTTTCTTTCTTAAATTCAGGAGGTGTTAGACTAGGGGATTCCTCATCACTAGAAGTGTTTTCATCTAGACTTATGAACTCTTCATCACTAGTGGAGGTATCTACTGTAAGATTTAGTTCCTTGCCTTTAAATGGAATGCCTTCATTGCTATCATTATCATAACCTAGGCCTGTCTTAATATTAGATGTTCTTTGCTTTTCAACAAATTGAACATGTGACACACCTGCCTTATTCCACACAGCAAGTTTTTCTAACAACTTATCCCTTTCAGCAGTCACTTTCTCTAGTACAGACACCTTACAACCTAGTTTCCATTCACTTAACTTGACTAGGTAATCCTGTTGTTTATATGTTTCAAGCCATACTACTTCATTGTTTTCATGTGTAATGATTTTAACCTCCATTGACTCTAAAGTCAATTGATAACCAGTTATCTCAGCCCTAGCCTTTTGAATTTATCTCTTTCAGCTACATATTCACTAAGTAACTTTTGATACATATCATTGCACTTAGAGCATACCTCAGAGTTAGTGGATGAACTTGGTGAAGCAGCTACCATAGCAAGCTGAACAGGTGCTTCTTCAAACTCCATGCTCCAATCAAAGCTTCCTAGACCATCTCTTGACTCCAAAGCAGCATATCCAGGCTCTTCATCAAATGATGTGCTCCAGTCTTCCAATGCAACCATTGAATAGGTTACAGGTTCATCATCAAACTCATTGGACCAATCAATCTCTGACAGATTCTCTTGAGCAACCAAAGCTTTTGGTTTTGGTTCAGTAATTGGAATCTCTTTTCTCTCAGGCTTGGGTGGTTCAATCATCTTGTTTGCTTGAAACTTTGCAAATTTGCATTCCCTTGCAAAGTGACCAGTCCTTAGACAGTTGAAACACTCAATCTTGGACTTATCAAATGTTATTCCCTGTTTAGCTCTGAAATTGATACCTTTCCCTGTCTTATTCACATACTTCTTGATCCTTGCAGTGAGCATGGCAACTTGCCATCTGATATCAATTTCTTCCAAAACATCATCATCTATTTGCAATACATCTTCTTGATAGGTGACAGGTAGAGATGCTTGTTGAGCAAAGAATGAACATAGAACTTCATCTAAGGTGGGGGTAAGTGATTGTGATGAATTGGTGATGACCATTGTTGTGCATGGAACCTATGTTTCAGTCACAGTACTTTGAACAGGATAAGCAGTACCTTTATTAGAAGTACTGCTTCTTTTTTCAGAAGAGACAAAAGCAATGTTTTGGGGTTGCTGATGTGTGCTTGAAGCTGTAGTACCATTCATCTCATGCTCATACACCTTCAGATTGTTGTAGAGATCATCAAAGTCCATAGTATCCAGCCCTGGTTGTCCTCTGATCATAGTAGCAACTACATGCCATGCTGATGGCAAACTTCTCAGGAACTTTAAATTAGCATCATATAGTTCTAGCATACTCAGAAGATGTTGGAATCTTTCATAAGCAGAATCAAGACCTTCTCTTTCTCCAACAGTGAAAGTTTCAAATTGTTGCTTCAGCAAATTCCTATGCATCTTCTTGGAAGCATCATTACCTCCAAACTTCTTCTTTATTGCAGCCCATAGTTGTTTGGCATCCTTGACATCATGAAACTTTAATAAGTGACCATCATGAATAGCAGAAAGTAGTATGTTGAGAGCTTTGTCTTGATTTCTTTTGGTAGCAGCAGGTACAGTAATTTTAGGTAGTGTTGGTTGTCCAGGTACCTCTACTGGTTCTTCAATTTGCATGTTACCATTGACAATCACATCCCACAGTGCATGGTCTGTGATGGCAATGTACTGCCTCATCTTCATGGCCCATAGGTTGTATTCTCCCTTCTTAACAATAGGGATTCTAACAATAGTGATTGAGGGAGCAGGTGCAGCTTCAGTCGACATCTTGAAGGGTTTGTAGTGAAATCGATTTAAAGGTTTAAAGGTTTGTCTTCTTAATCAGAGTTTTCAACACAAGCTCTGATACCACTTGTTGGATCGATATACTCTGACCAAACTACTTTGTAGCTTGTAAGGGTTTAGCAATATTGAGTAAACTCAACACTATTAATATTGAAACACTGTTTTACTTTGTAAAGTATGCGGAATCTACTAATACAAAGCTTAAGAAGAACTTTTATATTTAACCAAACTTTGAACCTGCTTTGTTACACAGATTCACTAACAATCCCTAACTATTATCAACTTTGATCGACTCTAAAACTTATGAGAACTTCTCTAAAACTTGTATCGACTAATACCTCTTAAGGCTCTTTATATAGATAACCTTAAGTCGGTTTACAACATATAATCCTTGAACGACAAGTCATTATCCCTAACTAATTCTAGAATATTCGTTCAATATTACACATTGATCCTTATCTAATATTGCACATCAGTCCTTGTTTCCTTCGAAGTACTTTAAACATTCTTCAATAACAGCAGTACTTTGACTTTTTCCTTCAGCAGTACTTTGACTTTATTCTTCATGCAGCAGTACTTTGACATCCAGAAGTACTTTGATATTTTATATCCCAACAATAAGTCAGAAACAACAATAAGCGCTTGTGCAAAACTCAAGGGCCAAACAGTCCAAGTCAGTGACTTTTAGACCTCTATGGGGTCCACAGAGGTGAATGGCAGTCCAAGATAAGAGTTAACCTACAAAGTTGGACTGGTTCTCTCCAAAATAAGCCAATAAGCAAGGTTTATGGCTTATTAATGAGTGCTTGGTGAGGCAATGAACTTGGTGCCCAAAACTGAGTTGCTCAGGCATGGTTGTGTGGACAGGTCAGGTTTAAGGGGTCAATAAGCAAAGGGCAAATAAGCTAAGGTCTGAAATAAGCCCAGATATCAAAGGCTCAACTGATAAGCTAGCTAAAAATCCAAAACACTAAGGGTGGGGTCCACTGGGTAGATTACAATAAGCTAAAGAGAATGGGCCAATGACCCTGGTGCAGGGGAGGTTGCACCCCCTGTAGCCTCAAACAAAATCAAGCATAAGCCACACAAAAAATCTAGAAAATAAGCTGATTGCAGGTTTTTGTAGCTTAGGTGGTAAAATTTAAGCACAACAAGTTTCCAGTCCTAACTCAGCCCACAAAAATCAGGAAAAATCTCCTAAAAAGTGGGATTTCTACCTCAATGAATAATTTTTGACTTTTTAGTTTTCACAATATGTTGACTTTAGTGAACTGTGGTTGGAATTTATTGACTGAAAATGACTTGTTATTACTAGATGTGCTAAAACTAAGTGAGTTTAACAAGTTTGTATCCTAAAAAGTTGATTTGGTTTCACATATCCACAACAGTTAACTGTGTGGATCCTTTTGACAAAGATTTTGACTTTTGGTATAACTGTGACGAAATTGATGATGAATTTGACTTTATATGACCCTAAGCAGCTAATTTGAACCAAGTAGTACACTAACAAACAACTAGAGCACAGCAAAACAACATGATCCAAACACCCTTAATTGCCAGTCTGTTATGAAATTTTTGAAACAAAAAGCAACACAGTTTGATGAAACTTTTTCTAAACCATTTTTTATTAGTTGTAAGGCTTATATAAGCTTAGAAACACAGACTTTTACCACAACCACTACTTATACTACCTTACTCTAATTAACAGATAATATGTGAGAATCTTACATGAAGATCTTTTTAGAACCAAAACCTAAATTAATGTCATAAACAGATCAAATAACAACTAATGAGAGCAGTAAAGTTCAAATAAACAGTATTATAAACTAGGATACAAGAAAGATATGAGAAAATTGCTCACAGTGTGCTTTCAAACCTTAAATCATGAAACCAAAAACCGCATTAACAAACCTATTGAATCCCCACAGATTCACTAACCCACAGCTATCCTGTATACACAGTGCTCCAGCAATCTTCATTAACAAACCCGCATTCTTTTTTATTTAATTTCCATTTTTTATTATTTTTTTGTATTTTTGCTTTTTGATAACTAACTGAGTTTTAAGGTTTTCTAAAAGCTTAACTAAGCTTTATGGGAGCTTAAGTGAGCCTAGTAGTCCAAAACAACAATAACTAACAACATTCAAGCTTTATTGAAATTTTTGACATAAAAAGAAATTGCATACACTGATTTGAAAACAAACACTGAATTTGATTGATGAACAAGGTTCAGATTACAAAGAAAAACATTCAGATTACAGCTAAGAAGATTTAAAATACACTAAGATTTAAACTATAATAATTTCGACATTAATTTAACTCTAAAAAACTACACACCCTTCAATGCTCCTTCTTCGTCTTTTTATACTCCAAAATTAGGGTTTAGGGTGTCCATTTGACTTTTCCCAGCAACCATTTTAGCCTTTGGATTAGAGATATTTGATCTTGGCCGTTGGAAAACTTTGGCTCCCAAATATTGTACCAACACGCATGCTTTTGATTACTTGTATTAGGGGTGATATAAGTGGGATTAGGACACTATTTGGATGCTGGCAGAGTTTAGAGGTGATGATGAGAGGGGGTAGGGTAGTATTGCAGGTCACATGTGGGAGGTATTTGCCAGGGAGGTGGTTTTGAGGGGGGAAAGGTGGGTTTGACCAAGGGATTGACCCTGGTAATATTAAAAGGGGTGGAGTGAATTGGGCTTATGGAGATGGAGTGGGCCTGGGGAGTTATAAGGTTGGGTTTATGTTGTGTGTTGGGTTGTGTTGTAGTTTGGATTTTGGAATTGGATTTGTGAAGGGTCCGTTTGATGTGGAATTGCAACAAGGACCAAACATGCAATTTTCTGAAAATGGAGGGTACATTCTGCCAACCTGCCAAAGTATTACAAGGACCAATTTTGTCATATTAAAATTTCCACAAGGACCTTTGATGTAATTTTCCATTTTTAAAAACTCCCAGGGACCATTTTTGCCAAATTTCAAACTGCAAGGACCAATCTTGTAATTTTTCCAAAGTTTTCACCCAAGGACCTTATTTGATAACTTTTGACTTTTAAATACCTTGGGTTGACTTTTCTTTCAAAACAAATATTTAGGGACTAGTTTTGTCAATTTTTGAAAGTTAGGAGACTGAAACTGCCAATTGTGCAAACTTTGTTCGTTTTTCATCTGTTTTTAAACATTTTGCATCTGAAACATATAAAACACAATTCCTGTGATATTTTCAGTATTTTGTTGCACATTTAAGTGTTTTTGGATGTTTTGCAGTTCAGATTTGACCAAAAATGATGAGTGTTTGAGCACTCATCAATACCCGATAGCCTATTTGAGCTAAATATCATCAAACGCAAGTTTTGCAAATTCACTAAGCAGTTGGGTATATTCCCAGTTAACCTATTTCTCGAAAGATCGAGATACTCCAAACCGGTCCTTCTACACAATAACTTTGGAATAAACCTGTTGAAAAGGTTATTCTGTAGATATAATGAGCCATAATTTTCATCTTTAAACCCATTGAGAGGGTCACCAAAAGGAAGATTTACCTATGGTCTGCTGAGTTTATTATGGGAGAGATCTAAGACATGAATGATGGGCATCCGCCTCAACCATGCATGTAGTGATCCAGTAATACTAGTGTTAGACAACATTAACTCGTCAAGTTCCTTTTGATTTTGTAACCACGTCGGAAATTCATCTGAAATTTTGCAAGAACCAAGCCGAATGGTTCTCAATAGGAATGGAGGTATCCATTCACGCGAAACATTGAATCTTAACTTTTTGTTTGAACTTAGATCCAATTACTTCAACACTGAAAGATTAGAAAAGTGGGCTTCATTCACAACTCCCTCTAGCGAGTTATTGGAGACATCTAGTAAATTGAGTTTGGTTAGTAGCCCAACTGAATCTGGAATAGTCCCATTCAATATATTTGAAGACACAGAAAATGTTTGTAATGAACCAAGTCTTTCAAGAAATATTGGAATTGGTCCTGCTAACTGATTGTATCCTAGATTCAAATATGTTAAAGCTGCTAACCTTTTAAACGATGTCAGAATAGAACCGTTTAAGTGATTATATGAAAGGTCAAGTTTGGTTAGTTGCCCGAAGAATGTTGGGATGGGTCCGTCTAACTGGTTGAACGACAGATCCATGATTTCTAAAAATCTTAATCTCCCCAAAGCTTCAGGAATTTGACCTTCCAATTTGTTTGATCCAAGATATAATACTCTTAAACTTGTCATTCTTCTAAGTGACTCTGGAATCAAACCGTATAATCCAGTCCTAGATAAATCCAACAGCTCCATATCATAATGGGTACATTTGGCTATGTTTGTTGATGGGCCGATCATTTTGTCTCCAAAATAATTTCCAGACACGCTCAATTGCCTCAGATGACATTGTCTCCAAATTCCAATATGCTCAATCTTCCCTATGCTATTATCGGAAAGTTCGAGCCTCCTAAGGCTGGGCATGACAGGAATTGAAGCGTTGATAAGGTTTCTGGAAAGGTCAAGGGCTAATAAGGAACTCATGTTTGTTATAAGAGATGGAAAGCTGCCTTGAAATGTGTTCCAGCTAAGATCCAGGTGTCTGATGTTGGGAAGCATTTTGCTCGTATTAAGATGAGAAGGGATAAGATCAGAATTTAAAAATCCACAGCATGACAAGCTTAATTCTAGCAAAGAAGGAATCATATAAAGCACAACATCACGATTTTGTGCTCGATTTAAATCAACTCCATTCAAATTTAGATGCTCGAGCGATGAAAGGCCAGAAATCCATGACATATCATCGGCCCTCAACTCTTGTGAATATGATAATGAGTTGAGATCAAGAACCTCCAAGTTGGAAAGGTTTCCAATATCACGGGGGACATTGCCACTCAAACCTGCATTAGAGAGATTAAGATAACTCAACTGTGTCAAGGATCCAATAAACTTAGGGATGTGGCTTCCTTGAAAATCATTCCCACTCAAGTCCAGATGTTTCAAATGCCTTAACTCTGCCAAAGAAGAGTTTATTCCTTCTAAAACTAAATGGTAGTCTGCACCATCTAAGTCGTGTTCTTCAACAGCCGAGGCAAATGATCTTCCATTAGGAATATTACATGAATAAGAAGTTCTTAAATTACCTCTGAGATGAAGACTGACAATGTTACCAGTCGCACGATCACAATGAACACCTTCCCACGAGCAACAGTCAACGCCAACCCATGATGAGAGCATTTTAAATTCATCTTTGACGCTGTATTTGAACTTGATGAGAGCTAGTCTTTCGTGTTCAGGGCAACCCACTGTGATATTTGAAGCACCTAAACAGGTATATGTGGCTGCAAATGTAAACAAGCCTAAAAACATACGTCGAAGCCATAAACCCCACTGGTTCCTCATACTTCAAACCCAACCTGGTAAATAGAATTGAAAGTGAAAAAAGTGAGCTTTTATGGCAAACCAAGCTAATTCCTTAACAAAACCATAACATAAATGATGTTTGGCTAAAAGTCTTCACATGCAGGACTTTAAAGTCAACAAAGTAAACGCCTTTGCCACATTATTTCATAATTTCTATATATATTGGACTATTAAAATGATTGAGCCGGCTAAACCATTTGGCATTTTGGCATATAATTTAACTAATATAACAAAATAAGAAAAGAAAAATCTGAAGTTTAAAATAAGTCTAAGAAATATCACCTTGTAAGTTACTAGATGTAAAGACCACTTAACTTACAATTTGGTATCAGTTAATCGAACTCAAAATGACAACGCATATATAATGCTTGTGACACTGGGTCGGATTATATCGATCATGACCATCGATCGATCGATATAACAAATCGATCGAGCCATTGCGAGTGGCAATGTTGAAATTGATCGCCAGGAGCTCGAGAGAAATATGGGTCGACTTTCCAATTGATATTGTACAAGAAGGAGTGTTGACATTACCGTTTGGATTAAAAAAAAAAACCTTTTTTCAAAAAAAATTACCACTTTTCATCCTATAAATACCAACATTAAACCCACATTCAAACACGCAATTTCAAACACAATTCAAACAAATTATCATCAATATTCATTCACCATGTCCATGTCATCCTATGAGTATTTGTTTGGTTCTTCGTCTTCCGACGACGACGAAAAAGTTTTTAGTGAGTTTGCGGAGTTTGCTTGGAACGTGTATCAAGCACATCAGGCAAAACCTACAAGAAAGTACATACCTAGGGATCATGTTGCTGCGCACAATCGGTTAGTGAATGCATACTTCGGCGAAAACCTGCTGCACGATGAAATAACATTCCATCGACGTTTCCGAATGAGCCGAGAATTGTTCACACGAATTGTTCGAGAGGTAACCGATCATTCTACTTATTTTGAACAAACTAATGATTGTAGGGGCGTACCTGGTATTAGCCCATTTGTCAAGTGCACTGCGGCCATTCGTCAATTGGGATACGCGGCCATTCCAGATTCTGTTGACGAGAATCTGGCAATAGCCGTAACAACATCCCGTCAATGTCTCCGTAAGTTTTTGCAAAGTTATCATGGAGTTATATGGCCCTGAGTATTTGTGAAAGCCCACATATTCTGACCTTGAAAGATTATATGTTCATCACGAGCATAAGCATGGTTTTCCTGGGATGATGGGAAGCATTGATTGTACAAGTTGGGAGTGAGAGAATTGCCTGAATGGTTTGAGAGGTCAATATGCTAGAGGTGATCATGGGCCACATCCATTCATTTTATTGGAGGCGGTCGCTTCCCAAGATTTATGGATTTGGCATGCGTTCTTTGGTGTTTCCGGGTACAAATAACGACAAAAACGTTTTATGCCATTCACCTGTCTTCAATGATATCAGATCTGGGAGAGCAGCAGACCTTGAATTCGAAGCAAACGATGAACAATACAAAAGGGGATATTATCTTACTGACGGGATATATCCACAATGATCCGTTCTTATTAAGTCCATTTCAAATCCTCCCACGGATGATCATAAAAGACTATTGTACAAGAGGAAGCACGAAGCAGCAAGGAAAGATGTGGAACGGGCTTTTGGTGTGTTGAAGAGGAAGTGAAAAATGCTTAAAGTTCTGGCTCGAGGGTTTTTTAAAAGTGATCTTAAAGATATTATATATACATGTATCATATTACATAATATGATCATAAAATACGACCGGCAGGCGATATGTCCTACATGGTTCGAAGAGGAGGTCCACCAACCACACGATCCCTTAAATACATTTGAATAATCTTTAACAATTTCTCAGGAGCTCGAGAACGTAGCAACTCATCAAAACTTAAAATCTGATTTGGTCGAGCACATTTGGAGAAATCGTAGACATCATCGTCTCCCTCATGACAATGAAGACGAAGATGAGGATGATGAGGACGGAAACGATGAAGAATTTCTGTGATGTTTAGTTATATTTACATTTAATTTAGTATTGTAATGTTTTAATTCCGTATTGTTTCGTTTATGTAATATTTACGTTTTATTAATAAAATTTGTGCTTATGTTAAAAAATGTTTTTTTTTTTTTAAATAAAGGAAGATGATGCAATATGGGTTGCCACTGTGATGAAAGAGGTGAATATGGGTTGAGGAAAGAGAAAGTTGAGGTGTGAGCCGGAAAGATGATGCAATATAGGTCACCATTGTCACAAGCCTAAGTTTTTCCAGATTGGTAATCCCGGGACCACAGTCAAAAATTTGTTAATCACTTTCATTTGAGTTAATGGAGAACGGGGAATTATCTTCTTGTCATTCCCGCTCCCTGCAAAGTATGTAAGTTTATGATTGTAATTGCTTATCTTGGCAGAGATCAAAATATATATAAAAAGTGACCAAACCATCTAAAAATAGTCAATTAACTGTTGATGTAGCTCTCTTTTGCACACAACACAAACTTCAAAATATTTATGTCAAAATAAAGAATTGTGGTTCAAGATTCTAGAATTAATGCATGTATACTTGCTAGTACTATATATCAAAAGTCTTCTGAAACACGACGTGATAATGCACGGGGTTTGATAAACGAGGGTGAAACTCTAGCAAGAGTAAAGACTTTAAAACACATAGGGTACGTTTGGTAGGATGTAATGAAATGTCAAATGAATGGAATAAACAACGCAATGGAATACATAGTGTAATGTAATTATTCATTACAATTATTAATCATGTTTGGATTGTTTGATAAGACGTGATAAAATCATAATAGAAAGACTAAAAATCCCCCATTAATGATAGAAAGTTTATTTAATATGGTTAGTTATTGATGGGTTTTATGTAATTTTTATTTCATTACGGATGTAATGAAAGAAAAGCAAGGGGGCTTAGGAAATGATTTTGCTGTAATGGGTCATTCCTTGTAATGAACTATTACATTCCATATGGGATAGACTAACCGAACCCTCCCTATGGAAGGCAAGTACAAACCCTCCCATAGGGTAGGGTACTGTTTGTACCTTTTTTTTTTTTTTTTTTTTTTTTTTTTATCCTTTTGTGCTTTTGTCCTTTTGTTGTCCAGGTTTTGTCCCAACACAAGTAACACAAGCAAAACACAAGCAAGTCCAGGTTTGTCCAAGTCCATGCAGTCCCAAGCAACACAAGTAACACAAGCAACAAAAGTCCCAAGTCCAGGTTTTGTCCCAATGAACACAAGTAACACAAGAAAAAAAAGTCCAAGTGCAGGTTTTTGTCCAAGCAAAACAAGTAACAAAAGCAAAAAAACACAAACACAAAGACAAACTTAAACCATTCGTCATCGCCTTATAGGCTCGGATTTGAAAACATAATTAAAAAAAAGTAGGTTTAGTAAGACTCGGATTTGAAGGTTGCAAACGTAATTGTTTGCCTTCCATTCGGGGTTGAAAAACCCATTCGTCATCGCCTTATTTGTCCAAGTCCAGGTTTTGTCCAAGTGCAGATTCCACAGAATTGCACACAAGGTCCATGTTTTGACCAAAGCAACACAAGAAACACAAGCAAAAAAAGCCCAGTGCAGATTCCACAAATTCCCAACAAAAGCCAACACAACAAGTACCAGATTCCACAAGTACCCTAAGATTCTCACAAGCTTAGATTCCACAAATTCCCAACAAAAGCCTGTTAAATCATCACAAGCTCAACAGTATCAAGCAGATTCCACAGAATCCACAACAAGCACATGTTACACAAGTGAAACAAGTTTCACAAGAGAGGTGTTAGTATATCAGAATAGGGAGGGAATATATCACCCACCGCAGAACAAGGAACCATATCACATAACACATATAAAAAGTCCAGGTTTTTTAACAAGCAGCACAAGTAACACAAGCAAAGAAAGTCACAAGTGCAGGTTTTTTTCACCCAAGCATCAAGGGAGGTGTTAACTGAACCCGTACCACAGGTTTACAAGTCCAGGTTTTGTCACAAGCAGCACAAGTAACACAAGCAAAGAAAGTCCAAGACAACAAATGTCGAACTCACCATTTAACACACAAGAGGTAAAGGCTCAGATTCATAAATATATTGCTCATCATGTTTGGCTGCAACATCAAATGCTGCAAATTCATAGTTTATTTTCCTGTCCATTTGGAAATGCCATGCCAAATTCTAGTTTTTTTATTTTTATTTATTTATTTATTTTTTTAATAAAATCATCATTGCCTTTTCATTTAAAAAAAAAAAAAAAAAAAAAAAAACTGTTTCATCACAAGTCTTTGGGGAATGGGGTAGGCCAGAGCAGGTATTCATACCACTCTATGGTGGCAGATCAAGGTGTTAACCTACCCACATAATCACCACAGAACCACCATAGGGACAAGATATACTGACCCTCTCTAATATGATATACTAACCTCCCTACTTAGTATCACATATCACATATCACAAAAATCTGCACCACAGAACCACCAAAGCAGTCACATATCACATATAATCCACCACAGAACCACCAACAATATCAAACAAGCGATTTTGTTGGTGGTGAAATCACCAACATCACCAGATAATCACATAGTACACCACAGAACCACCAAACCAAACCCTAATTTTTAAAAATTAGGGTTTTAAGTAAATTAAGATAGATCTGTTAAAATTAACCACAAATATTTCAATTAACAAACGTTAATTGAAATAAATCATTCACTTTTTCAAAAACCCCCAACTTTTTTCCAAACCCTAATTTTTCAAACCCAGATAAAGTATATCAAGCTACCACAGAATCACCATATAATCACAGAATACACCACAGAACCACCAAACCAAACCCTAATTTTTAAAAATTAGGCGTTTAATTAAATAGACATAGATCTGTTAAAATTATCCACAAATATTTCAATTAACAGTCCTCACTAGAAATAAATCATTCAGTTTTTCAAAAACCCCCAACTTTTTTCCATACCCTAATTTTTCAAACCCATATAAAGTATGTCAAGCTACCACAGAATCACCATATAATCACAGAATACACCACAGAACCACCAAACCAAACCCTAATTTTTAAAAATTAGGCGTTTAATTAAATAAACATAGATCTGTTAAAATTAACCACAAATATTTCAATTAACAGTCCTCACTAGAAATAAATCATTCAATTTTTCAAAAACACCCAACTTTTTTCCAAACCCTAAATTTTCAAACCCATATAAAGTATGTCAAGCTACTACAGAATCACCATATAATCACGAAATACACCACAGAACCACCAAACCAAACCCTAATTTTTAAAAATTAGGCTTTTAATTAAATAAACATAGATCTGTTAAAATTAACCACAAATATTTCAATTAAAAACGTTAATTGAAATAAATCATTCAATTTCTCAAAAAACCCCTAAATTTTTTTTCAAAACCCTAATTTTTAAAAATTAGGCGTTTCATTAAATTAATATAGATCCGTGTTAATTAACCATAAATATTTCAATTAACAAACGTTAACTGAAATAAATCACTCACTTTTTCAAAAACCCCAAATAAACATCACCAAAACCACCCAGATAAAGTATATCAACGTATCTCAGTCACACATAACGCTCTTATCACACACACTCACAGCATAAACATCACCAAAACCACCAATTTTAGATCTAAAAACATGCTTTAGATCTAAAATGTGTGTGTGTGTGTGTGAGAGAGAGAGAGAGAGAGAGAGAGAGAGAGAGAGAGAGAGAGAGAGAGAGAGAGAGAGAAAAGAGAGAGAGAGAGAGAGTGTGTGTGATATAAGAGCGTTATGTGTGAGTATGAGTGAGTGTGTGTGAGATAAGGCGGTGTGTGTGTGTGTGCATGTGTGTGGGGTCACGCGTAAACGCGTTTTATTATTATTTTTTATTCTATTTATTTTTTTAGTTGTAAAATGTGAAAGTTATTTGTAAAATGTATATTGTAAAAAGTTAAAAAAGTTTTTTTTTATATTGTAAAAAGTTAAAAAGTTTTTTTGTATATTGTAAAAAGTTAAAAAGTTGTAAAAAGTATTTTGTGTAAAAAATATTTTGTGTAAAAAGTATTTGTAAAAGTTAAAAAATGTATATTGTAAAAGTTAAAAAATGTAATTTTGTAAAAGTTATTTGTAAAAAGTTAAAAATGTAATTTTGTAAAATTTATTTGTAATTGTACATTTTATTAGTAAAAACATAATTTTTGTCATTTTTGTAAAATGTATTTGTAAAAGTTTTTTTGTATTGGTAAAAGTTATTTGTATTTGTAAAAATGTAATTTTTGTATTTCTAAAAATTTACTTTCAAGCGTTCGGTTCTCACGAGCAATTAACTGAGTGGGTGCAAAGTATAGCTCGTGAGCTCGGTTTTGTCATTGTTAAAAGAAGAACCAAAGCAGAAAAGGGCTATCTGTACGAAATAAATTATAGGTGTTCAAAGGGTGGAAAATATGAAACTGAAGGTAGTGGAAAATGGCAAACCAGTACCTTTAAAACGGGTTGTCCATTCAAATTAGTGGCGAAATATCATCTGACGGGTGGTTTTTGGATTTTGAGGGTGAAAGATGATAGCCATAATCATGATTTGGCAGAGTCGTTGCATGGTTTCCCATATGCAATGCGATTAAAGGATGATGAGTTCGGTTTGGTCAAAGAATTGTCACGTTATAACGTACGACCACGTAATATACTTTCGACAATACAGGGTCGTAATCCGGATGATGAGGCGAAAAATGAACCACTTTTAGGGGGTCATTTAAGCCCGGAATTGAATTTATTTGATCAAATATTACCCTAAATCGTTCCTTTTGTGATTTTAGGTACTTTGGGAGTGAAATCTGGAAAAGGAAGCAATTCGGACGTTTTTGGAGCATAAAAGTGAAGAAAACGCCCCATACTTAATTTTCCATGCTGAGAACAGTACCTGACGGCGTCAAGAGGAAGACCCTGACGGTGTCAAGAGTAATTCCATGACGACCCAGTGCAAACCTGAAAGCGTCACAACAAGGGCATCAAGAGTTAATTTGGTGACGGCCTGCATAAGGAGAATACATGACGGCGTCAGACCCAGATCTAGGCAGTCCGAGGAACTATTTGGCGGTGAGATGACGGCGTCAGACATTTGTTCTTGACGCCGTCACCTATCAAACTCTATATATAGTTTTCTATTTTTCATTCATAAAGGGGAACTTGTGTGGAGAAAACTAGGGCCGAACTTTGTAAACCCTAAGTCATATTTTACATTGTTTTCAAGGGTTTTCACCCCTTGAATCCTTTCATGTTCTATTGAGATAAGTCTTACTTAATTCAATCAATATGTCTATGTGTTGATTGATTATATCTTTTACTTGTCTTGATTTTAACATGCTAGGCTAGATCTATCTTGTGTTTGCTTGGATCTAATGAAACCTAGATGTTAATTATGTGTTGATTACTTGTTTATGGTTGTAATGGATGAATGATTTCAATGTTAGACTTAAGAAAACTGGCAGATCTACATTGTGTAACATGCTTGAATGTCTTAGGAAACATGAACCGATGTGTACTAGGTTTTATTGGTTGTATTTAATGCTTGAGTAAATTCTAGTGATCCCATGTTAGGAGCTTCTTAGCCGGCTCGACGTAGGATTGAAGTAGGCGCTCATAGGATTGGGGAAGTAAGTACGCCACCCCATGAATGGTATTAAGGAATACAATCCGTCATCCACGCAGCTATAACAAGTAATTAACGTGTAAAAGATATCTAGGGAGTAGTGAAATCTAAGTAAACACAATTCTCCCACATATTGCTCACAACTTTAGTTTAATTTAGTTTATTTTCATTTCTAGTATTTTATTTTGATTGCATCTTTAGTATTGGGTTAGTTGACTAGCAACTAATTCCGCCCAACTCCTTCAAACCCGAGATTTTTACTTGCTTTCTAAAAAATAAAAAAAATACAAAAAGAATCATCCCTCATCTCTAGACCTAGTCTTTAGGTTTTCTAATCCTAGCGACACTATTCCTAGCTGAACGATCAATCCCCCGGTACTTGTCATTATACTATACTACATCGATCAGGTACACTGCCTGGTGGGGGTTGTAAGCTTCTCAAGATCCCTTGAGAGGTAAAGCCTGGTGCAATCCCTACGCTACCAAGTTTTTGGCGCCGCTGCCGGGGAATAGTTATTGTCTAGGTTAGAATCTCTTTTTATTAGGTCTACTTGCTAGATTCCTTTCTAGTAAGATTTTATTTTTATTTTTAGGTTTTCTTTAGTCTATCTTATTTCTTCGTGTTTTTGTTCGTAACTCTTCACCACCCGACATCATGGACGATGGGAACATCTTTGAACCCGTCATCCCACCACAACGAAACCCACCACTAGAACCTCTTAGGCCCCGAACCCTAGGAGAGTATTCCCGACCTAGCCACCAAGGCTAGCGAAACACTATTGAGCTCACTGGAGCCAATGTGACCCCCGTGCGATCCGACACCATCCGGTTGGTGCAAAGCGGATGTACATTCCATGGGCTTCGTTCCGAAGATCCAAACCAACATCTCAAGGACTTCCTTAAAATTGTCAACCCGATTACGCCTATTCCAATTCTCTCTACATGATCAAGCTAGCCAATGGCTTGAACCTTTACCCGCAGGATCCATCACCTCATGGGATGATCTCACCACTCGTTTCCTTGCTCAATTTTTCCCATCGGCGAGAACTACCAAGCTTAGAAATGACATCTTGATGTTCCAACAACGTCAAAATGAAACTCTATACAAAGCATGGACTCGATTCAAGGACTTACTCCAAAAAGTCCCTCATCATGGCATAGATCTTTGGCTCCAAGTCCAAATCTTCTATGACCATATCGATCTCTCCACAAGGCGAGCCATTGACCAATCGGCCGGTGGTAAGCTACGTGATCTAAGTGCGGAACAATCATGGGAACTCATAGAAGATCTTGCTCTCTATGACAACGAAAGTTGGAATGATCCCCGTGATTTGAACAAAATGGTCAAGGCAATATCTTTGCCTTCGAACAACTCTAGCACTTCCGACCGTAGGATCATGGAGGTTGAGGACCAAGTCAAGTTTCTCATGAAATCTTACGAAGCTCCTAAGCCTTCAAGCCAAGTGAACAAAATCACTTCTTCATGCGAATTATGTAATGGTCCCCATGACACTCGTGATTGTGTGGAACTCCCCGGAACAGCTTTTGCGGACTACGCATCCTCGCATACCGACGAAGCGGGAGATAAGTGGTACACTTTCAAACCCGAGCCAAACCCTTACGGTGAATCCTACAACCCCTCTTGGGAAAATCACCCAAACCTTAGGTGGAAATAAAATCAAGCCAATTCTTCCAATCCGCCTAATCGTTATCAACCAAACGGTCCACCCTCCAACCGTAATTTCAACAACAATCCTTCTAACAACTATGGTAGTACAAACAATCTTGAAGGATTGATGTCTAAGTTCATGGCATCCCAAGAAGCTCGCATATCTAGGTTTGAAACCGAATTCAACCAACAACAAATGGAGATGACCAACAAAATAGACAACTTGTTGAAAGCCCTCAACAACCAAGTGTTAACTACACCTAGGAAGGACACTAGGGACGCCAATAAAGGAATCCAAATTAAGGACCCCTCATCATCCAAACATGTCCACTTTGTCAATGTTGTCACCATTAAGCCAATAGATAAGAATATAGAAGAAAGTGATAAAGATGAAGTTGAAGTAGAAACCGAGACTAGGGATGAAATTAGGGAAGTTGAGGTTAATAAGGGAGAGGAATTAGAGGAAGTAGAGACTATAGAAAAGCACTTTGATAGGTTGCCCACCAAGGAAGAACGGGAATACCATAAGGATTTATTCGATGGCCCCGAGACACCATATATCCTTGGCACACCCCTTATCAAAATAGGAGACCCCTCTAACATCAACATACCATGCAACATCGGGCATATGCATATATGGAAAGCTTATATCGATCCTAGATCCCCTGTAAACATCATGACTAGGACTTATTACAATTGGGTGATGAAGAACAACTTGATTATAGGATGATGCCCAATAAGAATTTGATAAGTAATTTTGTAGGAAGAGTAAAGGGATTGTATGTGATTATAGGTAATTTCACCTATGAGATCGATTTTATGAGAGTAGAAGACACTCGTCCGGTGATAGATGATTGCCTATGCCAAGTAATATTCGGAAAACCATTTGTTGAGGCCACTAGGATGAGTTACGATCCGACTTTAGGGATAGTTAGGTTCAAGGAAGAGAATGATGAGATTGCCTACCAAATGCCCTACAAGATTGAGCAATACCGCCTCCTTTCTAATATAGAAAAGGAACACAAACAAGCGGCTTATTATAGGAATGATGAGGATAGACGAAGAGGAGTAGAGTATGTGAAGAATAGGATGCTTGGTTTCTACAAAGAATGCTTGCAACTTGGTCCGGAATACAAAACTGGCTTAGAAGATGACCTAGAGAGTGAAACCAACGATGAGGTCACGTAGTAATCCATGACCTTGAGTCTAGCTACAAGACTCGTAAATAAAGAAAAGCGCTTCTTGGGAGGCAACCCATGATTTTGTGTGATTTTTGTTTTGTTTGTTTGTTATTTGCTTCTGTATGCATGCTTTATTTTTATTGTAGGTAGATCATGTTTCAAAACTAAAAAGTGAAAATACTTTATTTTGTTGTTTGGCCTAGTCTTAACTTCACCCAAAGGTATTTTTGCAAAAGATAAGTGTAAGGGGAAACCCCAAATATATTTTTAAGAAACAAAACCGATCATGATTCTCCACAATATTAAGTGAACATGTATATTCATATTTGTTAGAGTCAAATGCTTGTATCGAGTCATAATGAAGTTTTGCAGGATTTTCCAGGAAGTAGGACGAAGTTTTTCCAGAAATTTTCCGGAAACTTAACATAAGAATTTCAGCAGGTCACTTCTGACGGCGTCACGAGTTTACTCTTGACGGCGTCACGTGTAAAATTCTGGAAATTTTACCAGTTTTGTTTTTCTAACAGAGTCTTAAAGTTTTTGTTGAATTATTAGTTTTATAATCTCCAGGAAATCTGCAAACATCATTCCACAAGCATTATATCTTATTTTGTTTTCTAGGATTTATTAGCATATGTAGATTGCCGTCGATTTTATGTGAGGTTGCTTTGTCTGTTTTCTCAGGTTTTACAGGTTATGTATGACAAGAAGATGATTATTATTCTGGAAGGGAAGCTTTGATTGTTCATTTTCTTGGAGGAAGATCTAACCTGGCCACCTTATTATCCATACCGAGTGAATCAGGAGAGTATTTGATTTCATTCTTTTTACTTATTTCACTTTTACATTCTTTACTTGAACATTGGGGACAATGTTCATCCTAAGTGTAAGGGGAGGGTAAAATGATGATACCTTACAGATACACTTTCGCTTGAGTTTGTTTGTTTAATAGTAGATGTGTAATAAAACTATGAGAAATACTTGTTAGTGCAATTTTAGCGCCAAATTTAAAATTTTTTACAACATTTAGGAGTGAAACTTTAGCCTAAGCAAGCGTCTCATGGATAGGAGATTGTATGACTAGCACAAAACCGTACCATTCAGAAAAATTTTCCACCCAAATATGTGAGGTTCGCCTTTAGATTTGATAGGAAAAGCATTTATTATTAGTGCTTGTGAGTGTACCGGAAGCATTTAGATTCTAGAACTTGCGTTAGTGATGCATCCCGAGACCGCTAGTGAGACTACATTCGTTTAGTAGGATTCACTACATGATAAGAGGCATTAGGATCACCCTTGTGTTAAACCCGTATCATAATTACTTGACCATTTAAGTCATATTACTTGGCTAGTTAAGTCAATTAATTTTTCCCACACCTTAGCGTTGTACTCATTTTTAGTACACGAAACCCCTAGTACACCCCTCCGAGCCTATCTTTTCGTTTCTAACTTTAAGCATCTTACTTAAAGGAAGAATTTGTTACATTCCACTTAAATGTACACCCAAATCGCCTTAGCCTTCCGTGTATGCACTCATCTTTAGTGCATTATTGTTATTTGTTAAACCCTAAGTTAATTATCTAATTAATTACATGGTTGCTAAGTCGAGTCATATCCTTGTACATATTGTTTTGGGACGATTGGGACTCATGGGTAAAGTACTTATTTATGCAGTAATGGGGAAGGACATCATATTATTACCCCCATATGTACGTTAATCTTAAAAGTACTCCAAGTGTTTTGATTATCTTAATTCGAGTCATTAGTTTAGTTTATTGTAAAGTATGTAAAAATTCCAGTGTAAGGGGAATATTCATTCCCTATGATGTATTATTTTGGATGGTATGGTAAGAGTGTATGAAAAAAAAATCAAAAAATTAAGGAAAAGAAAAAAAAATAGAAAAAGAAAAGAGAAAAAACATACGGACTACCTTCCCGTTTCATTCTATGTTCATTTTATGTTTTTGTTATTTTTCATTTATTAGCTTAAGTCGAGTCTAGTCTTGGCTTAGCAACACCATATTGTACATGTAATTAACCAAGATTGTTAACTCGCCACCAGTAAAGACTGCCTATATCCAACAAGACCATGTATTTCATATCCCTACACCTAACGTTACAACCCTTTAAAAGACCTCTTTGATAGTTTATCCTAGGTGCTTACGCCATGTGGTGGAGGTTTGATCCTTTCCCAAGCCTATGTTAATCTATTTTGCTATGACAGGTAGTGAGAGATGTTTTCCATTTCCATATTGTGATATTACTTTATTACACCCGAGAGATGTGAGTATCTAAACACTATTTGTGAGGTGCTAGTGTATGACCTCCGTGCTTGTCTTGTGTCTTTAGTGGAACGATTATTTGTTGTAATTACTTTTATATTAGTGTTAAATGACCCTTAACTTGTATTTTGACTAGAATAAAAGCGCATTTGCTTGAGGACAAGCAAATCTCAAGTGTAGGGGTATATGATGAGGCGAAAAATGAACCACTTTTAGAGGGTCATTTAAGCCTGGAATTGAATTTATTTGATTAAATATTACCCTAAATCGTTCCTTTTGTGATTCTAGGTACTTTGGGAGTGAAATCTGGAAAAGGAAGCAATTCAGACGTTTTTGGAGCATAAAAGTGAAGAAAACGCCCCAGACTTAATTTTCCATGCTGAGAACAGTACCTGACGGCGTCAAGAGGAAGACCCTGACGGCGTCAAGAGTAAATTCCATGACGACCCAGTGCAAACCTGACGGTGTCACAACAAGGGCGTCAAGAGTTAATTTGGTGACGGCCTGCATAAGAAGAATACATGACGGTGTCAGACCCAGATCTAGGCAGTCCGAGGAACTATTTGGCGGCGAGATGACGGCGTCAGACATTTGTTCTTGACGCCGTCACCTATCAAACTCTATATATAGTTTTCTATTTTTCATTCATAAAGGGGAACTTGTGTGGAGAAAACTAGGGCCGAACTTTGTAAACCCTAGGTCATATTTTACAGTGTTTTCAAGGGTTTTCACCCCTTGAATCCTTTCATGTATTCAATCAATATGTCTATGTGTGGGTTGATTATATCTTTTACTTGTCTTGATTTTAACATGCTAGGCTAGATCTATCTTGTGTTTGCTTGGATCTAATGAAACCTAGATGTTAATTATGTGTTGATTACTTGTTTATGGTTGTAATGGATGAATGATTTCAATGTTAGGCTTAAGAAAACTGGCAGATCTCCATTGTGTAACATGCTTGAACGTCTTAGGAAACATGAACCGACGTGTACTAGGTTTTATTGGTTGTATTTAATGCATGAGTAAATTCTAGTGATCCCATGTTAGGAGTTTCTTAGCCGGCTCGACATAGGAGTAAAGTAGGCGCTCATAGGATTGGGGAAGTAAGTACGCCACCCCATGAATGGTATTAAGGAATACAATCCATCATCCACGCAACTATAACAAGTAATTAACGTGTAAAAGATATCTAGGGAGTAGTGAAATCTAAGTAAACACAATTATCCCACATATTGCTCACAACTTTAGTTTAATTTAGTTTATTTTCATTTCTAGTATTTTATTTTGATTGCATCTTTAGTATTGGGTTAGTTGACTAGCAACTAATTCCGCCCAACTCCTTCAAACCCGAGATTTTTACTTGCTATCTAAAAAATATAAAAAATACAAAAAGAATCATCCCTCATCTCTAGACCTAGTCTTTAGGTTTTCTAATCCTAGCGACACTATTCCTAGTTGAACGATCAATCCCCTGGTACTTGTCATTATACTATACTACATCGATCAGGTACACTGCCTGGTGGGGGTTGTAAGCTTCTCAAGATCCCTTGAGAGGTAAAGCCTGGTGCAATCCCTACGCATCACCGGATAACGTGTCTAGCGTTAGAACTATATATAACGCACAAGGTAAGATCCAGAAAATCATAGTAGGTAATCGAAATCCAATTCAAGTCCTTTACTCACATTTAAGGGATGCAGTGTATACATATTACGATAGGGTAAATGAGCAAAATCAGCTTGAGGAAGTATTTTTTGTTCACCCCACGTCATATGCTCTATAGTGTACATTCCCTCAAATCATGCTTATGGACTCCACGTACAATACCACAATGTTTAAATTTTCGTTATTGGAAATTGTCGGAGTAACTTCGACAAATAAAACAGTGAAAAAGGGTTTAATTTTCAATAGGTATTGCAACGTGTGAAGTTAGTGATAGACGAAAGATACTACCCGCGTGTTATCATCACCGACAGAGATTTAGCGTTGGTTGGGGCATGCAGAGCAGAATTTCCCGACGCTCACAGATTACTCTGTCGATGGCATATACACAAAATATTCTTCAGCATTGCAGAAATAGATGCGTTTCATTAGAGGACTATGAATCCATTAAATGGAGATGGGATCATATGATTAAAGCTCCGACACGCATAGATTTCGAGCATCATTACGAATGCCTACAACAGCGATTGGTCAATCATGCGGGTACTTAATTATTAATTCACTGATTTTTATTATTTAGTAAATAAAAACCCGAATGACCTTTTGTTAGTTCATTATTTTTTTCAAGTATTGCTCGGTATCTGAATAACTTGCTGCGAGATTACGGTAACATGTTTGTCTTGTGTATCATCGATCAATATCACTGCTACGGCCAGAAAACAACGTGTAAAGTTGAGAGTCACCACGCGTTGTTGAAATTATATTTGGACGGCACACAGTCCAACTTAGACAGGTTGTTGAGTGCGGTTGATAAAATTCTCATTGCGCAAGAAACTGCGATAAAAGAGAGTTTTAATAGAAGCATGAACGAGAAATTCAATAAATGTAACTGATTAAGCCTAAAACAGTCAGATAATATTGACTAAGGAATTTGGTCAACAAAGTCAAATAGTCTAAGGTCAATGCTTTGTGGAATAGTATAGAGTTTCCCCGGGTCGTTATGTCCCGACGAAATTGAAATGGTGTTTTTGAAACGTTATTGGAATGAGTGGTACTGAGGACAGTAACCAATAAAGATTTGGAATTGATTATACTACTGATTAATTGGTATTTGAACAACTGAAATAGTATTAACAATTACAGAAACACAGATATGATTACACGTACACAAATCAGAAATCAGAATTGATTACAGACAGAAGAAAGGGTGAGTTTTAAACAATTTACAACTACAGGGGGTGAAATTGAAACTTCTACAAACTTAAATATTAGAAGAAAATTAAATTAAAAAGAAAAATATTTTTTGATTATTTTATTATTTAATATTTATTATTTAAATAAAAACTATTTAATTATTTACTTTAAAACTATTTAACTTATACTAAAAAGATTTATATTACAAATTTAAGCTAGAAAATTGCAAATTATTATTTTTTTTTTAATTCTAAAATGACTTAAAATAAATTTAGAAACTATATGATTCGTGTGAAAACCAATTATATAATATATATATATATATATATATATATATATATATATATATATATATATATATATAGTATCGAAGTGATCCGCATAAAATACGGATCACCCGAGTCGTTTCCCAACGAAGGCGAATGGAATCGAGAATATTGATTCGTGAAATTGTGAATTGGAAAGTGAGAAAGTGAAAATAGCAATCAAATAGTTCAAGTAATAACAAACAAAGATGAAATATGCAAAGAGTACAAGCTAATTATGCACCAAAGTTGAAAACGCGAAAACGAAAATGCAACCGTAAAATTTAAAACGTAACGTATATTGAAAAATGATCCTACAAACTTGAAAATATTTTCTAAAAATCTTAAACTAATAAAAAGAATTTTAAGAAAAAGAAAAATATTTTTTTGAGTTTTTATTTATTTTCTATGAATTAAAATTGATTTTTGGAATTAAAATTGAATTAAAAATAAGGAAAAAATAGAAAAATAAATTGGAAAAATGAAAATTAAATTATAAAAATTCTAAAATATTATTGAAGAATTTCTAAAAATATTTTTGTATTTTTCACAGCTTTTTCTGATTTTTTACTGATTTTTGGTATTTAAAAATTGAATAAAATCAAAAGAAAATAAGAAAAATAGTAAAAAGGCTTAGAAAAATCTGAAAAAATTTCAGAAAATCTAAAATATTAAAAAGAAATTGAATAAAATTTTTGAAGTAAAATTGAACAGTAGAACTGCTTATTTAAGGAAAACAGCTTATCTCAAGTGCTTTTTATTAAACACTTGAGATCCAATCAATCTGAAAATTGAAACTCAAGATGAAAATGATGCAATGAACTCAGTGAATGCAAGATATGATCAATTAGAAACTCAGATTACCACAGATACTCAAAGTGCAATGCAATAAGCTAAAAATAAGCTCATAAATATCAACAGATTAAGCACAAGCATATACAGTAGCAAAACAATTTTACAAAATACTTAATCCACTCAAAAACAACTCAGATCAAGATTCAAATCACAAAATCAGTCACTGATTGGTCCCAAACGGTCAACCTAAATTGACTAGGTGAATGGTCAACGAAGTCAAACGTCTCAGACCAAATCTCCGCGGAAGTATAGTGTTTTCCCGGGTCGTTATGTCCCGACGAGGTGTGGATTGTAAACAAAACGGGTTTGTGATCGGGTGAATTTGGACAGAAAGGGGTTGTGAATGATTACACTACGAGATGAGGAATGAAAATAACTTAGAAACACTATATTAACATTTACTGATGATCAGATACACTAAAAACGTGAGTTAAACCTAAAAACGCGCGTTTGAATTTAAAATTACGTAGACGTACGAAATAAAACGCGAGTTTTGGAGAAATAAAATACCTACGGATGTGAAAATTACATTTTTACAATCCTAATGATAAAAGAAAATTTTTAGAAAATTAAAATTAATGTTTACACTATTTAATTAATTACTAATAATTAATTACTAATTTCCTATTTACTTTTAATTATTTAAAATATACTAAATTATAACTAATTATGAGATTACACTAAAAATGTGAAAATTAAATTTGGAAAAATCTAAAATATTATAAAACTAATTTTAAAACTGAAAATATATTTTTAAGACTTTTTAAATAATTATTATTAATTATTAACTAATTATTAATTAATAAAAACTAATATTAATTATTAAAAATACTAAATGAAAAGAGAAAAATATGAAAAAATTACAGAAATTATTTTATAACTACAGGAACCTAAGAAAATTATAAAAACACTTAGTGCTTAAGGAAAATAAGCAAATAAGCAATAAGCTTCTTAAATAGAAGCTATCACTTCATTTATATTTGGTTTTTTCAAAATTTTCCTTTGCAAATCTATTTATCTACTGGAAATAATGAACTTTTGTGAAGGTACTTTTGATGAAACTTAAAAATAAGCAAGTTGCAGACTAATAAGCATAGCAGATTGCTAAAAAGGCTTATTAAGACTTGAAATGAGGAATAAGCTGCTTATTAAGCTGATCTACTAACCTATAGCACTAAATAAGCCAACAATCGATAACAACAACTTGAAATAAGCTACAAGGAAACAAATAAGCACATGGCCAACCTTGCATACAAAACAGGCCAAAATGGTGAAGTGCAGGCCAATGTGGGGCCCACAGGGGGGTGTAGGGGTCCAAACTGAACCTTGATCCAATAAGCTTGCCAGATGAGCTTTCTATTGAGCCAAGAAGCAGCTAGTGGGGACCACAGGTGAGCTCAATATGAGCTTGTGAATTGGGCTGTTTGGGACAGAGCAGGGCATAGTGGAGACAAGCTTAAAGCCTGAACTAAGTTACTACTCCTAAAGCCAACCCAACAAAAGCTGCACAAACCAGTAATCTATACCATAAGCTGCCTAAAAAGTGAAAATCAGACAAAAAGTAGCTTAAATGAGCTTTTTAAATCAGCTTATGGGTCAGGTTGCTGGTTTGTAATAGTGACAAATGCACAAGCTTGGGCTAGTAAATAAGCAGACTAAAATGAGCAAGGCAAATTAGGATCAAAAGTGTAAATAAGCTCAAGCTTATCTAATCTAACCTATAAGCTAAAAGCAGAACAGAAATCAACTTCTAAACCTTACTCTAATTATCCTAAAATGAAAAAAAAAAAAAAAAAAAAAAAAAAAAAAAAAAAAAACTGCAAAGAAGTAAGTAAATCAGTGGCCAAGAGGGTCACTTTGAGGGCTGAATAAGCTAGCTACAAAAAATCCTAAAAATGAAATAAAAATAAAAACTTGAAGACAAGCTGTCAAACAAGCTCTTATGACCATTTACAGGTCATGACAACCAAAGTTGAAGGAATTAAAAATAAGGGTCAAAGTGGGTTTGGGCTTTATCTTAACTGAATGCAGTGGGTGAAGTGGGTCAAATTGGAGGATTTCGACTTGGAAACTTATGCTACCAGGTCTCATATACAAGCATAATCCTATTTAGGGCGATCTTGCACAACTAGGGAAGCTAGAATCTAAAGAGGAAAGTGCTAAGCTGAGCCTAAGAAGCTGCTGAAGCAGCGGGGTGCTAATAGGATCAATTCAAGCTTCAAGGGTTGGGTCAAAATGGGTCTGCATACAGAGCTTAAATAAGCTACAAGCTAACAGGCTACAACATGATTATCTAAGGGGAAGCTAAGACATACTAGGGAAGCAAGAAAAGCAGACAAAATGTACTAATACGCAATTAACAACAGGGTTAAACCTAGGGCTGCCATGGGTGAAACAGACCCAGTGGGGTAATGTTTGGGACCAAAATAAGCTACCAAGAAAAATAAATAAAATAAAATAAAAACATAAGCTTGTTAACAAGCTGACAAAGAAGCAATAAATCCAATTTTTAGAGTGATTGGACTAGTAACAAAGAAAATAAAATTGCAAGTCTAAGGGTAATTGGTCTTAAAGTGCAGCAGGCCAAAATGGGTCAAAAGCTTGGTTATAGACCTGCAAACTTGAAGATCAACTAACCTAAACTTACTCTAACCTATTTGAGACTAAAATGGAATAAGGGAAACAGCTAACAAGGGCTAAAACAAGAATCAATCATGATGACCAAGTAAAAACAGTAAAAAAGAAGAAATTGAGAAAACTTCCTTAAAAACTTAAAAACTATATGGGAGTGTACAAACTAGATTCTAAACAACTTATATATGCTAACTAAGGCTTGATGGATTTGAAAGAGGGGTAAAAAACTTATTTTGAGCTACAGGGAGGGTTATGCCAAACACCACCTAAAGTGGTGACTGATGAACTTTTTACACTCTAACCAAGGATTTAAGCTAAAATTTTGATGGATACTTGTACAATGGGTCAGAGTACACTTAAACAAGTAATAACACACAGACAATAAGCACTTGATAAGCAATTAAATAAGCAGAAAGGTACACGGTGCAAAGTAATAAAAGAAGACTTGAAATTGAATTAAATTGAAATTCTCACAAATACAGAAGCATCAAATGATTTAAAACACTTAAACTAAATTAAATTACACTAACTATTTTTTATTCTAAAACCCTACTGCCTTTGCAAGGCATACATCACTTGCTATTTATACTAAAAAATATCAAACTAGGGTTTCTTTTGGTATCCTTGTCCTCTTCTGGCTTCTTCTCTTTTCCATTCCATCCATTGGATTACTTTGATAATATATCAGCCCTTGATTATGCTTTTGGCGGGAAAGAGGGGTTTGGCAGGCTTAGTGGAGGTTGGTGTAATAATTGAGGAGGGGGGAGTTAGGGGACCATAGATGAGGCTAGGAGGGGACAATTGGGTGACAAAGGTGAGGGAGGTTGGAGTGTGGCAGGGTTGTAGCAGGGTTTGCAGGCACACGTGAAGGTGGGAGGGAGGAGGTTTGACCCTGGGGGTTGACCTAACCGTTTTTATTAATAAAACGTGGGTGAGGGTTTTGGGCTAAGGGTGGTGTTGGGCCAAGGTATATTTGGATCAAGTTTTATGTTTGGGGTTTAGTTTGGTTTGTTGTTGGGTTAAATAACAAAGGGTATCCGTATGGTTAATAACTAATAAACAAGGACCACAATTGTAATTTTCAGAAAGTTGGGGGGTGCTGTGGTGTTTTTCCCAAGTAACCATAAGGACCAAACCTGCCATTTATCAATTGTACAATGACCATTGATTTCATTTTTCACTTTCCAAAATTCCCAGGGACCAAAAATGATATTTTTCAAAGTTAAGGGACCATTCTTGCCATTTTGTCAAAACTTTTATCCAAGGGCATTTCTTGCCTAGTTTCATTTTCCAAAGGACCCTGAATGATCTTTCTTTCAAAAATATTCCACCAGGGACCAATTCTGCCAAAAAGTGAAACTCCAGGGACAAATTTTGTAATTTTCAAAAACTTTTGAGATTTTTCACCAAATGACTAAATATGACAACTTATGGTTTCAAAAAGGACCTTTGGTGACTTTTCTTTTCAAATAAGTGCTCAGGGACTATTTTTGCCAATTTTTGAAAGTTGGGGGACTGAAACTGCCAATTTTGCAAACTTTGTACATTTTTCATCTTTTTTTACTCATTTTGCATCTAGAACATATAAAACACAATTTTGAAATATTTTCAGTATTTTGATGCATTTCTGAGTGTTTTTGTATGTTTTGCAGTTCAGATTTGACCAAAAATGATGAGTGTTTGAGCACTCATCAATCCCCCACACTAAACTATTGCTAGTCCCTAGCAAAAACTGTTTTGAAAACTTGATGGATTTTAAACTTTTTACCAAAAGCCATCACTTATGGAGTAGCCAGGTGTAAGAACTGTGGCACACCTGATAACCGTGTGATTTTGAGCAAACCACCAGCTGTCAACGGATTTGATTAGTCTTTACCAAAAGCCGTTTGCTTCTGGACTAGCCAACCTTGCTACAACATGATTATCTAAGGGGAAGCTAAGACATACTAGGGAAGCAAGAAAAGCAGACAAAATGTACTAATACGCAATTAACAACAGGGTTAAACCTAAGGCTGCCATGGGTGAAACAGACCCAGTGGGGTAATGTTTGGGACCAAAATAAGCTACCAAGAAAAATAAATAAAATAAAATAAAAACATAAGCTTGTTAACAAGCTGACAAAGAAGCAATAAATCCAATTTTTAGAGTGATTGGACTAGTAACAAAGAAAATAAAATTGCAAGTCTAAGGGTAATTGGTCTTAAAGTGCAGCAGGCCAAAATGGGTCAAAAGCTTGGTTATAGACCTGCAAACTTGAAGATCAACTAACCTAAACTTACTCTAACATATTTGAGACTAAAATGGAATAAGGGAAACAGCTAACAAGGGCTAAAACAAGAATCAATCATGATGACCAAGTAAAAACAGTAAAAAAGAAGAAAGTGAGAAAACTTCCTTAAAAACTTAAAAACTTAAAAACTATATGGGAGTGTACAAACTAAATTCTAAACAACTTATATATGCTAACTAAGGCTTGATGGATTTGAAAGAGGGGTAAAAAACTTATTTTGAGCTACAGGGAGGGTTATGCCAAACATCACCTAAAGTGGTGACTGATGAACTTTTTACACTCTAACCAAGGATTTAAACTAAAATTTTGATGGATACTTGTACAATGGGTCAGACAACACTTAAACAAGCAATAACACACAGACAATAAGCACTTGATAAGCAATTAAATAAGCAGAAAGGTACACGGTGCAAAGTAATAAAAGAAGACTTGAAATTGAATTAAATTGAAATTCTCACAAATACAGAAGCATCAAATGATTTAAAACACTTAAACTAAATTAAATTACACTAACTATTTTTTATTCTAAAACCCTACTGCCTTTGCAAGGCATACATCACTTGCTATTTATACTAAAAAATATCAAACTAGGGTTTCTTTTGGTATCCTTGTCCTCTTCTGGCTTCTTCTCTTTTCCATTCCATCCATTGGATTACTTTGATAATATATCAGCCCTTGATTATGCTTTTGGCGGGAAAGAGGGGTTTGGCAGGCTTAGTGGAGGTTGGTATAATAATTGAGGAGGGGGAAGGTAGGGGACCATAGACGAGGCTAGGAGGGGACAATTGGGTGAAAAAGGTGAGGGAGGTTGGAGTGTGGCAGGGTTGTAGCCGGGTTTGCAGGCACACGTGAAGGTGGGAGGGAGGAGGTTTGACCCTGGGGGTTGACCTAAACGTTTTTATTAATAAAACGTGGGTGAGGGTTTTGGGCTAAGGGTGGTGTTGGGCCAAGGTATATTTGGATCAGGTTTTATGTTTGGGGTTTAGTTTGGTTTGTTGTTGGGTTAAATAACAAAGGGTATCCGTATGGTTAATAACTAATAAACAAGGACCACAATTATAATTTTCAGAAAGTTGGGGGGGTGCTGTGGTGTTTTTCCCAAGTAACCATAAGGACCAAACCTGCTATTTATCAATTGTACAAGGACCATTGATTTCATTTTTAACTTTCCAAAATTCCCAGGGACCAAAAATGATATTTTTCAAAGTTAAGGGACCATTCTTGCCATTTTGTCAAAACTTTTATCCAAGGGCATTTCTTGCCAAGTTTCATTTTCCAAAGGACCCTGAATGATCTTTCTTTCAAAAATATCCCACCAGGGACCAATTCTGCCAAAAAGTGAAACTCTAGGGACTAATTTTGTAATTTTCCAAAACTTTTGAGATTTTTCACCAAAGGACTAAATATGACAACTTATGGTTTCAAAAAGGACCTTTGGTGACTTTTCTTTTCAAATAAGTGCTCAGGGACTATTTTTGCCAATTTTTGAAAGTTGGGGGACTGAAACTGCCAATTTTGCAAACTTTGTACATTTTTCATCTGTTTTTACTCATTTTGCATCTAAAACATATAAAACACAATTTTGAAATATTTTCAGTATTTTGATGCATTTCTGAGTGTTTTTGTATGTTTTGCAGTTCAGATTTGACAAAAAATAATGAGTGTTTGAGCACTCATCGGTCACCAATTTAGAAAAACAGCCCAAATCTCAATAGCAGTTCACTGCTTCCAATCAGTCAATTACACAAGCTCAGAAATCAGCTATAATAAGCTCTAATTTCCAAAATTAATGGGGTAAATTCAAGACTAAGCAACAGAGAATGAGTATTAAGCAAATATAAATCTTAACTCTACTGTATGCTACTCAAGAATTCAACCAGATCAGCAGCTTATAGACACAAAATCTGATGAACAATTAGACTAAAATTATGCTTCTATAAGTTTGACCTTAATCAATTTTATCAACTGATTTCTAATACTAATATGAAATATTAAACTACAATTATTCTAAATTACTCTAACTCTAACTATTATGCACCTATGATTTCAATATCACTAACTGTCTACAATTTTTCAAGCAGTTATTGAAAATAAAAACTAGATTTGACTTTTTATCCACTACATCCACTGTTTTTATGCTAGTTCTTTATTATACTAAACTATTGTATCTATTCAACGAATTCAAAACTCCAAAGCAACAGCAGTAAGTATACCAGTTCTCTAATCCAAACACTACCTAATATAGAATCTGATTCACTAATAGAAAAAGTAAACAAGAGTAGTACCAATTCAATCCTCAAGATCAGTAAACTCTAATGATTACTAAGCTGAGATGAACAAGTAATTCAGGTTTCAATGAAACAGTATCCAACTTATCAATTAACTCTCAAATCCATATTGTGACAGAACAAAAATTATGCACAGTTCCAAACAATATGACAATTACTCAATCTAAATAGCAACTTCTATAGCTCCACTAATATTAGCACAAACAGATTCAATGAACTATTCTCCCACAATTAATGATCAATCTCAGCTAAACAAACAACTATATAAAACTAAGAAATATCAATCAAAATCAATTTAGCTACTACAATAAACTAAACTACAAAACAATCAACTATAAAATCTGATCTAACAATAAAGAAATTAAAATGAGATTTACCAAGTTATTTCCCCTCAGCTAGAACAGAGGGGATTCACAGAAGCCTATCTCTAAGATAGGCCGATGTCACCTCTTTCTATATCAGCTTATCAAAACACCACAACATCAATGATTGAATCAACTTCTGATCTTGACTGTATACTTACTCAGACTTAAATAACTTCACTAGTAGCTAAAAAGCTGAAGTGAAATTTATAAAAAGTAAAAATAAGCTCTATGATGAGCTATATTAATATCTATGATAATATTTTTTTATTTATTTTTTATTTTTCTGATTTTTTTATTTATTTTTATTTTTATGTAAATGAATGTAAAACTATATAAGAGTAATAGATTGAAATAAGATTTAACTAAATGAAACAGAAATAAGCTGAATGAAACAGAAATTAAGTAGAGATAAGAACACAATAAGCTGAGGTTTATTGAAGAAAACTAGAAATTTTATTAAAACTCTTATGAAAATTACAATGGCAAAACTAAATACAATCTAAAGTAAATTGGACAGCATAACTCTACACTAAAAATTACACACTAATGAGTAAAATCTAACACTATTTATAGGAAAAGAGTGAGTGAGGGGGTTTGATTCCACGCTGGCAATCCACAACCTTTTGTGCTTCTTTACCTCATCTCTCAGCCCTCTGATTGAATTTGTGCTTCTTTAAACTAATACCAGCCCTTGGATTAGAATCAATGATGTGGCTTGACCAATTAGCTGCTTCCATCTGTCCCCTTTGAATACATCACTCTCTGTCCGTGTCAGACCATCTAGAAGCAGTATCCAATGATGGATAATGACGCGTTATGCCCAATCAAAATCAGCCAAGTGTCCCCTGTAGCTTCAAATATTTTCTGACATGTGCACAGTCACGTGGTATAAGCTTCTAGATAAACCAATCATTAGTTAATTATGGTTGAGTGAAGTGGCTTGAACCAATTTTGGAATTTGGTATATTAGGGTTCATCGGAATTGGGGGTTCTGGGAATATTGGGGAAAAGAAGCGCGTTTGGTTTATTTATTTATTTGTTGACCGGCTTCTTTGACCAATTGACCGAAGCATGGGCTTTGACCATTTATAAAATGGGCTTGGGTAGAAATTAGGAGGATTGGGCTTTAGTTATGGATTTGGACCAGGCTAAATATCAAATTTGATATAAAAATTCACAAGGACCACAAGTGTAAAATACTGAAACTTCAAGGGCTGGTTTTGTCATTTTTGCAAAAATATAATCCAAAGACTATTTCTGCCAATTCTGAATAGATGAAGGACTGAAGTTGATTTGTAGATCTCGGCTTTGACTTTTTGACCATCTTCCACTCTCGTGCCCGTTTTTTCGGTTTTCGTGTGACTTTTCATCTTTTTGTGATTCATCCGTACCTGCATGTTCACAACATAGAAACACGTGTTTTCTTGGCATTTGTTAGCTCAAATAGTCATTTTGGGTCGGTATTTGGCCATATAATGGTGAGTGAATATGCACTCACCACTATAAATACCTATTTTTGTCTTTTTGTGGATTTTTTATTTATTAAATACCAATTATATTAATTAAACTAATTTAATTTACTAAAAATAGCAAAATGACTTAGAAAATTATGAGAAAATTTAAAAAGCTAATTAACCATCTCAGGAATCCTAAAAAATTATAAAAAGTTTATAAAAATTATTTTTAGACTATTTTACTAATTATTTACTTATTTATTAATTAATATCTAATTTAACTAGATTAATTAAGAAAATTAGAAAATGAACAGTAGTAATTAGGAAACTATTTTCTAAAAATATTTTATGATTTACAAAACCTAGGAAAAATATAAAAAGGTACTCTTGTTAATTAAAAAATTAATAAAACTATTTAATTACTAATATTACTTAATTATTAATTAAACTAATATTAATTCTAATAAATACTAAATTAAAAGAGAAAAATCTAGAAAAATTACTGAAAATACTTTAATACAAAATATATAAAAATCATGAAGTGCTTAATAATAAGCTGAAAAGAAAAATTAAATAGATAAATCCTATTAAATAGAAGGTATCACTAATTTTAAAGTTGGTTTTTCTTGGTTTTTCTTTTTGACAACTGACTATTAACTAAAAACAAACAAATTTTATGAAAACACTTTTGTTTTAGCTTATTAGTAAGCTGTGTGCACCCCAATGTGCTTAACAGTTTGTATATTAGCTTATTAGGACTTGTGGTTGTTTCAAAAAGCTATCAAATGAACAAATAAGCCAAGACAGATGCAAACAATCTTGAAATAAGCCAAATGACACAGATAAGCACACTAAACAAGCTATGATAACCAAATAAGAACTTAAGGTATAAACTGAGTATCACACAGGCCAAATGGCCTAATTGTCAGGCCTTGTGGGGTCCACAGGCTTGATTAGAAGCCCAAACTGAATAAGGATCCAATAAGCTAAGCTTATTGGCTTTTCAAAAAGCAAAGAAACAGGCTCTGGGTCCCACAGATGAACACAGGATAGGGCTTGGAATATAGGCTCAAACACTGAGTCACTCAGCGTATACAAGGAAATGAACAATCTAAAAGCTGCTAGCAGCCCTACCAAATAAGCCAGGAAATAGCAAATAAGATCAAAACCTTAAAGATGGGCTTATGGGGTTTCCGAAAAGCCAAAAAGCTAAAGGTGGAGCCCACTAACGAACTAGTTATGGTCTATTGAAGTTGAATGACTTATACTGATGACTCAGTATATGTTTGTGAGATAAGCCAATTTCAAGGCCAAAATAAGCTATCCTAGAGACTACTGAGATCCAATTTTATTAAGAATCTAAAAAGATAAGCTGACAAGCTTTCCAAAAAGCTAAAAAAACAAGGTCGAACAATTTGATTTGCGCCCTGGAGGGGGGTTTGAAATTTTGACCAAACTTACAAGGTGCCCTAGTGTAAAAAGGGAACTTGCCCTGCAGGCTTAAATAAGCCCTTGCACAAGCTTAAATTAAATTCACAAAAATAAGCTGTTGGTGGGTTTTGAAAGTTAAGCTGGCAAACTATGACCTGTGAGAAGCTCAGGGTCCAAATCCAATCTCAAAAATCAAAACAATTCTTCCCATTTTTGGTTTTCTGAAAACACTATGAACTTTGACTTTTTGATTTTTGCTTTCAGTTGACTAAAGTGAACTTGAATCTTGATTTTATGACTGATATTGGTTTAATAGGCTGTATTAAGGCTAAATTAAGTTACACCACTCACTTGTGAATGGAAATGGGGCAAAAGCCACTCTTTAACCAACACAGAGGGTTAATTAAGCCAATGTCTAAGTGATTTTGACTTTTTGATGAACAATACTTGGTTTTTATTGTTGACCTGAGTTACTAAGACCCTAAGTGACTTGTATGAACTAACAACAACAACAACAATTACAGGCTTGGTCACAGAGTAACAGACAAATCCAAACACTACTTATATAAGACAGTTTTGAAAAAACTATTGTAAAAAGAAACCTAAGCATAATCTACTGACTAATAATACTCTAATAAGCTATAAGCAATCAAATGAAACACAAATAAGCAATCACATAACACTATTACACTATAAAGAGTAGGAATTAGAAAAATGGCTTACAAATGCCTTCCAAGCAATCTTCCAAGGACCAAGGATCACAAAACCACTTCCTAATGAACCTCCACAGGTTCTCTAACCCAGGGCCATCTAGAATCAACCCTGCTCTAGCTTCTTGATAATCATCATTAGTATTTTTGATTTTTTTCTAATTTTCTTATTTTTTTTGGTATTTTTGATTTCTTTGAGCCTAAACTACTTTTAGTGTTTCTAAAAGCTTCAATGAGCTTTCTGGGAGCTTATATGAGCTTATGTGTCCATATTATCCACTAAAAACAACAAAAAAGTTATTTAAGATAATTGAAATAAAAGTAAAATTGCACAACTGAGATTTAAACTAACACTTGGATTTTTATTGATGAAAAAGGTTTAAAGTACACTGAGAGTGCTTAATACAATGCTTAAAAGCTAAATGATACACTAGATTTTGAAAACTTAATTAAACGACATACATAAAACTATTTTAGACTATTTCTTCTTCCTTGCTGCCTCTCTTCTATTTATACTTGAGGATTAAGGATCCTTGGAGTACTCAGAGCATTTCTCACTTTAATCTAAGCCATTGGATAGCTTAAATTCAATCTGAGTCGTTTAAATGATTTTGGCGCCAAATAAAAATAATACCAATTGGGCTGTTTTGCATGCACGGGGAGGGGGGAGCATTAATTGTGGCTTGTTTTGTTAGGTGATGGTGGAGGAGTGGGCGGTGGAGATGTGATAGGCAAGTGGGGTGGTTTTACAGGGT
The DNA here is from genome assembly GCA_030686995.1 of Artemisia argyi. NCBI lineage: Eukaryota > Viridiplantae > Streptophyta > Magnoliopsida > Asterales > Asteraceae > Artemisia > Artemisia argyi. The sequence goes on from CM060697.1 coordinate 34,136,198, forward strand.
GGTATTGGAGTGGAGGGTGGTTAGTGGTGTGAGGGTGGTGGTTTTGACAGGGGTTTGACACAGGGTCAAAGTTTGACCCCGTTTGTATTAAAAGGGGGTGTGCGGTTGGGCTTGTGATTGGGCTTGGGGATGGTGTTGGGCTAGGCTGTGGTTTGGATTTGGTTTTAATAATAGAAAAGTGTCCGTTTGGTTGTATTAGTATAAATCACAAGGATCAAAGGTGTAAAATGCCGAAAGTTTAGGGGTGAGATTTGGGAAGTTTCCAAGGTTATCACAAGGGTGCATCTTGCCAAGTTTGAATAGTATAAGGACCATAGTTCCACTTTTCCACTTTTGAACACCCAGGGACCAATTCTGCCAACTTTGTAAACTCTAGGTACCAAACATGTATTTGTGCCAAACTTTCCACTTCAAGGACCATTCCTGCCAGAGATGAGTAGCACAAGGACAAAAATTGATTTTTTTCAAAAGTTTTTACATCCCAGGGACCATTTTTGTCAATTTTTTAAAATGCAGGGACTAAACTTGTAATTTTATGAAACTTCACACCAAAGGACTAAATATGTTTATTTATGATTCAAAAAGGACCTTTGGTGACTTTTTCATGTTTTTGAATGACCAGGGACTAGATTTGACAAGTTTTTGAAAGTTGAGGGACTGAAACTGCCAATTATGCAAACTTTGTTCATTTTTCATTTGTTTTTGAACATTTTGCATCTGAAACATATAAAACACAACCCTGGGATATTTTCAATATTTTGATGCATATTTGAGTGTTTTTTGATGTTTTGGCAGTTCATATGAGACAAAAATGATGAGTATTTACACACTCATCAATCCCCCACACTAAAATATTGCTAGTCCCTAGCAATCTTTTATGAAAACTTAATGGATTTGAAATCTCTTTACCAAAAGCCATTACTTCTGGATTAGCCAAATGTTTCAGTTCAAGTAAGAACTATGGTACACTGATAACCATATGATTTTGAGCAAACCATAAGTTGTCAATGGATTTGATTTGTCTTTACCAAAAGCCATTTGCTTCTGGACTAGCCAACTCTTCACGATTAAGGATATGGTGAGTTGAATCCCATACAATTTTTGGCAAATGGTCAGTCATCAACGGTTTTGAGTAAACTTTACCAAGAGCCGTATGCTCTTGGATTAGGCAGTCCTTATGTGATTTAGACATGGTGGACTGATTACCATTTGTTCTGTTTAGTGCGAAGCACTTCCACAAAAAAAAAATAATAAAAAAAAAAAAAAAAAAAAAAAATGGCTAAAGTGGGGGTATTATTGCACTTATAGGGTAAAAATGTGATCAAATTTGCTAGAATTTCCCCCTCACACTAGAACTGAATATTGCCCTCAATATTCAAAGTACCGGCCGTTATGCCGATATTTTGAAAAACTTTGATTTAAAATTTGAAACTTGGGCAAGTGTGGGAATAGCATTTTTTTTTAAATTACTTTATATACAACAGCATGGGGAACTCCCCCACACTAGTTTGTTAGAAAAGAGAAAGAAGTCAGAGATATGGGTGAAAACCCATGTTTTGCTAATATTTGTTCACCGAGTCACTAGCTTGACTCGATCCCCCAATTCATTTGTCCATGAGGAAAGTTTGGAGATCCGGGACAACCATGGATGGAATGTCTTCTCCAAAATAGTGTTTCAGACGATGACCATTCACTTTGAAGTTAGGACCGTCGGGTTGAGATAACTCAACAGTCCCATATGGGTATACTTTGGCAATGGTGAATGGTCCAGACCATCGGGTTTTTAATTTGCCCGAGAAGATCTTTAATCTTGAATTGAAAAGAAGGACTCGGTCACCGACGTTGAAAATGCGGTTCTTAATCTTTGAGTCATGGATCTTCTTTGTCTTTTCTTTGTAGATCAAAGAGTTCTCGTAGGCCTGATCACAAAGTTCCGTTAATTCAGTGAGTTGAACCTTACGGTGATCACCCGCTTTATGAAGGTTGTAGTTAGCCTGTTTCAAGGCCCAATAGGCTTTGTGCTCAAGCTCTATCGGTAAATGACACGCCTTCCCGTATACAAGCCTGTAAGGAGTACACCCGATGGGTGTTTTGTAAGCTGTACGGAAGGCCCATAATGCATCATCTAGCTTGTCTGACCAAGAGGCACGGTTTTCACCTACGGTCCTCTCCAGAATCCGTTTTATACCACGGTTAGAAACTTCCACTTGCCCACTAGTTTGTGGGTGATATGCGGTAGAAAGACGGTGAGTGACACCGTACTTAAGCATGACTTTTGCGAATTGATCATTGCAAAAGTGGGTACCGCGATCACTAATGATAGCATGGGGAGTTCCAAAACGAGCAAAGAGGGATTTCAAAAATTTCACAACAACTCGGGCATCGTTGGTGGGTAAGGCTTTTGCCACAACCCATTTTGACAAATAGTCAACAGCCACGAGTATATACTTGTTTCCACGAGAAGATGGGAATGGCCCCATAAAATCAATGCCCTAGACGTCAAAGATTTCACAAACTTGAATGGCACTTTGTGGCATTTTGTTCTTTTGTGAAATATTCCCATGACGCTAACAAGCATCACAAGTTTTGACTAATTCGTGAGCATCCTTATAAATGGTGGGCCAATAGGAACCTGAGTTAAACACCTTTTTAGCGGTGTAGTTAGGACTATGGTGGCCCCCGGTGGTGACTTGATCGGCACAGATTTTGAACAAATAGGGGTCGTCCTAGAAGTAATGCTTAACGTCTTTAAAGAATTTGTTTTTCTGTTGGGACGACATCCCCTTCACAATGAAGTTACCCGCATGGTAGTTTGCAAAGTCAGAAAACCATGGGGTAGAAGAGTCACCACGAAAAGAAACCACATTGAGTGTCTCGAGAGGAAATGTTTCATTTGTTTCTTGTTTCTCGGACACATCCTGGTGAGGGTTTTCTAATCGGGAGAGATGATCAGCAGCCAGGTTCTCGGCCCCTTTTTTATCACGTATAATGATATCAAATTCTTACAGGAGGAGAACCCAACGGAGTAGTCTCGGCTTTGCATCTTGTTTTGCAAAGAGGTACTTCAAAGTAGAGTGATCCGTATACACAATGCATTTGGTCAGTATCAAATATGGCCGGAACTTTTCAAAGGCATACACCACTGCTAATAGTTCTTTTTCAGTGGTGGTGTAATGACTTTGAGCCTCGGTCATAGTTTTGCTTGCATAGTATATAGGCTGAAAGTATTTTGCTTTTCGTTGCCCCAAGACCGCAACTATGGCAAAATCACTAGCATCGCACATAAGCTCAAAAGGTAGGTCCCAATCGGGGGCAACAAGAATCGGTGCCTCAGTAAGCTTTTTCTTCAAAGTTTCAAAAGCTTCGATGCACTCAGGTGAGAAGATAAAAGGAGCATCCTTCTCGAGGAGATGGGTCATAGGCCGGGCGATTTTGGAGAAATCTTGAATAATCCTACGATAGAAACCGGCGTGACCCAAAAAGCTCCTAATACCCTTGATGGTAGTGGGATGAGGTAATTTAGCTATTACATCAACTTTGTCTCTGTCAACCTTGATCCTGTTTTTTTAAATTTTATGGCCGAATAATGCCCTCTTTAACCATAAAATGGCTCTTCTCCCAGTTGAGACACAAGTTTGTGTCTTCACAATGTTTTAGCATATTTTCCAAGTGGGAGAGACAAGACTGGAATGAATCCCCGATGACTGAGAAGTCATCCATAAACACCTCCATGGTTTTCCCGATCATGTCGGAAAATATTGACATCTGCACCTTTGGAACGTGCCGGGAGCATTACATAAGCCAAAAGGCATACGTCTGTAGGCAAAAGTTCCATAAGGGCATGTGAAGGTAGTTTTCTCTTGATCTTGTGGATCAATGGGGATTTGGAAATAACCCGAGAAACCATCGAGGAAACAATAATACTCATTCCTTGCTAGTCTCTCGAGCATTTGGTCCATAAAGGGCAGAGGAAAATGGTCTTTACGGGTGGCATCATTTAACTTATGATAGTCAATGCATACTCTCCATCCCGTAACCAGCCGAGTTGGAATCAACTCGTTTTCTTCCTTTGTGACAACAGTTATGCCACCCTTTTTTTGGAACGCAATGAATTGGGCTAACCCAAGGACTGTCAGAGATGGGGTAAATTATCCCGGCATCAAGAAGTTTGAGAACTTCCTGTTTGATAACTTCATGTATTTTGGGATTAACCCGTCTCTGTTGTTGGACTGCTGGTTTGAAATCATCCTCCATTAAGATTTTATGGGTACAGAATTCAGGGTTCATACCCTTGATGTCAGAGAGTTTCCAAGCAATTAATTGTTTGTGAGATTTCAAAACCTTTGTGAGAGTAGTTTTCTCCTCATCTTTTAAATCTTTTGCAGTAATGACGGGTAATTTATCATTACCCTCCAGGAATGTGTATTCAAGATGGGGAGGTAAGTCCTTAAGCTCAACCTCGGGGAAATCTTCAGTTTTCACAACATTTTTGATTTCCTCCTTATGAAGTGATTGTGAAAGAACGGGAGGGTGGGAGGGATCTTGATTGAATAGCTTCTCAAGGAGAAGTATATCCCTGTCCGGGTCAATCTCCTGGTTATCAGTTCCTTCGGGAATTGAGTCACTTCAGAGAAAGGCCTCTATTTCCTCCAAGACGAAGTCACTTCCCTCAAACGGAGTGAGGGAAGGATTAGAATTAGAAATTATGGGATGAGAGGAGGGAGTGGGATTGCTACTCGAAGAATCATCATCGAAAGCAAGAATTTCTTGAGAGTACTCCTCTGTAGCAGCATCGATGACATCGATGCGGTTAACAGATTTGGAATCATAATTCGAGGAGTATCTCGAGGTTTGATCTAGATTGAAGGTTATGGCTTCGGAACCAACACGTAATGTGATTTCCTCATCGAATACATCGATCATAGCACGACCCGTCCTGAGGAATCCCTGTCCAAGAATGAGAGGAACCCTTGGGTCTGCATCGAAATCAACAATCACGAAGTATGCCGGAAAATGGAACTTTCCCACTTTGACAAATACATCCTCGGCAATACCGAGGGGACGAGATATCAAATGATCTGCAAGCTCGAGAGTCATGCAAGTGGGAGTTAGTTCTGGAAGAGAGAGTTTCTTCCATACTGAGTGAGGCATTAGGTTGATGTTGGCACCAAGATCGGCCAAGGCATAGCATTCAACCGTTCCCGGGAATATACATGGAATGAGAAATTTCCTGGGATCTCCCAGCTTTTCGGGAAGCTGTTTCAACAAAACCGCAGAGCAGTTTTCATTGAGGTGAGTTTTTGCCATCTCGAACAGTTTTTCCTTATTACTTAACAGATTTTGATTATGGATGCAAATTTAGGCATTAAGAGGATAACATCCGCGAAGCTGATATCAAAATGGAGATCTTGAAAGATTTGGAAAAAATTTTCCATTTGATGATTTGCTTTTTCACGGAGCTTTTGATCTTGTAAACGTGATGGATACGGAATTGATGGTTTCGGGTTTGGTTTTGAATTCTCAACAGAGCACTCGGGAGGTTCAAATATGACCCTAGTTTTGCGGGTCGGGACCGGGATAACTGGAGGAGGGATGTCAGTGGTACCTCCATTATTAGTAGGAAGTACCGTATCCGTTGTGTCCTCAGTTTCACGTTCCTCTACCTGAACAGGAGAAGAGGTAGACGGGACCTTGGGTCCTTTATAAGAAACTCCACTTTGGGTTGTGATCGCCTTAACATCGCCCCTCGGGTTAGCGATCGTGTTGCTCGGTTGTGTACCTGAGCCCGAGGTTCGATCATTTAAAGACTTCTTAAGTTCAGAAATCTGGCTGACCAACAATTTATTCATTTCTTCTTGGGATTTCATAAACTGTTTCAACAACTCATCGGATGATGGTCCAGTTGGAATAATGGCTTGATTTTGATTAGGAACATTTTGAGCACGGTTGTTTTGAAAATTCCCTTGATTTTGATTATTATGAACCTGAAAATTGTTTCCTTGGTGAAAATTACCTTATTGGAAATTATTACCATGACCTTGATTACGGTTAAAATTTCCTTGGTTTTGAAAAGCCTGATTGTAATCGGAATGGAAATTCCCTTGGTTTTGAAAACCTTGGTTCATTCGGTTTTGATTAAAATTTTGATTCCGGTTTTGATTTTGATTTTGAGTTTGATTAAACCCGAGTGGTCCAAGGTAGTTATTAGAACGATAGCTCAACAGATTACGGTCCCCTTGTGGTTGGTAGGAATTACCTCCCGCATTATAGGAACCTTGAGCTGCGCACACATTTTCATGAGTGAAGCCACCGGAGGCTGGACACTCAGTGTACGGGTGGGGACCACCACAAGTTTCATAACTTGGGTTGACAACTTTGACGTGATGATTTTGACTAGACTGATGTATACGTAGGACTGCAGTGGACAAATCATCAAGTTTTTTAGCAATGACAGCTATATCATTGTTTGCTGGAGTGACAGATTTACATGACGAGTCATTCCTCTCGGCTGAGGAATCCCAGAAATTGTGATGGGCAGTCATGTTTTCGATCAGATCATAACACTCCTCGAGAGTCCTTTTCATAAAGGTGCCCCCAGCAGCAGCATTGATGGTGTCACGATGACAAAGTGTCAAACCATTGTAGAAGGTATCTATAATGGTGACAAGAAGCATATTGTGATTTGGACATCGATCAATTGCAAGCTTATAGCGTTCCCATGCCTCAAATAAGGACTCGTCAGGACGCTATCTGAAGTTGCTGATATCATTTCTCAGTTTAGTTACCATGGATGGTGGAAAGTATTTAGCCTAGAATTTGGTAACCATCTCATCAAAAGTGTGGATCGAATTCTTAGGAAGACGATCGAACCAGGCAGTAGCATGATGAGTGAGAGAATAGGGGAAAAGGTACAAACGAAGGCCGTCTTCGGTGACGCCATTTTGTTTCATGCTTTGGGTGACGGCCAAAAATTTTTCAAGATGCTTGTTAGCATCGTCACCCAGTAATCCATGAAACTGACACGAATTTTGGACTTGTTGGATCATGTGGTGCTTGAGGCCAAAGTCTGTAGCCTCAATAGTGAGTGGTGCAATAGGTCCGCCCCTCCCTTGCATGGTAGGCTGACACAACTCCTCCATCGTTCGGAGATCGGGAGCTGTCTCATCCTTGGGGGGGTCAGGGGGTGGTGGTGGCCCATCGTCCATTTCTGTTTTTGGTTCTTCAATAACAGTACGTAGCTCGGGTACGTTTTTCTGACTTTTACGCTTTGTTTGTGAACGAGTGCGCATGCACTAAAAACAATTTTTCAAAACAAGATCGAGCCAAAACAACAGGGAACTTAAACCAATAATCTCAAGTGAATGGCTTCTTTGAAAAAAGTACATCACTCACAAGGATACAATGACAAGTTTTAATCTTATGTTTGGGAACTTATTATGTTCACACCCCCAGTTGGTAGGTGTTCTGCCTTGGTTTGCGGTGGTAAGATTTTATGTAATTATTATTAACAGATTTTTTTTTTTTTTTTTTTTTTTTTTTTTTTTTTTTTTTTTTTTTGGGTATGTGTGCAGAAAAAACTTTTGGAAATATTTTTTTGTATCGATTCGTTAACCGAAATCGTTTTCTTTAAAATTACTCGCAGAGTGGCGGGTGAGAAGAATGGATCTCTCTTCAGTTCGCAATTTAATGTCAGAACTTCCGTATTCCACCTGTGTAGGTTATAATCTTAAAGAAACCGAAGTAATTTAACTTCACGATTGTTTTATTGTTTTTGATTTTTTTGGTGTTGTTAACACTTTAGGAAAAGTGTTAATGAACTTTTTGGTATGATTGAGATTTTTACAAAAACTTTTTACAAAGTGGTGAAATTTGTACAGGGAGAGTTTTGAAAACCACTAAACCTAAAACGTTTTTAAAACACGCAACAACCTCCCCGGCAGCGGCGCCAAATTTTGATTGAGACTAAAACAGTCAGATAATATTAACCAAGGAATTTGGTCAACAAAGTCCAACAGTCTAAGGTCAATGCTCCGTGGAATAGTATAGAGTTTCCCCGGGTCTGTTGATCCCAGTTGAGCAAACGATCTTATATAGAAGTTGACTTGTATTAAACACTTAAGCTAGAATGCGGAATATAAAAGCTTAACTTAAGAAGAACAATTTAACTATCAACACTTCAATATTATTAATACGAGCACGCGACAATGCTAGGGTTTTACAACCTTGAAGTGTAAACGAAAACTAAACAATACGTACTCAATCTAACCCTAGGATCCTCCTTTTATAGGCCAAGGAGTCCTACTAGGTTTACAATAACTTTCTATGCAATATAAGAATATTCTAGACGTATACAATATACACACAATCTATTCTATAATTATCTACTTCGAATACATGCTTATCACTTTAGTAGTAGATTCCTTTAGCAGCATTTTCCCTTAGCAGCACTTTGACATCAGCAGCAAAATCATTTACCTTAGTAGCAGTTTCATCACAGCAGCAGTTTCTCTCAGCAGCAGAATCCAAAACCCAACAGGGTCGTTATGTCCCGACGAGATTGAAATGGTGTTTTTGAAACGTTATTGGAATGAGTGGTCCTGAGAACAGTAACCAATAAAGATTTGGAATTGATTATACTACTGATTACTTGGTATTTGAACAACTGAAACAGTATTAACAATTACAGAAACACATATATGATTACACGTACACAAATCAGAAATCAGAATTGATTACAGACAGAAGAAATGGTGAGTTTTAAACAATTTACAACTACAGGGGGTGAAATTGAAACTTCTACAAACTTAAATACTAAATGAAGATTAAATTAAAAAGAAAAATATTTTTTTGATTATTTTATTATTTAATATTTATTATTTAAATAAAAACTATTTAATTATTTACTTTAAAACTATTTAACTTATACTAAAAAGATTTATATTACAAATTTAAGCTAGAAAATTGCAAATTAATTTTTTTTAAATTCTAAAATGACTTAAAATAAATTTAGAAACTAAAAATACCTGTTTTTGTCTTTTTGTGGATTTTTTATTAATTAAATACTAATTATATTAATTAAACTAATTAAATTAATTTAAATTACTAAAAATAGCAAAATAACTTAGAAAATTCTGAGAAAATTTATAAAACTAATTAATCATCTCAGGAATCCTAAAAAATTATAAAAATTATTTTTAGACTATTTTACTAATTATTTACTTATTTATTAATTAATATCTAATTTAACTACATTAATTAAGAAAATTAGAAAATGAACAGTAATAATTAGGAAACTATTTTCTAAAAATATTTTATGATTTAAAAAACCTAGGAAAAATATAAAATGGTACTGTTGTTAATTAAAAAATTAATAAAACTATTTAATTACTAATATTACTTAATTATTAATTAAACTAATATTAATTCTAATAAATACTAAATTAAAAGAGAAAAATCTAGAAAAATTACTTAAAATACTATAATATGAAAGAATATTAAGAAATATAAAAATGATGAAGTATGATAGAACTCATGCACGCCATCTTCTATAAGTTCTAGGACTGTTTTGGACTCCATGTTATTTAGACATTGATATGGGATAAACAATAAGTACAATGATAATAATAAGCACAGCGGAATAACATAAAGATTATTATTATTATCAACAAGGTTCTTCGTCACCATCTCTAACATATATTTATAATTTACATCCCCAATCCTACTTGATCAAGGTAGAATGACCTTGAGGCTATACTAAACTAATCAACTAAACCCTAGGCATTTTCCAAAATCCCTACGCCTAGGTTACCACACACACACACCTTTGGTGTTTACATCTTGTACGTTCCATGAAACTAATGACCCTATGTCTCTTTATATACTAGAGACATCTAGGATTTACAAGAGGAATCATAATACAAATAGGAAACTAAATATTCTTCTAGAATCTTCCAAATCCTCCATCTTTTTGTAGTTTCCCTTCTTGTCACTTTAAGCCCTTCATGTTTCATTCTTATTGTTTTGTCTCATCAAATCTATAAAACCCAACAATCTTCCCCTGTTTGATGATGACAAAACATAAATATTCTTGTACGAACTTCCCTAGACGAAGTAGAAAAGTTGAGATAATTAAATCTCGCCATGAATGAAACAATTATGTCTTCCCCTTAATCCATGCCATGCCACTCCAAATCTCTTCTAACATCTCTTCCCCTTTTTGTTATCAACAAATAGGGAACATATAAGCAATAGAAACTTCCCCTTGAGTGGTGCATGTACATCAAATGATTAAACACATAATAAGATACTTCCCCTAAAATTAATGTGCTAACCATCTTCATGAATCTTCAATTCTGTAAGCTCCTTGTAATGATCACTGATGAAGAAAATCAAGTATAACAAATTGATGAAGAAGTAGAATTTCCCAAACTTGTGTCTTAAATCTTTACTATCCACGTAACTCCATACTTATACCCAACCATAAATATAAGTAGACCGCAATCCCTTGACAAAATCCTCAACTAATATGAGACACTGAACACTACAATGTAACTCTTTTAAGTGATAGCCAATGTGCGCATAGAGCATCATAAGAAAAATCACATATTGCTAGATTCATCAAGCTATATGATAAGAACACAAACCTGTGAAACTCAACTACAACATCAAATAAATGATAATCAACCTTCTTCGTAACCAATTAAACCAATAAACCAAATAACGAGCCTTTTGAAACCTTTAAGAACATAAACTTCTTCCTGTGTGTGTGAAACTAACAACCTGTGTGTGTAATCTAACAAATTGCTCATAATTAACCGAGAGCCAAAGTAGAACCAATCTCATAAAAACCCATCTCGGCTTCCCCTTACTGCTTGTAAATCATGCATATATATTGAACCATAAAACTCTTTATGTATCTCCATAAATCATCTAAACGCAGCAATACTCTCAAACGAGCAGCAGTACTTTGAGATAAACGAGCAATAGTACCTTGAAGTAGAAGTACTTTAGAATAGCAGTACTTTGAATCAGCAGAAGTACTTTGGAGAAGTACTTTGATTCAACAGAAGTACTTTGGAGAAGTACTTTGATTGAACGAGCAGTACTTTCAATGAGAAGTACTTTCAATGAGCAGTACTTTAAATCAATGGACGAGTAGCAGTACTTCAGTCGAGCAGCAGTACTTTGAAGCAACCAGTAGCTTCACTCTTGCTAAGGCATACCAACGTCTAAATCACATACCAAGCAGCAGCAGTACGTCCCACAAACTCTAATCAGTTAGGATTTCAAATATAAACAACCATCTGAGTAGATCACAAGAAATCCAACAAATCCAAATCGCTAAAAGCAAATACTAGGGTTCATTGTTGAATTAACACTCAACTCACCATGACTTGTATTCCAGAAACATAAACATTATAAATCCCATCAGTCATCACATCACACTCTTATTAGGGTTTTATACAAACTTAGTCGCCTATTCAAGATACATCATGTTAAACCCTAATTTACTCATATCCCTCTACAAAATAGCTTCTTTCATCAAATAATGACTTCCATAAAGAATTTAGAATGAACATGCACGATTTCAGGAAGTTTAAAATCACAAAAACCCTAAAAATTTGAAACTTTCACCTGTTGCAGCAGCAAACTTCGACAATTTATACCTTTTTACTGAGAATTCAAATCGAAGATCCCTTCGGTAAAAAGTTAGCTTGCTATACTGAGAGTCTCCACAAAAAATTTTAGCCCGATCCAACAGTTAACGAAGGAGATATCGTCATTTGAAAACAGCCCTGCAGAAAAATACGAACATATGCACCAGACTCGAATTTTCTTCTTTTTCTTCAAAAAACCTTGTAGATCCCTAGGTAACGAGCTAACCTAGCTCTGATGCCACTTGATAGAACTCATGAACGCCATCTTCTATAAGTTCTAGGACCGTTTTGGACTCCATGTTGTTTAGACATTGATCTAGGATAAACTATAAGCACAATGATAATAATAAGCACAGCGGAATAACATAAAGATTATTATTATTATCAACGAGGTTCTTCGTCACCATCTCTAACATATATTTATAATTTACATCCCCAATCCTACTTGATCAAGGTAGAACGACCTTGAGGCTATACTAAACTAATCAACTAAACCCTAGGCGTTTTCCAAAATCCCTATGCCTAGGTTACCACACACACACACCTTTGGTGTTTACATCTTGTACGTACCATGAAACTAATGACCCTATGTCTCTTTATATACTAGAGACATCTAGGGTTAACAAGAGGAATCATAATACAAATAGGAAACTTAATATTCTTCTAGAATCTTCCAAATCCTCTATCTTTTTGTAGTTTCCCTTCTTGTCACTTCAATCCCTTCATGTTTCATTCTTATTGTTTTGTCTCATCAAATCTATAAAACCCAACAATCTTCCCCTATTTGATTAGCCAAGAAACAGGCTTTGGGTCCCACAGATGAACACAGGAGGGGGCTTGGAATATAGGCTCAAACACTGAGTCACTTAGTGTATACAAGGAAATGAACAATCTAAAAGCTGCTAGCAGCCCTACCAAATAAGCCAGGAAATAGCAAATAAGCTCAAAACCTTAAAGATGGGCTTATGGGGTTTCCAAAAAGCCAAAAAGCTAAAGGTGGGGCCCACTAACGAACTAGTTATGGTCTATTGAAGTTGAATGACTTATACTGATGACTCAGTATATGTTTGTGAGATAAGCCAATTTCAAGGCCAAAATAAGCTATCCTAGAGACTACTGAGATCCAATTTTATTGAGAATCTAAAAAGATAAGCTGACAATCTTTCCAAAAAACTAAAAAAACAAGGTCTAACAATTTGATTTGCACCCTGGAGGGGGGTTTGAAATTCTGACCAAACTTACAAGGTGCCCAGGTGTAAAAAGGGAACTTGCCTTGCAGGCTTAAATAAGCCCTTGCATAAGCTTAAATAAAATTCACAAAAATAAGCTGATGGTGGGTTTTGAAAGTTAAGCTGACAAACTATGACCTGTGAGAAGCTCAGGGTCCAAATCCAATCTCAAAAATCAAAACAATTCTTCCCATTTTTGGTTTTCTGAAAACACTATGAACTTTGACTTTTTGATTTTTGCTTTCAGTTGACTAAAGTGAACTTGAATCTTGATTTTATGACTGATATTGGTTTAATAAGCTATATTAAGGCTAAATTAAGCTACACCACTCACTTGTGAATGGAAATGGGGCATAAGCCACTCTTTAACCAACACAGAGGGTTAATTAAACCAATGTCTAAGTGATTTTGACTTTTTGATGAACAATACTTGATTTTTATTGTTGACCTGAGTTACTAAGACCCTAGGTGACTTGTATGAACTAACAACAACAATTACAAGCTTGGTCACAGAGTAACAGACAAATCCAAACACTACTTATATAAGACAGTTTTGAAGAAACTATTGTAAAAAGAGACCTAAGCATAATCTACTGACTAATTGATACGTGGGGATCGTACCAGGCTTTACCTCTCAACGGATTTTGAGAAGCTTACAACCCCCACCAGGCAGTGTACCTGATCGTTGTAGTATAGTATAGTGACAAGTACCGGGGGATTGATCGTTCAGCTAGGAATAGTGTCGCTAGGATTAGAAAACCTAAATACTAGTTCTAAGGGTGAGGGATGATTATTTTTGTATTTTTATATTTTTTTGAAAGCAAGTAAAAATCTCGGGTTTGAAGGATTTGGGCGGAATTAGTTGCTAGTCAACTAACCCAATACTAAAGATGCAATCAAAATAAAATACTAAAAATGAAAATAAACTAAATTAACTAAGGTTGTGAGCAATAAGTGGAGAAAATGTGTTTACTTAGATTTCACTACTCCCTAGACATCTTTTACACGTTAATTACTTGTTATAGTTGCGTGGATAACGGATTGTATTCCTTAATACCATTCATGGGGTGGCGCACTTAACTCCCCAATCCTATGAGCTCTTATCTCCTCCTATGCCATGCCCAGCACGACCATAGGGATTATAAACAGTGGCTCATGCATTAAATACAACCAATAAAAACCTATTGCACATCAGTTCATGTTTCCTAAGACGTTCAAGCATGTTACCATTTGGAGATCTTCCAGTTTTCTTAAGCCTAACATCAAATTCATTCATCCAAAACAACTATAAACAAGTAATCAACACATAATTAACATCTAGGTTTCATTAGATCCAAGCAAACACAAGATAGATCTAGCCTAGCATGATGGAATTAAGACAAGAACAAGATATAGACAACCAACACATAGACATATTGATTGAATTAAAAGAATACTTATCTCAATTACACATGAAAGGTATCAAGGGCTTAGAACCCTTGAAAAACCTGTAAAATTCGCACCAAGTTCGTACTTAGGGTTTCTCCAAAACTTCTCTCTTTTAATGTGTGAAAATTAGAAAAATATATATAGGAAATAGGGTCTGACGGCGTCAAGACAAATCTTGTGACGCCGTCACCTCGCCGCCAAAATATTTCTCGGACTGCCTTGATCTACTTTTGACGCCGTCATGTGTTATGCATTTCCAGGCCGTCATGAATTTTACTCTTGACGCCCTACTTCGTGACGCCGTCAAATCTGTACTGGATCGTCATGGAAATTACTCTTGACGCCGTCAGGAATTCCTTCTTGACGCCGTCACCTACTGTTCGCAGCAAGGAAAATTAAGACTTTGGCGTTTTCTTCACTTTTATGCTCCAAAAACGTCCGAATTGCTTCCTTTTCCAGATTTCTCTCCCAAAGTACCTAAAATCACAAAAGGAACGATTTAGGGCAATATTTGATCAAATAAGTTCAATTCCGGGCTTAAATGACCCCTTAAAAGTAGTTCATTTTTCGCCTCATCACTAATAATACTCTAATAAGCTATAAGCAATCAAATGAAACACAAATAAGCAATCACATAACACTATTACACTATAAAGAGTAGGAATTAGAAAAATGGCTTACAAATGCCTTCCAAGCAATCTTCCAAAGACTAAGGATCATAAAACCACTTCCTAATGAACCTCCACAGGTTCTCTAACCAAGGGCCATCCAGAATCAACCCTGCTCCAGCTTCTTGATCATCATCATTAGTATTTTTGATTTTTTTTTTTTTTTTTTTTTTGGTATTTTTGATTTCTTTGAACCTAAACTGCTTTTAATGTTTCTAAAAGCTTCAGTGAGCTTTCTGGGAGCTTATAAGAGCTTATATGTCCATATTATCCACTAAAAACAACAAACAAGTTATTTAAGATAATTGAAATAAAAGTAAAATTGCACAACTAAGATTTAAATTAACACTTGGATTTTTATTGATGAAAAGGTTTAAAGTACACTGAGAGTGCTTAATACAATGCTTAAAAGCTAAATGATACACTAGAATTTGAAAACTTAATTAAACGACATACATAAAACTATTTTATACTATTTCTTCTTCCTTGTTGCCTCTCTTCTATTTATACTTGAGGATTAGGGATCCTTGGAGTACTCTGAGCATTTCCCACTTTAATCTGAGCCATTGGATAGCTTAAATTCAGTCTGAGCCATTTAAATGATTTTGGTGCCAAATAAAAATAATACCAATTAGGCTGTTTTGCGTGCATAGGGAGGGGAGCATTAATTGTGGCTTGTTTTGTTAGGTGATGGTGGAGGAGTGGGCAGTGGAGATGTGATAGGCAAGTGGGGTGGTTTTGCAGGGTGGTATTGGAGTGGAGGGTGGTTTTGTGGTGTGAGGGTGGTGGTTTTGACTGGGGTTTAACAAGGGTCAAAGTTTGACCCCGTTTGTATTAAAAGGGGGTGTGGGGTTGGGCTTGTGATTAGGCTTGGGGATGGTGTTGGGCTAGGCTGTGGTTTGGATTTTGTTTTAATAATAGAAAAGGGTCCGTTTGGTTGTATTAGTATAAATCACAAGGACCAAAGGTGTAAAATGCCAAAAGTTTAAGGTTGAGATTTGGGAAGTTTCCAAGGTTATCACAAGGGTGTATCTTGCCAAGTTTGAATAGTATAAGGACAATAGTTCCATTTTTCCACTTTTGAACACCCAGGGACCAATTCTGCCAACTTTGTAAACTCCAGGGACCAAACATGTACTTGTGCCAAACTTTCCACTTCAAGGACCATTCCTGCTAGAGATGAGTAGCACAAGGACAAAAATTGATTTTTTTCAAAAGTTTATACATCCCAGGGACCATTTTTGTCAATTTTGTAAAATGCAGGGACTAAACTTGTAATTTTATGAAACTTCACACCAAAAGACTAAATATGTTTATTTGTGATTCAAAAAGGACCTTTGGTGACTTTTTCATGTTTTTGAATAACCAGGGACTAGATTTGACTAGTTTTTGAAAGTTGAGGGACTGAAATTGCTAATTATGCAAACTTTGTTCATTTTTCATTTGTTTTTAAACATTTTGCATCTGAAACATATAAAACACAACCCTGGGATATTTTCAGTATTTTGATGCATATTTGAGTGTTTTTGGATGTTTTGGCAGTTCATATGAGACAAAAATGATGAGTATTTACACACTCATCAGTAACAGACCAATATTTTCAGAATTGTGGTACAAAGTTTCAAAACATGCTTTCAACCTCATGCATAAAGAACTTAACCTGGATATCGCCGTAGAAAAATGTAGCCATAAGTTGCGGTCAGTTTATGGACTACCATGCTTCTGCGAATTTGAATTTTATCAAATTCATGGTAAGTATATTCATTTTATGACTATCAATTTATTTTCCCCATTAATATCAGTAACTTATATAAGTCACTTTTAATTCATGTAGAACGGCCCATTCCATTGGATGCAATTGATGTTTATTGGGGAACCATATCCGTCCCGTGGCCTGTTATCAATAGACCACAGCCTGAACGTGGTCCATCTGAAGATGGTCCTTCTAGTGACCATGAAGATGATATTTCTTTTGAAGATAACATGCGACAATTCAAAAATGTTTTTAGCAAAGCGACTTCGTTTGTCAAGAAAAGCATGTTAACGAAGGTGAGAGGGATATTCCAACCAGAATCTGTGGACATACGTCAACCTGCTATTCAGAAAAGTACCCGTGGACGTCCGAGTGTAAAGGACAAAAAGTCACAGGCTACAAAAGTTCTGGACTTGAATTAAGCCCCGGACTTGAATGAAGTCCCGGACTTGAATGACTTGAATAATGTGCCAACAATGAATCACCGAAGAAGCACAAATTCAAGATCTATGAAAGTTCCGAAACGCGGCAAAGAACCTGCAAGACATAGCTCTTACACGGGTCAAAAAATAAGACACAGATTTTACGTTGGAGATAAGGATAGCGAGGATTTTATTGATCGCATTCCAGAGATTTTCCGTTTACAGGTAATAAGTATACATAATGTGCTAGGTGACGGAAATTGTGGGTTTCGGTGCATTGCCCACAGTATTGTACAAGACGAAAATAGGTGGGCCGATGTTAGATACATGTTAATGCAAGAGTTAGAAGCACATAGTATAACTTACGTGAGTATGTGGGGGCAAGAAGACTTTTACCGGCTTCGTGATACAATAAACTGGTTTAATGGACCAGCGCCTAAAGATTACTGGATGACAATGGCAAGCACGGGTCTGGTCATCGCTTCAGCTATTAACCGACCTCTTGTATATATAGACCGTCGGGGTTGGTTCACATGTTTTCCACTATTTTCTGGTCCAAACTTATCACAGGGAATTGACCCCATTGTGATTGCGCGTGTGGGGGAGAACAGTGGTGCTCATTACATTTGTCTCACTCTAGACAGAGATTCTTCACTTCTGCATAACCACCCACAATGGAGGTGGTTCAAACAACCAGTTGCAACCGAATGGGAAACAATGTATAACCATTGACAAATTTTGTAAATGTTGTAAATGATTATTCATTTATTTAAATGTAAATTGTTTGAAAATGTTGTAAATGATTATTCATTTATTTAAATGTAAATTGTTTGAAAATGTTGTAAATGATTATTGATTTATTTAAATGTTAATTGTTTGACAAACCTAAAAGTCTGCTTCTTTGTAGAGTGTTAGTTCTGTACCAGTTATACCCCCTGATCCCGCACTGGCACCACCTAGTCCAGAAGAGGATCCAGAGATGGATGATGATGAGATGGATCCAGAGATGGATGATGATGAGATGGATCCAGAGATGGATGATGATGAAATGGATGATCATGATAGTGATGATGTTGATGAGATTGCTGCTGCTGATGATGAGATAGATGATCATAATGCTGATGATGTTGATGAGATTGCTGCGGTTGCTGATGGTGTTGATGAGATTGCTGCTGCTGTTGATGATGTTGATGAGATTGCTGCTGCTGCTAATGATGATGTTGATGATGATGAGGTTCTTCCTTTGCCACCTTCGCCAGCCATATCAGATATCACTTATGAGTCAGACACTTAAGATGCCTTAGTTCATGTACTTGCGACAGAGGTGAGATCTACTTTTGAGGTTGGTGAGTCTTCGACCACACCACGAGTTTCTCCTGCTGAACTTAGGGCAGAGTTGAGTCGTTTAAGGGAGAACATCTCTTGGTGTCGGGGTCGCTATGTGTCGATGTCGAGGAGGTTGTGTGAGCAACAATCTGATGTCAAAGGATTGAGGAGGGAAGTTAAGCATGATAGGAGAGATATAGGTGATGTGTATGTTACGTTGAATGAGCATGCATCTAGGTTGAGTGATTTAGAGAAAGCGGCTGTAGAGTTTCGAGAGCAGTTAGAGTCTTTTGAGAAGAGGATGAAAGAGATAGAGAAGTTGCTGGAGCAGGTGGACAGTGATAGTAGTTAGTATCATAGTTGGTATCTTGATAGTAGTTTACCTTTGCATGTCTTTATTTTCAATATGTATGTTATTTGACAAACCTTTGAACTCAAATGTTTATTTATGTAATTCGAATGATTTTTTTTATTATTGCAGAAAATTACTTTGTTTAAATTAGTAATAACATTATTGATTGATGTTGTAAATTATTATGCAAATTCTCTGGTCAGGTGGAACGAAGAAATCCTTTCTTGTGTCGATGTGACAGAGGACTTATTATAGAACGTAAATCAACCAGACAAAAGTCTAAAGGGCGACTGTATTATGCATGTCCATATTCAGTGGTAAATAATCATACGTTTGCTTAGTTATGTAAATATGTAAATAATTTGTTTGTTAAAAATAATATTTCTTATAACTTTCTTAACATGTAACAACCAGGTACAGATGACTTTGGATGTGGATACTTCTGTGGAAATCCGAATTTCAAATGAGGTATTATAATCAAGCCTCTTCTTGAACGCAGTGCTCAAACTGCGTTGCTAAAGCTAGTAAGATTGACCAGCTTGAGTGTCAAAACAAGTTGTTGATGACACGAATAAAGACGTTGGAGATGGAGTTAGAAATGGCAAGGAATCCTGAGGATCACGCTTGTCAGTCAAGTGCCCGGCTACATGATCTTTTAAATGAAATGAATAATCTTCATATGTCGTAGATGTTGAACCTTTAAATAATGTGTTGACGATTTTGTTTAATTGAATAATAACAGTTGTTGTTGTAATTATTTAATGTGGTAATGTTTAACGTGCTATTGTTGTTGTTGTTATACTTATTTAATGTGGTAATGTTTAACGTGCTATTGTTGTTGTTGTTACTTAAATAAAATACATTAGACGTCAATTATATAAACATAATAAATAAACATTATACAAAATACATTATATAAAATACATCATACACCCTAAAATATATTATACAAAAAAAAAAAAAAAAAAAAAAAAAAAAAAAAAAAGTATAAAAGTACCTCCCTATTAAGCAGGGGGAGTTAGTATATCGGATTAGGGAGGGTCAATATATCCTATGCCTTCCATATATGTAAGCAAACAACATTTTATCATTCCAACGTAATCATCATTTCCAATCACCATTTGATTACAACGTGCCAAACACTACGATAGTTTATTAATGACTCCAAAGTGGATAACAAAGTTTCCAAGAACTATATTACATAGGAATTAATCTTGGGTAAAAAGAAACATAACTAAAATAATATTAAAAAAAACTAATGTAAAACATTTCTAAACAATAATTATTCTTAAAAAAGAATCAAATAATAAAAGAAAAGATTTATTATTATTATTATTATTATTATTATTATTATTATTATTATTATTATTTTAATTCAATGAGTGAACTATCTTTCAACTATTTACTTAATTCTTCCTTGAACATTAAAATTACTTAGTGAACCAACTCAACGAACTTCCAATCAGCTCACTAAAACTTATGTCTTCACCCTTAAATCTTTGTATTCTTATCCTCATCCTTTCCTTTCATTTGAAAAAAAAAACCTAGCCCTCGAGTTCTAACCATCAAGGGCTTCATCTACCTCAAAGATATTATCATGAAGAAACTTATCCTTAGTGACTTCGCGTTTCACAATAACTCAAAAACTCTTTTCCTTCAACTCTTCATGTTTCTTTACACGGCCCTTACATTCACCATAATCCATACAAAACACTAAATACGTCTTTATCACCCCCTCATCCTTCTCCCTCTCTTGAAAAGAACTCGTCCTCGAGTTCTCATGAGAGACAACTTGTGTTAACGAGGTTTCAAAAAATTCAAATGTCTTCAAATCTTTAATTGGAAACTTTATTTCCCCACTTACCTCCATTAAGAAAAAAGTTGGGTCTTTGATTTGAACATTCATTTTTATATGACGATTGCAAACCTTTATGTCTTTATTAATTTTATAAGCCACAACTTCTTCACAACTCTTCGTAACACCAACTTTCCTTGTTATTTTCAACACTAAAGTTGAAACTCTGTTATCATGTCTCTAGCAAATTTGAAGGTCTTGGATTTTCTCAACATGATCTTTAACAACCTCAGTCTTTAAAATATTTTCTTCAAGCTTAACATTGGCCTTTTGTACTTGTGATTTTCTGTCAAGTGGAACCATAACAATTCTCTCTCATTTCACATGAGAAATTATAGAGATTTTGTTAAATATCATACCTGCTCTTAACCTCACGTCGCCAAGGTTTCACAAACAAAATATGACACACATCAAGATCATCCACAATACAAAGTACTTCCACTTTATAAAATTTCTTGATTGCCATTGGAACCCTACAAACTTGGTAACATTTAATTGGACAAATCTCCGTTGGTAAATTTAAGAAATCTACCAATTTTCTTGAAACCAAGTTATTTAAATGACAACCATCAACCATTAAAGCATATACCGAATTATTTAATAGAATTTTCGAGCAAAATAACTTGGTTGTAAATAGTTGATTCCCCCTTCTTTTTCTCCTCTCACTCTTCAATTGCTCTATTGTTGAGCATGGAAATAATTGCATTTACAGTTTCAAAAGATCCGCCTATTGTTGGAGAATTCGTGAACCTTCGTGTTTGTCACCCTTGCGAATTTTGTGGTTGTTACCTCTATCTACGAACACGACACATAGTTTTTATAGGTAGTGGAATTTCTATTGAATTTGGATAACTCTGATAAATCATGATCCATGTGTTCATTAGACCATACTCCACTAACAGTACGGGTTTTTGAATCTTCTACATCATTCACCATCAGGATATTAAGAAACTCTTATGCTAATGCAAGACACCTAATCGAATTTAATAAACCATAAACCAAGGGTTATTAATGACTCTGAAGTGAATAACACTGTTTCTAAGCCCTATAAATACAGGAGAAGTAATTTGGAGTAAAAAGAAGCCTAACTAAAATAATATAGAAACTAATTTAAAACATTCCTACAATATTATCTCTAAAAGAAAGAATTAATAAAAGAAAGTGAAAAAAAAAATCTGATTCAATGAAGTAAACCCATTGAAATGAGTTTCAACCAGTTCACTTAACCTTCTGCCTTGGAAATTAATTAGGTGAAACAGTTGAACTCGGTTTTCAACTTGTTCACTAAAAATTATGTCTTCACCCTTGAGTCTTTGTATTTTTGTCCTCATCATCTTCACACATGAATTTTAAACCTTCAAATTAATCTCAATACCTCAAGTACAATTCATATCATGGTGATAAAATTCTAGTTGATAGTTGGTACATGCATACTTCTACCGATGAGTATATCCATTTTCTCATAGGGATTGAAAAAAATCTGCTAATGTGCAAACGATGTTACAAGAAAACTACACTATGTATGTTGTACGTATATTTTTGTTTTGATTACAGTTTAATGTGCTAGGTACACATATTAAACAGATTGTTACATGTAATCTTTCTTATGCAGCCGGCTTTGCTTACCGTAACTACAAGCAGTTAAACATTTGCTTACTCAGATGTGTTAAAATGACAATTTATGTTGTCGCGTTATTGGCACAAGAGATAGGGTCATCCTTCATTAATAGTCCTTATTTATTTGTTACGAGTAGCTTTCAACTAATTGAATATGATTGTTGTCTTGTTCTTAGCCAAATAACACAAGTTGTAGCTTCCATGAAAATGTCCCTAAGTTTGGAACTTTGTCCCGTATCCTTCCTCTCACCAACGTCATGCTCTGAACCAAGCTCACTACCTCTATTTCTAAAACTATCTTTATTAACAATTTATCACAACCCAATATCTTATTAAAATATTATTTTCTCTTTCTTCCACCTACACAATTATATATACAACCAATGATAAGTATTAAAAAAAATAATAATAAAATAATATATATATATATATATATATATATATATATATATATATATATATATATATATATATATAAAATCTAGATCAAATAAGATCAATATTAAAGTTGTAAAAATAAGATCCAACTAAAATCTGACAAGTGACACACTCGTTAAAATAAAATTAAATTTTTTATTGAGTGCAACTAAAATTGCTAAAGTTCTGATGGTTTTCTTTTTTAAATTGACGAAACCAAGGTGATACACTTTGATTCGACATGTAATGTATCAGGTTAAGGTGATACACTTTGATTCGACATGTAATGTATCATGTTAAAATGATACACTTTGATTCGACATGTAAATTTATAGTTGTGTATCTTGTGTATCATTAATCCAAACTCATGAATCAGTTGGTTATTAGTTGCTAAAATGTTAATTCGTATTAATACTTTATTTTTTGTGTATTATTGCCAATATAGTTATTTATAAAATGGTTTATGTGATTGTTTAGACTAGATCTTATTTTTATAACTTTAAGTTTGATCTCACATTAACCCTCCTATATATATATATATATATATATATATATATATATATATATATATATATATATATATATATATATATATATATAGTGTAACTTTCTTACGAGAACCACCTTTATCTATAATAATTGCGAGAACCACTTTTTAACCATTGGATTAATTGATCAATGGTCAAAAATGAATGTGCCATTTATGTAAATAAACAAAAGATCATGTTTGTTGTTGTAACTAGTGTAAGGGTAATTAAGGAATAACACAATTACTTTTCTTTAAAATCGTATATATCAATTGCACCTCATATCATTAAAAAAAAAAAAAAAAAAAAAAAAAAAAAAAAAAAAAAAAAAAAACTGACAATCCTCTTCATGTATCATCACCACCCCCAATTTATTCCCTATATACAAATCCTAACCCTAATTAGATCCAATCAGATCCACCACCAATGGCAGGGGCATCAGCATCTCGTCGTCTCCACGACCTCCAATCCCACTCCTCCCACAAAACCTACGTCGACTCCTTAAAACCTAACCCTAATTAGATCCGATCAGATCCACCGCCATCAATCAAAAAATTTAATTGGTATGTTATTGTTATTATTCTTGTTCACCTTTACCATAATCTATTTATGTTCGTTGATTGGTTCTTAGAGCATTACCATATTCCACAATCTCCATTTAGTAAAAAATGAACATGTTCATAGCTTAGGATGTTGCTGGTGTTTATGGTTTGTCCTTTTGTTTTATGCTTCATAATCATTTCCATCTGTATATTTAAGGGTTTATAGGTGATGACAAAAATTAGATCAGAGTTTTATGTTTAGATGAAATGTTGAATATAATGGGTAAAGTGATTTTGAGAACACATCTTTTAAACATAATGGACACATGATATTTATATATACAACCGTAATAGTTTAAGGATTAAGCAAACCAAGTCATTATTAAATGATTATGTTGGACTTGTTGTTATAATGGTTTTTTTTTTTTTTTTTTTTTTTTTTTTTTTTTTTTTTTTTTTTTTTTTTTAATGGTTATTTGTTTGTAGCAGGCTTTTGATCCATTTGAATCTTTTGTAATTCGGATCTCTGTTTATTCCAATTGTTTTTTAATCCGTAAGTTTTTTTTAGAAATCATTTTCTGGTTGTATTGGATGATAAAAAAAAGGTTTGTTTAAAGATTGATGGGTTTGTTGATTGAATTTCAATAGAATAAGTGCTATTGTTCTTGTTTTTTTGGGTACTGTAAACCGATTTGGATGATCCCGTGTTTAAAAAAATGCATATTTAATTCTATCCATGATCTCAATATAAGTAGCATATTTATTATAAATTATCTAATTTTTCACTTTTATTTTGTTTTTTGAACAAGTAACAATTACGTAGTATTATTTTTGAGTTTAAATACATGTTATAAAGTCATGGGTTTTTAAGAATTAGTAGGTGTGCCATGCGAATATTGTAGGTATTGAATAGTATATGAAATTTGGTTAACTGATCATAAAGATCCAACTAATTCACATAGGTGTTGATGGCTATTATACGTTCAACGAGTGTGGTAACCCGCGCGTTGCTGCGGGATTGCTTTGTTGATTGTGTCGAGATGTGCAAAATTTTCTTGGTGTTATGTTGAAAAAATCGGATTAACTTTTTTTGTTGAGCCTAGGTTTGTTACACGTAACAAACAAAAGATCACATTACGGATTTACAATTATCCATAAGACCTCATATAGCACTATAGCACTACCACATGCCTTATTAATATAGAAAGACATGTTTGTTTAGTATGCATGTACACCTTACCAATATAAGTTGATATGTTATTAATATTAGCAATTTCTAGACATTTAAAACCGTTGAACCTAAACCTAACATATGTAACACGTTACATAGAATATACACACGTATAACACCAACTTGTATAAAACTATTGAAAGAATGCCAATAATAAGGATTGCTTTCAGGTGGATCCCCGATAGTGGTTAATATCTCCGCTGATCTTCAAACCTGAGGTCGGAAGCCGCATTCAAAATTATATATGCTACTTTTTTGCCGATCTTTGGTACCACAGACCGCAGCGGAAGAAGATACTTGTTCAACATTTCTTTGTGTCGCGTTTTAGCCTTCAAGATTGTTTAGTCGCACGATCTAGTGCAACAGGAAAACATGTGAAATACATACCTTTCCGAAACTAAGTTCACTTTCACATATACACCATTCTTCTCTTGTTTAGGCTCTTTAGGACCATGTGCTCCTCTGCCTTCTGAGTATGAAAAAAAAAAAAAAAAAAAAAAAAAAAAAAAAAAAAAAAAAAAAACTGCATCAAAAACCTATAAAGGCGAAAAGTCAAAAATGAGATTTTAAAGGTGTCGAAAGTTCTCCAAATAATCGAGTACTTTTTTTTCCTTACCGCATTGTGTTTTCTTATTGCAATTGTTGTTGTAGGTAAGTTATGTGATATGTTCATGTTTCTCTGTAACGCGCAATTGCAGTAAGAAAACAAATGGGCAGCCCGCAACCCCACCTGTTTCATCCCCAATTACTTAGTTAAAATAATTGCAATTGCATAAAACGGTATAGATCGAGTTACTATAAGAAAACTGATTATTTCGATTGGTGAAAAATTGTCTAACTTTTCCTAAGCATACATAAACTTATGTGATCATATAAATTTGATGCTTCAAGCCACTATAATCGCTTTGAGATCACCCATTCAGACACATCCATGGTATAACCCAAAATAACCTTATCTAGTCCTATGATTACATGTATCAATTTTTGTCAAAAAATGAAGAAAGATACTGACTGATAACTTGCATCTTTCAGCATTATTTCTTTAAAAAATAAGCAGTTGTTTAAGGTCTTAAATTGATGAGCATGCATATATATTCTACAGAGTAGTAGTAATGCAGTACACTATTAGTTTGTGAAAAGTAGACACCGGGTTCTATGAAGAAGGGATAATATGTGCGTAGTCAAAAGATAAAATGTACTGAGTAATGCTCCACTTACTGATATTCTGATAATACAATTTGTAAGGGCTGTTTGGAATATTACTCTTGCATACTATATGATGTTTGCGATTTTAATAAATGAACTTCTTGAAGGGGTGTTTGGAGACATACGTACCTTTCTCACCGAAATTAATAGGTCCATCGCATGTTAACATGAACCTAAGTCGAAACTCAAACCTGCAACGAAACATATTATGATTTTAATCTACAGTTTTCCAAGATTACTGTAACGATAGAAAATTAATGAAAAAAATTACGTATAACACCAAATCTTCATATCTTCTTTAGGCGGTTTAAGTACTAAGTCTATAAAGGCGTTCTCAGAAAATATTCCCTTTTCAATAGCAGTTTCAACATGATGACTGAAATCAACTGCTGTTCTGGCCATAAGCTAATTATCCAAACATCACTCAAACATTAAGCCTACGGTGTTTTACTCTAAAACAACTTATAAGGAAGAGTGAACTAACATTAGTATTTATCATGGTGAATTTGTTGCTGTGGGAACTCTGAATATATGATGCCACGCCTTTCGCTTATCTTGTTTGTTAAGGTCAAAGATAGCTTTTAAATGTTGGATAAGCAAATACTTCTATAACTACCAGCAACTCTAATGAGAGATCGTACAAATATGTGAGTGGAGCAGGCATTGTTCGTAGCCAAGGTGAAGAAAAATATGACAAACTATACCGCCCCACTTCCAGTTCCGCTTTCTTCCATAACCCACCTTTCATATCCTATAAACACAAACACAATCAAACCCAAATCCAGTTTGTAGTACCTGTGAGAACTGCATTTTTTGCATATTATATTAAGCTCACGGAAGTACCTGTTTGTCTATCAGTATGCATTGGAAACCGTTAATGAAGCATGCCCATCAATGGTTTCTACTACAGGATTGTTACCCCTAATGCGCCCACTCAAAGACGCGCCAGGCTCATTCTCATTCACATATTCATAACAAAGGAAACCAACATTTATTGAACTACTATTGATAAAATGTTATCCCCGGCAACATGTCCTTGTAGAAAACTGTTGGATGGCATACTGGACGGCCAGTTCTCAGCCCAAAGGCTGGTATTTAGGCCTGTTACAAATGCTAGTCTCAATATATGATATCAACACTGGCTAATTTTTAATAACACAATTTAAGGTTGTGTCAGCCACTTTAATCACCGCATCCGCAAACACATTCCAACCCTAAATTAACCCTAAAACGAAATATATCCGTTTATCTCACATTTGGGCCTCACTCCAACGTCCTGTAATGGATTGAAACACAAATCAACCCTAAATTAACTAAAACACCCAAATTCTTGCTAATTTGTCCCACCTAAAATTATGATCAAAACACCATAATCTGTTTGTCGAACCACACCCGGTTTAAAGAACCAAAATCGTATGAATACCCGCTTAAACTAAACGCAAAACTGTTAAAATCATAAAGAATTTCATACCTTCGCCTTGATCATTTATATGGATATGTCCTGGTCCCCCGATCCATCTCAGTTGAATCTTGTTGCTGCAACAAAATACAATCTTCATGATTAATCCCCAAATTAAAATCAAAAGTAGTACAAAATAAAATTAGAAGAAACAATTTTTTTTTGTATTTGTGTTAGTAAAGTTAAAAAATTAATTTAGGTATAACTTCATACTTGGGACTACAAAACTCGTGTAGATTTAGATCTTGAATATGTAATTTTTTTTTGTGATTCTCCCATTGTTTGTTTGATTCTGTTTTTGTTCTTCCGGTTTTGGTTTTGATTTGTGGATAAGTAAATGAGGGGAAGTGAAGTATTGTTGATGGGTTTTGAGGAGAAGAAGAGTCATGGGTTGTCTAGATTTTTCGAGGAAGTGAAGAGAGGAAGTTTAGCAGGAAACTTGCAAATCACATGGTGAACAACACAATTTGGTCCGTTCAGTTTGTGTAACGCTCTACTGTTCATAGTGTACTGTTCATATGTTTTTGGCTTCTAGCGCCTGGGGTTTATATATATTGTATAATGTATAATGAGTAAGCATATGTATGTTCAAAGAGTATTGATTGGCACACTCATATTTTTGATCCGCACACTCAAATGTACAACCTTTAAAAGCAGCATGTGATAAATATACAACTGTGTAAAGCACAGCTTTGAGTGTGCAAATCAAAAAAGGGAGTGTGCAAATCATTAGCCATGTTCAAAATATGTTCAAAATAAATTGATGCATACATGTTCAAAACATGTATATTTTAAAAACATGGATGTTTTAAAAACATGTAAGTTTTTTTTATTTAGTAAGTGTAATTATTATTGTTTTCAAAGACTTCGTGTTTACAAAACAAGTATGTTTACTAAAACATACATGTACTCATGAACATGTATAATTTGTAATAATATTATTGTTGCTAATTTTTGTACTTTTCTTTCTATCAGGTGTAATTACAAGAATGTTCACGGCTACAAGTGTGCATATATGCCCGACTTTTGAAAAAATATTGACAGCTACTCGTGCGCATATGTCCATTTGTGTTGATTAGTGCTCACGTGTATAGATCTATTAGATTCATGTATTTATGATTTTAAAATTTTGTATTTTAATTGTTTTTCAATCGATATCGAAGTTTGTATATATCATTTATGTGCTTGATTTGTAATAAATTTCATTATATTAAAAAACGTATATGCACCTTGAAAGGGAAAAAAAATATGTATGCACTGCGACTAATTGAAAACATGTACGCACATTGACTATTTGGGGAAAAAAACATGTACGCACCTTTGCATATTTCAATAAATAAATAAATAACATGCATGCACCGAAAACATGTTAACATTAAAAAAAAAATCCTGAATTTTGATATTTATTAAAAACGGGAATTATAAAAAAAACAAAAATAACATGAAAATGTCTTTTACTATTATACCCTTG
This sequence comes from Artemisia argyi, assembly GCA_030686995.1. NCBI lineage: Eukaryota > Viridiplantae > Streptophyta > Magnoliopsida > Asterales > Asteraceae > Artemisia > Artemisia argyi. The sequence goes on from CM060697.1 coordinate 34,165,358, forward strand.
TAAATTAAATAAAAATAACAAAATGCTATGGAGCATTAAATGATGTACATTGTGTATTATTAGTTGTAAAAAGGTGGTTTTCGCAGTTCTTGCACATAATGTGGTTCTCGTAAGAAAGCGACCCTATATATATATATATATATATATATATATATATATATATATATATATATATATATATATAGGGTAAGGATCCAGTGAGAAGAAATCTTAAAATGAGAAGAATGAGAAATGCTTATAATGAAATATTTGAGATGCATCGACTTGAATTAGATGCATCTTTATTCATTTAGATGCATCACAATTAGTTTCGAAAGTGATTTTGAAGTGAAAACGATGCAAAGTAGTACTAGCAACAAATTTGACCTGCATGAGACGAAAAATACATAGGATTCGTCTAACTTGATAAAATGCATCTAATATATGTATATGTATCTAATTTTTAGCTAGAAAATATATTATGATGCATCTCAAGATTAAGGATGCCTCTAATTCAAATTGATGCATCTTTAATGTGTAGTTATAGTTATTTTTCATCTTTCTTATTTTAAAAATTCTTCTCATTTGAATCTATATATATATATATATATATATATATATATATATATATATATATATATATATATATATATATATATACTAGATTTCTAAGCCCGCCCATGACTTATAATTTTCTTTTGAAGGTGTTACTTAATGGAATTACATTCTTAAGGACGGGTGTTTAATAATTATTTTGATGCTGTTAAATTTCATTTTTATGGACGTGAGCTTAATTATTATTTTGATGGTATTAGTTCATGGGAGATTTTGAACACTTCTTATGTTTATCGAATATGAGAGAAGAAAGTTCGAAAGTGGTCCGTAAGAACAACGTATACTACCAAATAAACTCAAATGCGAAACAAATCTTCTTTGTACACATTGTTTGTTATTGATTTTGCGTAATTATCATCCTTATCACAACAAAGAATCTCCACATTATTCAGAGTAGTTACTATCCTTATCATGAAAATTCAGTTGCACTCGATTAAGCTTAAAGTAAATATTTTTCTTTAAAATACAGTCTTTGACAATGTACAATAAAAAATTGCGAGAATCAATACGATACTCATGGTTCAAAATGGGTTAATTTTTGCATTGTTTTATGGATAACAATATATAATTATTTTGAAAAATTACGACTGATCAGTGGAGTCAAGAGTCAATTTTTGATGACAAACATTAAACTACAATATATATATATATTTTAGTAGATTATGCAAAGAGTTAACTGGTTGATCTACTTACAAATAAAGATTAAGGAAAAGAGCGTTCACCTTTTGTAGTTTAATTAATTGACGCAATACTCGTAAAAATGTGTGTAACTACCATTTATAGTAACATACGCTGACGAACATAATTTTGTTTTTGAAATTTGTAATTTCATAAGTATAAAACAGAATCAGTAGAGTTGATAGTTTCTTACTTTAGGTGCTACTTATCTGACTTCAACCTCTTTTCGTCACAATTCAGCGCGGCCTCAAGTGATGACATATCGGAAGCTTGAATCTCTTTGTAAAAGGGAATATATCCATGTGTTCAGGAAAACACCTTTACTGTGACTTACCAAATGTAGGCATATTATAAGTCAAAAGGTTTGGCTACCCACATTCAAATTCCCCGTAATAACCATTTTCCCAAGTGCATCTCCATAAACCGCTACATTATGTTTTTCCAACCCGAACCATCACCTCACAAACCCATTCACTTTTTCTCACTCCAATGCAGACCCTCATTTACTGCAGCCTGCACTAACCTGTAAACACGCTCGTTACATATACGCACCGTCACGTAAGCTTTTAAGCCTACCCAAAGCCCTAGCACCGCAAGATTATTATATTTCCTGCATAACAAAAAAATAGTTAATAGCAGATAAATAAAGTGACAAAAGTTCCGTGATAGTTTTTTCTTGACGACCATTGCTCGCGTCACTTACCCATTTCCCTTTTACATATATAAGCAACAATAATAGTGATGCATTTAGTAATATAAATAAGCACGTAAAAATTTAGTATTGTTGTGGCAGGTGGTATCCGGCACTGACTATATCAAAAGTAGAATCAAGTTATCCAAAATATAAACTAATACTTTGACTTAATTTCACATTCGATAACATATTCTAAAAAGAAAATTTAAAGGTGTGAAAGTAACTATCCATAAAGCCACATCAGCTCTAAGTTTTATAGGTGTGAAACAACTATAAAAATATGTATAGTGCTATGGCACGTGGACAAATTAATCCTTAAAGCAATAAAATGACTATAATACCTCTAATGATGTGGCACTTAACGAGAAAACTAACGGAATTTGGCTTTCGGTGGCTTTTTTGCACTTATCCGTAATGTTAGTGGCATTTTTGCATGCCTTTACGACTCGGTGTCTTTTTTGCACTTTCGCGATACGTTAGTGACCATTTTTGCAGTTTACCCTAAAATAAAATAAAAGGAACTCAAATTTACTATAAACCCTTTATTATCTTCAAAATATACATCAACAATAACAACAACTAAAAAGCACATACAAAGACATATAAATAAAATTCATTTAGAATCCTAATAACACATAATCGACATATGAGATTTGGGGATACAACAACAATCCAAAAAGTACAACCCAAAATAACAAATGCAAATCTAGAGGTAAGAATCATTTAGCTTCACTAGCAATATATACTTTCTATTATTGTTGCGGTCTGAATTAATTTATTTTCTATCAATACTCGCATAAGAGTATGTTAATATGGTGTCTGGGTGGTGGCAGTGGCTATCTAAAACATGGGTATTTGATTTGGGTTTTCGCTAAAAAAATGGTCGACACGCTCTTTCATCTTCTATGGTGAGATGTAGCCGGAATAAAAGATCAGAGATGATCTGGTGCATATGTCAGAGTTGACCAGTTGCATATGGGTGGTTGTTGTGATGATGAGTTGGAACGGTGGTTCAGACGGAGTCTGGCAGCCTGGCTAGCTGGCTGCTGACATATAGTGGTGCTAGTTATGGTGAAAAAAAAGAGAGAATGCAAATTTATGCTTATGGTTTTGTAACATATTTTAAAGTAAATTGCATAAACCATTCTTATTGTTTGACAAATTCACAAGTATTGTCCAACCTTTTTGAAAGTCCAGGCATAGTTCTCATGTGGAACTTTGTTGTGCAATTATCGTCCCTGGAATGAGAAATTCAAAACTTTAAAAGTGTAGGCGCGGTCCCTGTTAGGGATGATAATTGCACACCAGAGTTCTCCATAAGGACTAAACCTGCATTTTTGAAAATATTGTACTATATCTGTTATTTCGTAAAACCACATGGATGGAATTTGCAATTTACTCTATGTATTATAATTTGGTTAAATATTGCTTAAATGCTACTGTATATGCATTTTGGATCGGATATAAATATTGATTCCTTAATGAAGTCAGAAGTATGATTTAGGATTCTGATCGGAGGATACTTGTGACGTTGGTAAATACAAATATAATAGTTGAACTAAGGAGTTCATGTCTTTTGATAGTTGTTATGTGTTTTGAACAATGTAGTAAGTGTAAAAATTTTGGTTAAAACTTAAAAGGGTTACAAAATTCATGAAGAAACATGAGGTTCAAGATGAAAGTATGCAAAAAGACAAAAATTTCCTCACATGATATGCACTAAAGAGGGTTAACGATGTTTTAATGCACTCATGGTCAAATGATCGACATGTTACAAAATGTTGAGTACAAGGATGAGCGGAGTAATTTTTAAAGTTTTAGGATGAAAGGTGAAAAGTTATGTAAACCACATAGATGATTTATGTAATTAACTTTAAAAGTTAAATGGCCAACAACAAATTTACATTACTTGTTATTAGATGGTAGGATAGGTGTGGTTCAAGTTGGATTATGAGTTAAGGTTCATCAAAATTTATGTGTAATTTTACTCGATAAGTTAAATGGCCAACAGCAAACGAAAACTACTTGTTAATAGATGGTAGGATATGTATGGTTCAAGTTGGAGTATGGGTTAAGGCCCACTAGAATTTCTATGCAATTTTACTCAATAAATAGTTGTTCAATGATAAAGTATAAGTATGGGTTTTCACCATTTAACATGATATCAAAGTGTGTATGATCCTTAGACCTAATCAATTGACATGAGCGGCTGCCTCGAAACTACCCGTCAAATCTCTCTATCCCCATTACAAGCCCTAGCCACTACTATACTCTCTAAAAACAGGAACAAATCCAATTTGCAACCATATATACAATTTCTCACTGTTTTGAGAATTACTTTCAAACCGCTTGAAGTTAACTGATTTCATCAGTGCCAAAAGTTCCACCTTTCAATTCCGAACAAACGCTAACCAAAATTTGGCTCCATCACCAAGACACGCCATCAAAAGCAATAGGTCGGTACAAAATATTTTTTTTGCTTATCTTTCATATATACACTTGTCATAGCGAGTTAGCTTAAACCATTTTCATTTTTGTAATCCTTATGAAAGCTCTCACTGGTACAAAAAGTTGTATTCGTCACACATAGTCGATTTTGAACTGTCACACTGTAACATATTTACGTGACTAAATGTAGGAGAATAAAATAAACATCCACACTCGATCCGACTTGTGTGACCATTTCGGAAGATATATGTCACACATTTGTGTATTTATGTGACTAGAGGGTAACTGGTAAATATTTTTCGATTATTTAGTCACTTTTAATTCGGGACGTGTGACAGATACAAATGAGCTTTAAACATTAGTCACACTATAGATATACATATGTGACAAATATATGTCACACAATTGAAGAGTGTGACTAAAATAGATATATGGTCACATGAAGTAATTGTGTATGTGACTAAATTATATAGTCAAGTTTGTCACACATTATTTAAACATGACTGCTATTCTTTGCTGAATATTTAGCCACATATGAATTTGAAATGTGTGACAAATGAAAAGTAAGTTTGAAGCGTTAGTCACGATATGCATTTAAAAGTGACAAATATATGTCACACACTTGAACAGTGTGACCAAATGTCATATATGGTCACACTAAACCATAGACATACATGATTAAGTGTAATGAAAATTTGATACATATGGTCACGTAAGTTAATATGTGTGTCTAAAGTTTAGTGTGTGTTTGCTTGCCAAATCCTAATGTGTATAGTCATATTTAATTGAAGCACGATCATGTGACTATAGGATTTACAATAGTCACACCATATCACAAATGCGTATCTAAATTATGTTTATTGCCACATTATAAGGGTATTATATGTGACCAATACATTCAAAATAGTCACATTGTGAAATATTTATGTGACTATTATTTATAGAAAAATGTGAACTCAGTTATCATTAACCTTGATATTAGTCACATTGAGTGTTTGTGTGACTAAATTCAAGATGTTATATATGGTCACGTGAAGTATTTATTTAGGTGTCTAAATCATAGAGTCATATTTTGTCACACATTATTCAATTGTAGTCACAATTCGATACATATGTTATGGCTTGTGTTTTCTTTGTTTCTAGATTAACATTTTGCAGGAAAGGCAAAGAAAAAGCTGTTTGGATTGGAATTTGGGTGAATGCTAGTAACTCAGAACTTAATGCTGCTTGGCATAACTTATTGCTACTAGGAATAAATTAATGTTGCTAGGCATAAAACAAGCTTAATGAATAGATGAAAGATAGTGTTTGTTACACAAAAACCGCTAACAACATAGCACATGCTCTCTTGAAGTGCTAATTCATCGTATTTGTGCATATCACTCTTCCTAATGATGCATTGGATGCGGTGTGCCTAGTGGAAACTGAGTATTGCAAAAACATATAATACAATACATTGAGATAATAAAATGCCACAAAAATTAAACGATTCATATTCAGTTCATTACTTGCTTTAAATAAAAAAAAAAAAAGATAAACATAACAATATATAGAAATAACAAAACAATCTAAAAGCTAAACTTATGATCCTTCTCTTGATCATAAGCAAGATGAAGATTGTTTTCGAGTTATGGAAACCGATTAATTGAAGTGTTGGTGGTTACAACTGTAGAAACCCCAACAACATTAAGGTAGGGTTTAGGACGTTTTAGGGACCTTTTTTGCAACAAAATCCCTAAATATTAAAACGTTGACATTGTTAGTCTTGGGAAACGTTGTGACTAGCTATTAAATACTTATTGTAAACCGGTGTAACTGTAAAAAAGTTATTGTAAACCGTTGTGACACTTAAATACTTAATTGTAAACCATTGTGACACTTAAACGTTGTGACATTGCGACTCTTGTGTGCCTATAAATACAAAGGAATTACAACCAACTTCTTTCATCTTTTCATTACATATTTAATTTTTGTTTGGAATGCAATGGCTTCATCATCTTCAAATCCCGCTTCAAAGAAAATAAAAAGTTAAAGGGATACTTCTCCCCATCCTCCAATGCCAGAAAAATATAAAATCCATGGCCTAACCAAAGAGTGATGGGACAAATGCCATTCTGCAGGCCAATATGGTACTGAACGACAGTTGGTTGAACTTTACAACAAACGAATCACTCGGTTGGAAGAACAAAACAAAAAAGACCAAGAGATCATACTGGGGCATTAGAACAAAGTTGATCTGCGGAATCAAGAAATAGAAGAAATCTGTGGAAACATTGTTGATATTTACAAAGGCATTAATAGTTTGTATAATTTTCATTGAATTTAACCTGATGTAAGATGATATTAATCATTATTATGTTATTTTAATGTTTTAATCATTCAGTATGAACCACTATGTTACCATTAATGTTTCTGTATAATTGTTATTTACATCGGTGCTTGGGTATGTTAACGTACACAGTTAATGATGCTAGTAGATAGTTTACGCTGCTAGCACCTTTAGTGTTGAGGGACGTTTTAGGGATCTTTTTTGCAACAAACTCCCTATATATTAAATGGAAGAACCAGACCCCAAATCCCCTCACCAAACTTATTTATTACTAAATTGGACTTTCAAGCACGCATTTTCTAAAGGACTTTAGAAGTATCTTTTGAATTTGAATGTTTTTTTTTTTTTTTTTTTTTTTTTTTTTTTTTTTTTATCAATTATGTTATGTTTCTTTGAAGTTTAATGTTTTTGTGTTCAAAGAAAACTTATGTTATATTTCTTTGTTAGTCATGTTATCGATTACTATATGATCAAGTTATCTTTTTGTTGATTAATTATGTTATGTTACTTTGTTGACTATGTTGTGATGCTTTGTTAAAAGTCAAACAAAGATTGTCAAACTTGATTGTCATTTGCAAAAGTCAAAGAATCTCTAAGTGAATTTGGGCAATTCCGGGTTTGGATTGGAATTTGGGTGAATGCTAGTAACTCAGAACTTCATGCTGCTTGGCATAACTTAATGCTGCTAGGGATAAAAATAAAATGCCACAAAAATTAAACGATTCATATTCAGTTCATTACTTGCATTAAATAAAAAAAAAATATAAACATAACAATAGAAATAACAAAACAATCTAAAAGCTAAACTTATGATCCTTCTCTTGATCATAAGCAAGATGAAGATTGTCAGAGTTAATGTGATCTAAAGGATCATCATGGCTGACAGTTTCATCTTCTTCAAGTTTAGCTTTCTTCTTTCTTCTTATTGCAGCCTTGAACTTGTTTGCTTTGTACTTCTTCCTTTGCTTCTTTTCATTCTTCTCCCAAGCCTTCATCTTCTTCTTCCTCATTTGGTCCATTTTTGCAATATACCAAACTGAAGGATGTTGTGGTGTGGATGATGCCGCTGTAAAACATAAAGCAATAAAATGATTAGAAATGGACCAAAGAAAATGATGTTACATATATCTAAATATAAATATTTGTAGAGATTTTATAAAACTGATAAATATGTGTAAGAAACAAAAACCACAAACCTGCTTGATCCTTTTGCAGATTAGAAAATATGTGTTAATTAGAAATTGTTTGAGAATGATGAAATACGGTAAAAAGGTAAAAGTTTTATAGGCCAAGTAATTCGACAGAAATTAATTGTGAAATTTGGAAGGTTAAAATTTGAACTTTGACCATTAACCATGTACACATTTATCCTTGTAACATAAATGAGGTTGTTGTAGTCTACTTTAATTATGTTAATCATTACCTAAATAGATTAAGTTAGTTGAAAAATTAATTTAGATAGGATTGTTTTATTTTTTAAAAATTTACAAAGATTTGCTTGCTGTTTTAATACAAATTGTAGTTTTAAATGTTTGTAACAATCATTTAAAACTATAATGTAAAAGTTATCGATTTGATTGGGGATTTAAACCGTTAAGTGTAAATGTTACCAATCCACCCCTGCACTCTCATATCTAGAAGTACAAACCCAGCTGCAGTAACGTTTTCTTAGCAGCCGAAACTTTTGATTACCATAATACAAAATATATCCCAAGTTCTTCTTAATGAACACAACAATCAAAATATTGTAACAATTTATGAGAAAATTGAGCAATGACAACATGTTTATTCATAAAGTCAAATAAAGTAGTACAAAAGGATTACACAGGTTTATTCAAATTACTTCCTAACTCAACTAATACATTTTCTTTTTACCCTTCCCTTTTGAACAAAATTTGGGCATTTTTTGTTCCCATGGTTTTATACCCTTGTCTTCACAAGTCTTAGCATTGGGCAGGCCTAGCACCTGAACCCTCTCATCAAAAAGCTCTTTGGCAGTTTTTTTTGGAGTTTTAACCTTCCTAGCATCTTCCTTTTTTGTGCCTGATCCAGAATATCCCTTTGGAAAGTAGTCTGCCCATGTATTTAGAGGACCTTCAGAACTGCTTGATATGTGAAATGAACTTGAGTCATTGCTGTCAATGTTAATGATTTCTGCAAAAAAAATAAAAAATATATTAAAATTAGCAAAAATAATAGTGTAAATGAAATAAAAGATACTATTGCAATTCAGGGTGTGTTTGAAACAACCTTTTTTTCTTGAAACTCATTGTTTCAGTAGGTAGAATGGGGTTGTGAGAGCTTAGTTGGTGTGTTTGGTTTTTATAGAGAAAATGATATGCTTGGTTAGTGTTTCAAAACTGCAAAAGTAGTCAATTGACAGTGAAGAAAAAAATAGTGTTTCTTACCCTTCTTGCAGGCATGAAATTGTGCAGTCATGAAATTACTTTTTCATGTGTGCAAACATGAGAAAAAAATAGTATTTGCAGTACCAAGGCCAAAAAGGCAAGGGTGCAAAGACTAAGACCAAAACAGTCAACTAATGTGGACAAAAACAGTCAATGTTGCAATTCAGGGTGTGTTTTAAACAACCTTTATTCTTGGAACTCCAATGGCAACATTACTTGGTGGATGGCTGGTTTTAGATCATAAAAAAGAATGGAATGCAATAAACCAACATACGTAACCCTTCTGAGTACCCACTACATCTCCTTTTGTGGTTTCAACTCCCTTTGAGCAAAGGACTGCACCAGCCAAATTGCTAGATTGTTGAAAAAACAAAAGGAAACGTTTGGGCACTCAGAATGGAAAAGTATGTTGAAATTCCAGACTCATTTAGATCATAAAAAGAATGGAATGCAAACAGAGTGATACAAACAATCTAGAAATGTTGAATAAAGAATAGAGTCTAAGTAACATCACTCATCTTGAATGCGATAATGAAGGAGTGTGGCCTGTCATGAACAATACACACTATATCATCATCGCATTGAAGACGTCTCAATGATCAGGCTAGATCTATCTAACGTTGCAGAAAGGTTCCATTGCTTTGTTTTTTGGACACCGTCTACTACCGTTTGTGTGATTGATCTTGATCACAAGCTTTGGCACTTTCAAGAATGTATCTTCATTGTCGGGACAAAATTTTTAATCAAGGTACATTATTGAAAGAGCCAATGCTTGTGATCAAGATCAACCACACAAACGGTAGTAGACGTTTTCCAAATTAAGCAACGAAAGCATCTACAACGCTAGATAGATCTGCCCTAATTATTGAGCTTTAGGTTATTAGAAACAGATTCTTACTATCATTTATATTGCTCGCGTAGATGTGACGAACATACATATTAATTATGTAGATTCTACTACATTAGAGAGCTAATCGTGCATGAATGAAATCATATTAAATTTATATTAACAATGCAATGAACTACCATCCTTTCTACCCTAGCCAACAACAACATAACCTACCAACATGCTAGAATACGAAGACACTAAATTCAAGCATCGAACCTACAAATTATACTTGATAATTGTTTCTGTATTTTGACAAAGAGCAAATATGAATCAACAATGGATGAACAACACCAAAACAAGTTTATGTTCATACTTGAAAGTGGTGTCTGTTCACCCATCGTTGATACTTCTTCCATCTTTGATACTTGGATGTTTTAGCCTAAATATTCGCACACACATCCGCCACTTTTCTTCCTTATTCTCTCAAAACAAATGCAACATAATTCTTATACCAGATAGTCAACCTAAGCCTAAGATAAAATAAGCTAATCCAGGCAAGCCTTAATATCTCTTTTGCTCTAATTATTCGCAAAAACAACACAGCATGTTCTTCCTTATTCTATCAATACAAATGCAACATACTTCTTATAACAGATAGTCAACCTAAGCCTAAGAATAAATTGCTCTAAGGGGGTATTTGGATTATATTAATTTATGATCTTATCAGCTTTTTGAGATTTGGAGATGCCAATAAGCCTATGTTATTTAAGTGGATAAGCTAATAAGCCAACAAACAGTGAGCTTATTAACTTTCCCAAAACTCAATAAACCGATAACCACACAAAATAAGCTAATCCAAACACACCTTAATATCTCTTTTGCTCTAATTATTCGAAAAAACAACACAACATAAATCTAATACATAAAGTAACAAGTCTCTAACAAATGTAAGACAAATGTAAGACAAAACTTGGTCAATTGTAACCGAGTGAGTTTTATAACTGTGAGAGAGAAAGAGAGGATTATGTGGAAGTGTGTGAGCGTATTTGATAAGCTTTGTATACTGTATTATAAGTTTAAAAGTGAAGTGTGTTTGATACTCTTTGTATATATTATAAGTTTAAAAGTGAAGTGTGTTTGATACTCTTTTATATATTATAAGTTTAAAAATTATTAAAAGTATTAAAAGTATAAAAACTAAAAGTAAAAAGTAGTAAAAGTTTTAAAACTAATAAGTATTAAAGCTACATTTGTATTTTAGGGCATGCTTGGTAGGGGTGTTCACGGGGCGGTTTGGTTCGGTTAGTTGGAAGATTTTAACTATCCATCGCGGGGCGCGTAATTTATTTATATTATATACGGTTCGTTCGGTTAACGATGGATATCTAAAAGTAAAAACCGAAACTGAACCGTGATAAGTGGTTTTTCCGGTTTCGGTTTTTTTCGGTTTCGGTTTCTTCGGTTTCGGGTTTTTATTTTGGGTTTTGAATTGAGCGGTTTGTCGGTTTCAAATTTTTTAAACACCCCTAATGCTTGGTAGGGGGTTATAGGGGGTGAATTGAAGAATGGGAAAGGTAATGAAAAAATATGCCTGGTAAAGCATAATGCAATGACCCATTACCCAATTGTGGGGACTAGATCATTACCCAATAAATTGGGGGGATTGATTTTCTTTACCTTTTCTTTTCCCGACCATTATCTTACAATTTCCCTTTCCCCTTTTCAAGTTTGAACCAAGCGCACCCTTTAGTGTATTTTGTATTTAAAAATTCACCCATGTGAATTAGTGATTGCGTAAAACTCAATTATATATAATATATAAAAAGTTCAAGGAAATCCGCAAGAAATACGGATTACCCGAGTCATATCCCGTGAAGGAGTGAATGGAATCGTTGAAATTCGATTCATGAAATCATGTCGTGAAAAGTAAAAATTGTGAATGAGAAACTCTAATTATGAAATGTAATCACAAATAATGCAGAAGGTACAAGCTATATATGCACAAATGATTTAAAACTAAAAACGGAAATTCAAACACGATTCTTAAAACGTAACGTACAAATTAAAACGTAACTTTTAATGAAAAATAATCCTAAAAATATGAAATAATTTTCTAAAAATCTTAAACAACTAAAAAGAATTTTAAGAAAAAGAAAAATATTTTATTGACTTTTTATGAATTTTCTATGAATTTATTTCTATTTTTGTATTTTTAAATGAATTAAAAAATAAGAGAAAATGTAAAAATAAAAGTGAAAAATGCAAAATAAATTTTGTAAAATCTAAAATATCAGAAAAGTATTATCTGAAATATTTTTGGATTTTTTAATGCTTTTTCTAATTTTTATTTGATTTTTGTTTATTTAGAAGTATTTAAAAATGATTTTAAACTAAAATAAAAGGAGAAAAATAGTAAAACTAATCGGAAAAATCTGAAAAAAATTACAGAAATTCAAAAATAATAAAATGAAATTGACAAAAAATTTTGAAATGAAAATAAGTTAGAAAAGTGCTTATTGAGCAGAAATCAACTTATCACAAGTGCTTATTAACAAGCACTTATGACTAATCTAAGTGAAACTGATGCAGAAGACTTTATATGCTCAAATAGACTCAGAATCACTCAAATTTGAACAATTGAAACACAGAAATACAGCCAATGAGTTATAAGCAGTCTCAATAAGCAAATGGATAAGCAGTTTGATCCCAAAATAAGCCAGATTCCAAATAAGAATGTAATACACCAATGTACACTCAGTTAAACTCAGAAGATGCAAAATTACTATGTTTACAAGTTCACAAGACCAGAGCAGGCCATATTTCAAATCAGTACACTAGTTTTAGCCATTAACTTGCAAACTAAAATAAGCAATCCAAATAAGCTTCAATCAAAAAGATTAGTGGGGCAAATTGAAGCTAGCACTACTGAGATCCTAAAATTACCAAAAGCCCTATCATAAATAATCAATTGCACTCCTAATTGTTGCCTAATTCAGCAACCTGATGAGATACTAATTCTGAGACTGTTGACTTTTTGAAACTTAAACTAATTGACTTAATTCAATTTCTACTGATTAGATCTAATACTATTTGTAATATTAAACTAGAATTACACTAGATTTAGCTATATTATACTAATTTGAAACTATTTTTACAATATCACTAACTGATTCTATTTATTCTAACAGTTAATGAGCTTTTATACTAACTTTGACTATATATGACTTAAACTACCCTTTTTATACTTTACTTATCTTATTCTAAACTAATTAGACCGGAGTATGAGACTATGACAGCAAATCAACAACTCCTTATCATAGTAACAAGCAAATCCAAACACCCCTAACTATACTGATTTAACTACAACTACTGCTTTTAATCCTTAAACCTCACTACCAATACCAAAACTCAGTCACATATCACTAATGAATTCTAATTCAACACTAATTAACCACAATAAACAATAATAGAACAGATCCACAGATAATCAATATGAACAAAAATAAGCTCAGTTATAAGCAAACAAGTAATCAACTGATCAAATTAACTCAAATACACCTAATTCTGCTGAAACAACATCAAATAAGAGCAATGAAACAGAGATAACCCAAATCTAAACTAGGTACTAAAACTGATCAAATTAACTCAAATACACCTAATTCTACTGAAACAACATCAAATAAGAGCAATGAAACAGAGATAACCCAAATCTAAACTACGTACCAACTGATACAAAGAGTTACTTAGAATTAGAAACCAAACTTACAAAGTTTTTCACCTTAGCATGAACAAAGGTGATTCACTATGCTAGCCTATCTTTAGATAGGCTGAGATCATCCCTTTCTTTCTCAACTTATCAGTAAAACACCAAGGATCAATAGAATCAAGTGACAGTTGACTTTCGTTGACTGTTTATGATTGTTTTTGAGTATTAACTAAAAACAGATCCACCATAAGCTAGAAAGCTTATATAGATTGTATAAAAGATAAACAAGCTTAATTGTAAGCTTAACTAACAAAAGGTAAACATATTTTTTGTAGTTTTATTTATTTTCTGATTTTTAAAAGATTTTTTTTGAATAAAATTTAAACTGAATGGTTATGCTAAGTATAAAAGATATAAAAACTATAACTAATAACAGAATAACAATAAGCTAAAAATCATTAAGAGTAAACTGAATGTTATTAGAACTTTTAAAAATTACAATACAATGAATCTAAACTAAATACAATTGGAAATAAAATTGAGCAGAGCTTCGCTGCTAAAAACTAACTACTCTATTACAAGCTATCTCATCCTCTATTTATAGCACAAGGTAGAAGGATCTAGAGAGAGGGGAGTTACGGATTGACAGCTTGGCAGTCCGTGTGCTTGTGCTTGTTTAGATCACTTTATAGCCCTCAGATCATCATCAATCATTTCCCACTTGATTACATCCCTTGGATTACTCTTTGTGACATGTTTTGCCCAATCAAACGCTGCCAACTAAGCCATCCGTGTGTTTCTTTGCCTCTGACACCTTCTGATACATCACTGACCTTCTAGACCCCTTTTGATTAGACTATTCTACCATTAGTTGCTGTAATTGTGAGGGCGAGGTAATTAGGGTTCATATGTTCTGGGTAAAAGTGAATTTAGGGGGCGGGAGAGTTGGGTAATACTATTTTATCTTTGTTTGACCGTATTGAGTTGGATTTGACCAAAGGGAGATTGGGCTCGGGTCAGGATTTGGTTTTGGGGCTTTTGGATTTTAATTTTGGGCTTTGGCAGGTTTCGGTTTTAGTTATGGACTTGAATTATTTGTAATTTCAGTTTTATGTTACAAGGACCAAATGTGAATCTGAAATTTGCAAGGGTTGTTTCTTCCAAACTTCTCAAACTTCTTCAAGGTTCATGTTATGCCATTCTTGAATAGTTGAGGGACTTGTGTTGACTTTTCTTCAAATATTTCCATGAGGGACTAAATGTGTCAATACTGAAACTTCAGGGGCCATTCTTGCTAATTCTTCAAATTTCACACCAGGATCATTCTTACAAATCTTTTAAACTCTGAGGATCTCTTTTGACAATATTAGCTCAATTTTGACTTTTGGATGCCAAGCGTTGACTTTTTGACTTGTTCCACTCTCGTGCTCGTTTTTGTCGGTTTTCGATTATTTTTCGTCTTTTTGAGAAATATCCGTACCTGAACATTCACAATCACAAAAACACACTTTCTTTGGCATTTTGGGTTAGTTTTTGGATTATTAACCCTCATTTTGGTAAAGAAAAAGGTGAGTAAATAAGTACTCACCAAAATCCCCCGGACTAAGGTATTGTCGTGCCCTCACGCAATGTGATCAATTCACACGTTTGGTATAAATAATTTCATAACTCTTCCTACTAATGTTGTAAAGTAGCAAGGAGGTTCAAAAGAAGTTATAAAATCATTTATTCCCGCAAACGCTCCGTTTTTCAAAATTTATTCTTTATTCTACTTTTTATTTCAATTTTTGGACTTTTCTCACTTTATTCTTGTGATGGTTTGTTGAACTTTTATTATTTTGCAATAAATTTTAGGGTCAAAGAGTAGAAAAACTTCTAATGGAAAAGTGTCCATACGGATAAAAATCTTCATCCTTGATTTTTCACAAGCCCCCAAACTAAGCGTACAAACGAGATCACAACTTATCTACAAGTTAGATGCTAACACTACTCATAAAAGTTACTTGTGGAAACCTCTTACTCCCATGTCCTAAGTTTTGTATCTCAAGATTTTATTTTTTTGTTGAGTAATGAATTTCTTCATATTTTCTCGTTTCAATAACTTTTAAGTCCAATAGAGATACCAAGTTTAAACACTAAGTAGTTTTTCATTTTCTCTCAAGAACCACTGCAATAGAAATTCGGGCCATATCAAGGAATTTGGTACATACAAACCCATATATAAAAGTTGTAGAGTACTACATGTGCACCTCATGTGTCCAATTCAGAATCATCCACATGCACCTCACGTGCCAACAACTTTTATAAAACTTAAGCTCTTATTCATTCAACTTTTCACTTTTTATCATATTTTTCATTTTTCACTTTTTTCATTTTTCATACGTTTTCTTTCTTTACTGATTTTCATCATCAATGGAAGCTTATCGGGTAGCTCCAAAACCACATACATAATCAACTTTTGACTTTTGATTTTTTTTTTCATTTTTGCTTTTATTTTTTTATGTTCCTTGATATGTACCCAACTTCTAAAGCAAAGATTATTTTAAGAAAATAAGAAACTAAATATTATCCAAACCTAAATACCACTAATTAACCTAGAACATCTATTTTATATCGGTGATATAATTTTGCGGGAGCAAAAAGCCACAAGTACCTCTCATGAGCTCTAAAGAGAACCAACTACTCGAAGTTTAGCATCTAACTTCTAAATAAACTCTATCATTTCTCGCTCTTCGCAATTTAAGATCCCAAATAATGAAACCAGCGAATACTTAGCCGATCATCAGCCACGCATATATAAAGTCAGATACGTAAACTTGCAAATTCTAGAAGAAGAATTCACGTTTTCTAGCTCCTTATGTAAAAGACTAGCGAAAGCTTTAAGTTGCGCATGTATAAAGTCAAGTACGGGAACTTGCAGATTCTAGGAAAAGAATTCGCATTTTATAGCTCCTGGTGTACAAAACTAGCACAAGCTTATATGATTAACATTGGTTAAGGGAACAAGCTAGGGCTCAACATGCCCGGTCAAGTCAAAATATTTATTCCTACTCTCGCCAGCTGGAAAGTCAACAAGGTGTCAAAACACTTATTCAAACTTTATTATATTTTTGCACAAAATTTCCAACTTTTTCTCATTTTTTTGTGCTTTTTCATGACTTTTTCTTTCATTTTTCTTCAAAATTTTTCAATTTTTAGGAAAAACAGAGTTGCGAGAGTATACGACATGGTGAAAAATGCAAGGTCAAATCGAATCAAAGATTCACCCTCCCCCGGACTAGAATGGAACATTATCCTCAATGTTTTACGAGTAAAGACAATCTTAACAAAATTCTAGGGCCGTTTATTAATTATGCTAAAGAAAACGTTAGTCGATAAGATTTTCGGATATAGGATTTCCAAAAGCATTGATGAATGAGACTCGAGTTGTAGAGAAAATAACGAGCACGAGAGTCATCATAAATCGGGGACAATCCTGGACAAACATTCACAAACAACCACGGAACACAAGATTGGAAGAGGCACCCCTTTCTCACGTTATTTTTTAGAAAAAAAATAAGAAAATGAATTAGATAAGCATGGGTTGCCTCCCATGAAGCGCTTTTTTTTTATTACCGAGTCACATAGCTTGAATCGATCCCGAATTCAGTCGTCCTTGGGGAAAGTCTGGAGATCCGGGACTACCATGGTTGGTACGTCCCCTCCGAAGTAATGTTTCAAACGGTGACCATTCACCTTAAAGTTGGGACCATCGGGTTGAGCTAATTCAATGGTACCATAAGGGAATACTTGGGTTATGGTGAATGGTCCAGACCAACGGGTTTTAAGCTTACCCAAGAAAATCTTTAATCGAGAGTTAAAAAGAAGCACTTGATCACCAATGTTGAAAACGCGGTCCTTAATCTTGGCATCATGAAGTCTTTTAGTTTTCTCTTTATAGATCAAAGAATTCTCGTAAGCTTGATCACGAAGCTCAACTAACTCATTCAATTGAACTTTTCGGTGATCACCCACGGTTTTGAGGTCAAAATTTGCATGTTTCAAGGACCAGCAGGCCTTGTGCTCAAGTTCTAGGGGCAAATGACAAGCCTTCCCGTAAACCAGCTTACAAGGAGTATACCCAATAGGTGTTTTGTAAGCGGTTCGGAAAGCCCATAATGCATTGTCTAACTTATCAGCCCATGAGGCACGGTGCTCTCCTACGGTCCTTTCTAATATACGTTTCAAGCCACGATTGGACACCTCAACTTGACCACTAGTTTGTGGATGATAAGCCGTAGAAAGACGATGTGTGACACCATATTTAAGCATAACTTTAGAAAATTGGTCATTGAAAAAATGGGTCCCACGATCACTTATTATAGCTCGAGGTGCACCGAATCGGGCAAAGAGACTTTTCACAAATTTCACAACTACTCGGGCGTCATTGGTGGGGAGCGCCTTCGCTTCAACCCATTTCGATAAGTAATCGACAGCAACGAGAATATACTTATTTTCTCTAGAAATAAGTTGAATTGCATAAACTTGAATTGCATTTGCAGGCATTTCATCTTTTTGAGAAATTTTTCCTTGACGTTGGCAAGAATTACATGATTTCACCAATTCATGGGCATCCCAATAAATCGTCGGCCAGTAGAAGCCGGAATCGAAGACTTTCTTTGCGGTGAAGTTGGCACCATGATGTCCCCCCGTGGGTCCACTATGGCATGCCATAAGAATTTCAGCGGCTTCTGTGCCGTGAACGCACCGCCGGATCACTTGATCCGCAAAAACTTTGAACAAATAGGGGTCGTCCAAAAAGTAATGCCTAACATCTTTGAAGAATTTCTTTTTTTGTTGGGACGACATCCATTTCCTTATGAAATTCCCCGCATGGTAATTCGTAAAATTGGCGAACCATGGGGGTACTTGGATCACTATTAGACACACTCCCAAGTGTCTCGAGAGGAAATGTTTCGGTAATTTCCTTTTTCTTGAGAACACTTTGATGGGGATTCTCTAGACGTGAAAGGTGATCAGCAGCAAGGTTCTCAGCTCCTTTTTTTATCTCGAATTTCAACATCGAATTCTTGAAGGAGTAGACCCACCGCATCAAACGTGGCTTAACATCTTGCTTTGCCATTAAGTATTTTATGTCCGAATGATCCGTATACACTATGCATTTTTTCAAAAGCAATTATGGTCGAAATTTTTCAAAAGCATCGACAATGGCTAACATCTCTTTCTCAGTAGTCGTATAGTGATGTTGAGCGTCATTCATTGTCTTACTTGCATAGTGTATTGGCTGAAAGAATTTAGTCTTTCATTGCCCCAGAACAGCGCCAATGGCATAATCACTTGCATCACACATTAGCTCAAATGGTAAGCTCCAATCGGGGGCAACTAAGATCGGTGCCTCCGTTAACTTTTCTTTAAAAATTAAATGCATCGATGCATTCATTTGTGATGTTAAACGGATAATCTTTTTCTAAAAGGTGGGTCAGAAGCCGGGCTATTTTAGAAAAATCTTGTATAAAACGTCGGTAAAAGCCAGCATGACCAAGGAAGCTTCAGATTCCTTTAACGGTGGTAGGATGAGGTAGCTTAGCGATTACATCAACTTTGGCATGATCTACCTCGATCCCAGATTTAGAGATTTTATGGCCGAGGACAATGCCCTCTTTAACCATGAAGTGGCACTTCTCCCAATTTAGAACCAAGTTGGTGCTTTCACACCGTTTCAGTATATTCTCTAAATGGGAGAGGCAAGAATCGAAAGAATTTCCATAGACGGAGAAGTCATCCATGAATACTTCCATGGTTTTTTCAATCATGTCGGAGAAAATGGCCATCATGCACCTCTGGAACGTGCCTGGAGCATTACATAAGCCAAAGGGCATTCTACGATAGGCAAACTTTGGAAAACTAGAAGGGGGGGGGGTTGAATAGTTTTAACGTCTTTTTAATATTTTAGAAACCTTTAGTTTAGCTTTAAAATGTTGTTTACTTTTCAAACTTTGATTCGATCTTATGTGAACTCAAATCTTGAACAATATGAACAACTATATCTAAGTATGAACAATAATAATAATGTAAGCTAAGTATGTGAAATCAACACATGCATAATACAAACAATTATAGCTATATACGAGAGATAAGTAAGTAAATGTTTATTTTGTAATCCTTAATTATATTTTGTATGAAAACTATACTTGATCGAAATGATCAATTATATGTATGTTACCTTTTTAGTTTAATTGTAAAAACTTTGTTTTGTGAATGAAACTTTTGTTTGATCTTTAAGTGAAATCAACACTAGCACTATATGAGCAACAATATATGTACGTCTACGTCTACAAAAGTAATAACGACATAAGTAAGATAATAAGCAAGAGATGGAAATATCTAACCGAGAGACAAGAGATTTATAGTGGTTCGGCTACAAGGATACCTTCCTTGCCCTACTCCACTCTCCGAGCACCAAACTCGAGAGTTTTTTTCACTATGTCAACAAGCTCCCTTATGGCGGAGAAAACCTTACACATCAATTATCAAATCACAACTTCGTCACACCTTTTTCACAACTTCTACACAACTACAAAACTTCTTCACAACTACTTCACAACTTCTTCACACCTAAGCACTACCTAATCACACTACTTCTTCTTCACAACTATTCTACTTGTACACCACAATCAATTCACAACTTCTCTACCTACACACCTTACTAGCCTAACTCCTTATGTTTACTTCTATCTAACCAATATTCACAACTAACTATAAAAGTGATGCTGCACAAACAACTTGGATGTGGAGGTCACAACAAGTTGTAATACTTCTTGTCGTAAAGGATTGAAGTATTCTTCTCTTGCACTTGAAAGGTTGAAGCTTGGATCACTTGAAAACAAAAGCTTATGATTATATGATCAAAGGGTTAAAGAGAATGGTAAAGAAGATTTAGATCAGAAAGTTTATAGTGCAAAAGGTGAGGAAAAATGCCAGATTTGAGCCAGTATTTATAGGGGAAAAAATACTGTTTGGGAGCGTAGGGCCGGTCCCCTTAATTATTAAAGGGACCGCCCATACAATTAAGGGGGCCACCCTCCCAAAATGGCCATAAAATTTGTCTTTTTCCGGGGAAGGTTTTTCTGGAACATTTTTACCATTTTTGATTAAAAATTTGAATTCATATATTTATAATGATTTAAACATATTCTTTTATTTCCAAAAATGATATTGTAAAATATATAAAATGTTTTGTGACATTTTATAAAAAGTCTAGTGTTTAAGAAAAATGTTAATTTGATCATAGAATGCAATAAACACTTTGTTTATTCATACCTTAAGTGATTTGGATGTAAAGTGAATATTTATCACTTAATACTTGTTTACGTCATAATTTCTAGCTCAATGAGTTTACGTTTTGGGATTATCAAAACGTAGAGATATCGATAAATGTTATTAATGTTTTTAGGCATTATTTATGTAAACAATCTTTCCCTTTTTGATGATTACAAAACCTAAACTCATCAAGTCTAAAAATTAATTTTTAGACATGTATTTAGTGAGCTTATATTCACTTCTCCCCCTTTTTGTAGAATCAAAAAGGTTATGCCGACTAGCTTCATAAATGAAGTTAGACAGGATGAAAGCTCCCCCTTGATGTGTGCTCCCCCTCGTTCGAGGGCACCAAGGAATCGAGCAATGGGAATCTTGGCTGCAAAATTATTAGAAGCACAAGCATACATAGAAAAGTATGCAATATACAAATAACAAGCATAGCAAAACAAATATTAAGGATACATAACAATTAATTCAAAGTGATTATGTTAAAGATCCTAATTTGCCAAAGAGAGCCATCAGACTTGCTTGTAACAAAAAGTTGGTTGATTCTTATTTGAAAGTCAAAATCATAAGCATATATTATGCTTAGATGGTTGATGATTGAGTGTTTGGAATGAAAATGGTTAAGTTAGGGTAAAATTGTTGGATTAATGGAGGTATATGTTTGGGTGCATGAGTGTTGGAGAGTTTGGTGGTGGAGAGTTTAGAGGTGTAGAGTTAGGAGCGGAAGAGGTTGATTGAGAGTTTGGATGTTGTTCAAGCGAGGGTTTTGGATGAGATCTAGTGAGAAGATACTCAATCCAAGTGAAGTTTTCATTCAATGAAATGGTTTGTTTTTGGAGAAAGATGCAACAAGGAAAATTGTTGACATGTTTTGCAACTTGTTTCAAGTTGTGGGGTGATGAAGGAGAGCTAGAGAAAAATTATTCCAAGTTGCATTGAGCAAGGTGTAAGGCAAGAAGAGTACAAAGCTCATGGGCTTCCTTGAGTTCTTTAATGAACTCATGTGTTCGGAGGAAGGTGATGATGGTGGAGTGTGGTTGTTATTTAGGGATGGTTGTTTTGAGATTGAACATGCTCTTCATATGACTAATGTGGGTGAGATAAAGGTGTATTTTTAGGAACAAGAATGGATGTTTGGTTATTATGATGAGGTTTGTGAAAGGGTTCATTTGAGTGAACATGAGGTTTGTGTATCATGAAATATGTTTTGACCTTCATGGGTTAAGTTGTAGTGGTGATGACACACTTTGTAGAGTGTATGGAATGGTTATATGGTTGAACCTTTTTGTGAGGATGACTAGGTAGAGTTATTGGTGAAGATGGAAAATGAGTATCAAGTGATGTGATTGGTGAGAGTGAAAGAGCGATGTTCATGAAAGGGATTTCTTGGTAGGAGGGTGTTATAGATGGTGCATTAGGTGCACTAGGAGATAAAATATGAGGTTGAGGTGAGTAAAGGTTATGAGGTTTGAGTGTGTAAAGGTTTTGAGGTTTGAGTGTAAGGTAGAAGGATATGAGGTTTGAGTGTGTAAAGGTTTTGAGGTTTGAGTGTAAGTTAGAAGGATACGAGGTTTGAGTGTGTAAAGATTATGAGGTTTGAGTGTAATGTAGAAGGATATGAGGTTTGAGTGTGTAAATATTATGAGGTTTGAGTGTAATGTAGAAGGATATGGGTTAGTAAAGGTTTTTGATATGTAATGTTGGTGAGAAGGAGTGAGGTATTAGGTATGTAATGTTGAAGATATAGGAGGAATTTGGTGTTAGATATTTGACAACATCATTTGGTTTGACGGGCTTTTAATGGAAGTTAGGATTTCTTCTCCAAACGGGTTTCTTGGTAGTTTTGGTTTAATGGGAGAGGACATGATGAGATGAGTAGAGATTGAGAGGAATGAGAGTGTTTATAATGTAGGATTGGTGGTATTAAGGATGTATAAACTTTGATAGAAATTTTAGGATAAAATAGGTTTGTGAATTTTCGGAAGTGTAGGATGAAATGGGCTAAAAAGTAGAAAAAGGAAACAACACATTCGACCATCAGATGGCCGGTCCCCTTAATTGGAGGCCGGTCCCCTTAATAATTAAGGGGGGCGCCTTATGATTTAAGGGGGCTGCCCATCTGGTGATTCCCAGATTGCCAAAAAAGGGTTTTTGGTAGTGAATTGCAGAAATGTTGTGTTTTTGGTTTCAAACAAGTCTAACTCTTTGAGGCAATTAAGCATATACTAACTATGTAGGCAAATATGTAGCCAAAGCATGTTAGCCAAAGAGATTAAGTAAACAAGCAATTTTATCTAGCATGCAAACATACTCATCAGGCAAGCAAAATATAAGTGCTAGGAAACAATAAGCAAGCATCAAGTATTTCATAACTACATAACTAGGAGGATTAATCCTAATGTGTATCAATGTGCAATAAGTGGGTAGTTATGATAGCATGGATTTCTAGACTTGTTACAAAAAAAAGTCTTAATAGACAAACCATGGTCCTCTTGATTTGATTTAGTTCACTTATAAGTGTCATTTATATAAATATAGATGACAAATATGAGATCACCGTGCATGATTTAAAGAGACGTTTTTAGCATTATTTAACAATGTTTGAAAGTAGGTTTTGACGTAAATGTGAGAGTTATTTGAATAAAATAGATTGGGTTTTACTTCAAAATGTGTTAATGAAAGGTAAAGAGAATTTTCCCAATCTTTGGTTTTGATCAAAACAAAATTGTGGATAAGTGAAAACATGTTATTGAAAAGTGGATAGTCATTTGAAAAACTATTTTCCAAAATGTGGTTTTTGTATATTTTTAGAGATATTAGATTTTTGACAACAAATATCATTAATCATAGATTTTAAAAGATGTTTATTAAATATCTCATGCTCAAGAGGATTGGTTAAGCCTATTGTCATATGCTATCCTTTTTTACATAACATATGATCTTAAGTGAGTGATGACGTAATTCTACATGTTTGATGCTAGGGTGTTGAATGGGGCATATCCTAACATCTATAGCTCCTTTGTTGTTGCACACTTATCTAACTTAATGCCATAGTCTACGAGAGCTTGTTTCATCCATAGTTTTCTTACGCAAGGGATCTAATCCTACTTTTATATTAACGATTATTCCACTTAACTCATTTCACTTCATCACAATGAGTTTGCTATTAGTGGATATAGAAGATTTCCATTTTCTATTTTGTTCGATAATGAACAGTTTCATTTTATTCCTAGGAAAGTCAACTAATGATGTTTCTAGGTTATAAGTATATAAGCTATTATGTACGTATATATGTATAAGAGTTACAAACAATATATATGTATAGCTAAGCATTAATCTAACTAATCATTTATCTAAGCATGCAAATTATAGCGATGAACTTAAAAGAGACGTGTACCTTTTAGTCTTCAATGGATTTTCTACAAGCAGTACAAGTGATTATGTTGACTTATAGATGTCATTTGTAGACGAGATTCCAACTTCTTTGAAGATTGACAACTTAGCCACTTGGTCCCCATTGCCTCATTGGTCTAAAGTTGTTTGGTCCAAACATATTTAACATTTGGCTAGGATGCATGTATGGTGGTAATATTCTCGAAGGATTGTAACTTGGTTGATAATTCCACATTTGATGACTAGTATTATTGGAGTTTTGTCTATTTTGGTTTCTTCTAGGTTCAGGGGTTTTAGACCGAGGATGAGGATTATATGGTCTATTTGGAGGTGGAGTTTTAGATCTTAATTTTGGTTTAGAAAATCCGGTTTTGACTTTTAATGATGGTTTATAAAAATTTGTTACTTCCTCATCACTCGCAATAGATATTTTTCTATCTTTTATAAGTATATACTTAGGTTTTGACCCTAATGGTTTTTGTTTACTAGATTGACATTCAAACTTTATATTTTTATTTTCACTAGTTGAAACATTAGTTGAGGTGAATCCTAGACCAGTTTTATCTCCCGAAGTTTCTTGAACACTTATTATTTTCATAAGTGAGTTACTACCATTTTTAAACTTATCAAGTTTGAAAATTTTACCTTTAAGTTTTTTGTTTTTATTTTTGATCTCTAAGCATGTTTTACATTCTATAAAAACTTCTTTTTCTTTTTCCAAATGTTGTAGTTTAATTTTTAATTCGAGTACTTCATTTTCTAATAGATTATTAATATGTTTTAGTGACTTATTTTTAGCTATAACATTTTGACCTAATTTGCATAACCTATTATATTCGTTATCTAGGTCTTTTTCATCTAATGATTGTTTTACATCACTAAAGTATTCGGTTTCGGAAAGTACCTCATTGGATGCCTTGGCTATAAGACATTTTTTGTCCTTTGATACTTCTTTTTCATCTTCATCGCTATCACTCCATGCTCCTCCAACGAACGTCTTTTGATTTTGATCCCTTGACATCATTGGACATTTTCCTATTAGACGATTTGGGTCACCGCATTTATAACACTTCCTTTCGCTCTTGCCATTTTTGTCATCTTTATTTCTTTGAGATGCTTTCCTTTCATCATGCGGTTGTCTAACGAATCTTCCTCTCCTTTTGAAGAATTTCTTGAAATTTCTTATGACCATGGCATATTCTTCATCATTATTTTCGGAGGTTGAGCTATCCTTGTCACTAGATTGCTTCCTAGCATTCAACGCAATTGACTTGCTTTGCTCCCTTTTTCTTTTGACCATCTTGGAGTCTTTCTTTATTATTGCTTCGTAGACTTTTAAGTTGCCGATCAACTCGTCGAGTTGTAGAGTTGACAAATTCTTTGATTATTCAATCGCCGTAACTTTAGCTCGCCATTTTTGATGAAGAGCCCTAAGAAATTTCCTAACAAAATTCTTACTAGAAAAATTCTCATCAAGTGCTTTTAAACTTGTGATAATAGTGTTAAATCTAGCAAAAGCATTATCTATTGATTTCTCCTCCGGAATCGTAAATTGTTCATATTGTTGAACAAGAAGATCTATTTTGCTATCTTTAACTTGACTATTACCTTGGTGAGTGATTAGTAAAGAATCTCAAATTTCTTTTGCGGTTTTACACATAAAAAATCTTTCATATTCTTTGCGTGGTAACACATTATAAATAACCATTTTAGCCTCATAATTTTTTACTAGTTTCTTTTTCAAATCATCATTTTGTTTTTCAAAAGATACAATTTCATCCTTTTAAGTTTCAAAATTATATTGAATAGGGGGAAAATCACCAAAGGTAATAACATACCAAAGATCAAGATCTTTTGGTTTTACATAAGTTTCGAATCTATTTTTCCAATAAAGAAAACCATCACTTTTAAATAATGGTGGTCTTTGCACAGATTGCCCTTCTAAATATTTTTCAGATTCCATAGATCGTTAAAAGTTTTAAAATACAATATATTTTAAAAATCTTGTTTGATCTGGCTCTGATACCAATTGTGGAAAACTAGAAGGGGGGTTGAATAGTTTTAACGTCTTTTTAATATTTTAGAAACCTTTAGTTTAGCTTTAAAACCTTGTTTACTTTTCAAACTTTGATTCGATCTTATGTGAACTCAAACCTGAACAATATGAACAACTATATCTAAGTATGAATAATAATAATAATCTAAGCTAAGTATTTGAAATCAACACATGCATAATACAGACAATTATAGCTATATACGAGAGATAAGTGAGTAAATGTTTATTTTGTAATCCTTAATTATATTTTGTATGATAACTATACTTGATCGAAATGATCAATTATATATATGTTACATTTTTAGTTTGATTGTAAAAACTTTGGTTTGTCAATGAAACTTTTGTTTGATCTTTAAGTGAAATCAACACTAGCACTATATGAGCAACAATATATATACGTCTACGTCTACAAAAGTAATAACGACATAAGCAAGATAATAAGCAAGAGATGGAAAGATCTAACAGAGAGACAAGAGATTTATAGTGGTTCGGCTACAAGGACACCTTCCTTGCCCTACTCCACTCTCCGAGCACCAAACTCGAGATTTTTCTTCACTATGTCAACAACCTCCCTTATGGCGGAGAAAATATTACACACCAATTATCACATCACAACTTCGTCACACCTTTTTCACAACTTCTACACAACTACTTCACAACTACTTCACAACTTCTTCACAACTTCTTCACACCTAAGCACTACCTAATCCCACTACTTCTTCTTCACACCTATTCTACTTGCACACCACAATCAATTCACAACTTCTCTACCTACACACCTTACTAGCCTAACTCCTTATGTTTACTTCTATATAACCAATATTCACAACTAATACACAAATGGATGAAAACTATACAAGTGATGATGCACAAACAACTTGGATGTGGAGGTCACAACAAGTTGTAATACTTCTTGTCTTGAAGGATTGAAGTATTCTTATCTTGCACTTGAAAGGTTGAAGCTTGGATCACTTGGAAATAAAAGCTCATGATTATATGGTCCAAGGCTTTAAGAGAATGGTATAGAAGATTTAGATCAGAAAGTTTATAATGCAAAAGGTGAGGAAAAATGCCAGATTTGTGCCAGTATTTATAGGGGAAAAATACTATTTGGGAGCGTGGCCGGTCCCCTTAATTAGGGGCCGGTCCCCTTAATTATTAAGGGGGCCGCCCATACAATTAAGGGGGCCGCCCTCCCAAAACGGCCATAAAATTTGTCTTTTTCTGAGTAAGGTTTTTCTGGAACATTTTTACCATTTTTGGTTAAAATTTTGAATTCATATATTTATAATGATTTAAACATATTCTTTTATTTACATAAATGATATTGTAAAAGATATAAAATGTTTTTTGACATTTTATAAAAAGTCTAGTGTTTAAGAAAAATGTTCCTTTGATCATAGAATGCAATAAACACTTTGTTTATTCATACCTTAAGTGATTTGGATGTAAAGTGAATATTTATCACTAAATACTTGTTTAGGTCATAATTTTTAGCTCAATGGGTTTACGTTTTGTGATTATCAAAATGTAGAGATATCGATAAATGTTAATAATGTTTTTAGGCATTATTTATATCAACACAAACGTTCCATAAGGGCAAGTACAAGTGGTCTTTTCTTGATCCTGGGGATCAATAGGAATTTGAAAATACCCAGAAAAGCCATCGAGAAAACAATGGAACTCATTTCCCGCTAAACCTTTGAGCCTTTGGTCCATAAAAGGGAGCGGGAAATGTTCTTTACGAGTCGCATCATTCAACTTGCGGTAGTCAATGCAAACTCTCCATCCGGTCACAAGCCTCGTCGGTATAAGCTCTTTATCTTCATTTTTCACAACAGTAATTCTGCCCTTTTTGGGAACACAATGAACCGGGCTAACCCATGAGCTATCCGAGATTGGATAAATCATTCCAGCATCAAGAAGTTTTATAACTTCCTTTTTGATCACTTAATAGATTTGTAGATTAACCCGTCGTTGTTGTTGGACGGAAGCTTTGTGATTATCTTCAAGCAGAATCTTATGTGTGCAGAATCGAGGGTCAATTCCCTTAATGTCGGAGATTTGCCAAGCAATAGCACTCTTATGCTTCTTAAGCACATCTAAGAGACGGGTCTTCTCCTCATCTTTAAGGTCTTTCGAAATTATGACAGGCAATTTATTATTCGTTTCTAAGTACCTATACTCGAGATGAGGAGGTAAATCCTTGAGCTTGAGGTCTGGAGGATTCTCAATAGACGGCTTTACTTCTTTTACGTCTGCCATTTTTAGGTCCATTGGAGGGGAAGAAGGAATCGGGTCTTCATTTAAAAGTTTTTCAATCAATAAAATGTCCCCTTCCGGATCAAAATCTGAATTATCAATTTTCGGTGAAATCGAATCATTTGAAAGACAAGCTTTGATTTCTTCCAAGCGAAATCACTTCCCTCAAATGGAGTAAGGGAAGCAGAAGAATCAGAGACGATTGGTTCAGAAGAAGGAGTGGGATTTCCACTCGAAGCATTATTTGTAAAACCAAGAAGCTCTTGAGAATACTCCTCCGTAGCTTCATCGATAACATCGACTCGGTTAACGGAAACATGATTGTAATTGGAGGAGTATCTCGCGGTTTGATCAAGATTGAACGTAACAGCTTCATTTCCAACATGTAAGGTAATCTCCTCGTCGTATACATTAATTAAAGCATGGCCAGTCTGTAGGAATCCTCTCCCGAGAATATGAGGAACCCGTGGATCAACATCAAAATCAACAACCACAAAATCGAAAGGGAAATTGATTTTCCAACATTGACGAAAATATCTTTGGCTATCCCAATTGGTCGGGACGTAGATCGGTCAGCAAGCTCGAGGGTCATAAGCGTCGGTGTCCAGTTGGGAGGAGACAACTTTTGCCAAATCGACAATGGCATGAGGTTAATGCTAGCACCAAGATCGGCTAAGGCGAAGCATTGAACCATAACCGGAAAATTGCATGGAATAAGAAACTTGCCAGGGTCTTCAAGATTTTCGGGTAACCTTTTCAGAAGAACCGCTGAGCAATTCTCATTCATTTTGGTTTTTGACAATTCAAACAATTTTCTTTATTATTCAAGAGACCTTTTAACATTGAAGCTAATTTTGGCATCAAAAGTATAGCATCCGTGAGACTTATATCAAAATGCAATTCTTGAAAGATCTGATAAAACTTTTCCATCTGGTTTTTATCTTTCTCGCGGTGCTTTTGTTCATTTAAGCGAGACGGATAAGGCAATTTTGTTTTGATGGGAATTTCTTCCTCAGCTTCGTAAATGACTTTTTCTCTTCCTTTTGACGTTTGGACCACCGGAGGTTGGATGTTTTCGGTCCTTCCATTATTAATAGGAATTTCTGTATCCGTTGTCACCTCGGTTTCACGGGCGACTACCTTAGGAGGAAGAGAAAAAGAGGTAGTCGGAGCTGTTGGTCAATCATATGAAACACCACTCCTAGTCTTGATCGCTTTTACATCGCCCCTCGGGTTAGCGATCGTGTTGCTTGGAAGAGTTCCCGAGCCCAAGGGTCGATCATTTAAACGCTTGTTAGGATCATTGATTTGAGTAGCAAATAACCTTGTTGTTTCTTCTTGTTTTGCCATAAAAGCTTGTTGGTTTTGAAGCAATTGCTTAATCAACTCATCCGTGGGTGTTTGATTTGCAATAATACCTTGGTTTTGATTATTGAAATTCTGCCCACGGTTTTGAAAATTGCCATGATTCTGATTTCCATGATTAAAATTCCCATGATTAGCATTTTGAAAATTCCCTTGAATCGGGGCTTGATTTTGATTCCCTTGAAAATTCCGATTGTGGTTAATCCCTTGTTTTTGATTTTGAAAACCTTGATTTGTTCGATTTTGATTTACTTGATGAGTACGGTTTTACACATTGTTATTATGACTCTGATTTTGGAAACCGGGTGGTCCAAGATAATTGTTCGAACGGTAGCTGAGAAGATTTCGATCTCCTTAAGGTGGGTAAACGTTGCCACCCATGTTTCCAGCATACACATTCTCATGCGCATAGGCACCGGTTGCCGGACACTCGTAATACGGATGTTGACCACCATAAGTTTCACAACTCTGATTTACTACATTCACTTGATAATTAGGTTTTGCAATAAAAATAACATCAACTTTCTTGTTGAGGGCGGCTAGCATACTCATGATCTCATCATTAGCTTTGCTACTAGCATTCGAAGCTTGAGTTTTGCTTCTAGCCATCCTCACACGAGCCTTATTCTCAATAATCATGAAGGCTTCATTAATGTTTCGAGTCAACAAGTTCCCCCCCACAGCAGAATTGAGTGAGTCTTGATCAGCATGACACAACCCTTTGTAAAAAGTATCAATCTGCTGTAAGGATGTGAACCCATGATTCGGACATTTTTCCAACAAATCCTTATATCGATCCCAAGCTTCGCTGAATGACTCATCGAAAGCTTGTTGGAATCGAAAGATTTGGGATCGAAGATTAGAAGTTTTAGAAGGAGGATAGAAATAATTCACGAACATGGAAGCTAGATCGTTCCAAGTGTGAATCGAATTCGTTGGTTTCTTTTCCAGCCAAGTCCGTGCTGCCCCTTTAAGGGAGAAAGGAAACAATTTCAATTTCACCACATCGTAAGGGACTTGATTGATCTTAATGGTCTCAGCGATGTCGGTGAAATTTCTTATGTGAACATATGGGTCTTCGTGTTCAAACCCGTAAAAGGATATACTCGTGATGATGTTGAGTAATCTGTGATTAATCTCAAATTGATTTGCAGTGATATCGGGAATCATGATGGCTCTCCTCACATTGAATGGTGATTGGAGTTGTTCCTCCAGCAGACGTGGATCAAAAGTCGGTTGGGGTCCCATCGGAGGGATCCCATTGTGTTGAGGACCACCCATCGACGAGGGTCCCATGTTTTGTTCGTTCTGGTTCATTTCCACGTCGTTGGGGAAATGAACCCGATGGTTATGTCGTAAAAACCTTTCGGGGTTCGAGAATGGAGAAGTAAGACTTTCAGAAGTTGAACGGGTGTTCATACACCAAAAAATGAAAAGAAATAGAAAAAGAAAAAGAAAATCTTTTTTATATTTTTGATTGGGAATTATTTTTGGCTTTTTTAAATTTATTGAAAAACAAATCACAAAATACTTTTATCCTCTTTTTATAACGTAATCGTTTCCTTCAAAACTACTCGCGACGAAACGGAAGAGAAGAGTTTTTCTCTCTTCAGCTTGCAAATTAATGTCTAAGTTTCCGTATTTCCCGCTTATTCATTTGTAGAATCAAAGTAATCCTATTAACAACTAATTTCACGTGTTCTTATGTTGGTATGCTTATTTGGTTTACAACGCCCTCTCCTCCACGAGGGAGTCGAGGCTATAACTTTCTTTTTGTATTTTTGGAAAAACTTTAGTAAAAGTTATTTTATTTTATTTTATTTATTTTATTTATTTTTTTTTTGTAGAAAATATTCACAAGATAAGAGGAAGGTTTTTCAAAACACGATTTTTTAAAATGAAATTCAAAACTCACTTCAAACCTTCCCCGGCAGCGGCGCCAAAATTGATTGTGTAAAAATCAATTATATATAATATATAAAAAGTTCAAGAAAATCCGCAAGAAATACGGATTACCCGAGTCGTATCCCGTGAAGGAGTGAATGGAATCGTTGAAATTCGATTCGTGAAATCGTGTCGTGAAAAGTGGAAATTGTGAAAATTGTGAATGAGAAACTCAAATTATGAAAAGTAATCACAAATAATGCAGAAGGTACAAGCTATATATGCACAAATGATTTAAAACTAAATACGAAAATTCAAACGCGATTCTTAAAATGTAACATACAAATTAAAACGTAACTTTTAATGAAAAATAATCCTAAAAATATGAAATAATTTTCTAAAAATCTTAAACAACAAAAAATAATTTTGAGAAAAAGAAAAACATTTTTTTTGACTTTTTATGAATTTTCTATGAATTTATTTCTATTTTTGTATTTTTAAATGAATTAAAAAATAAGAGAAAATGTAAAAATAAAAGTGAAAAATGCAAAATAATTTTTTTAAAATCTAAAATATCATAAAAGAATTATCTGAAATATTTTTGGATTTTTTAAGGCTTTTTCTAATTTTAATTTGATTTTTGTTTATTTAGAATTATTTAAAAATGATTTTAAACTAAAATAAAAGGAGAAAAATAGTAAAACTAATCAGAAAAATATGAAAAAAATTACAGAAATTCAAAAATAATAAAATGAACTTGAGAAAAAATTTGAGATGAAAATAAGCTAGAAAAGTGCTTATTAATAAGCACTTGTGACCAATCTAAGTGAAACTGATGCAGAAGACTTTATATGCTCAAATAGACTCAGAATCACTCAAATTTGAACAATTGAAACACAGAAATACAGTCAATGAGTTATAAGCAGTCTCAATAAGCAAATGGATAAGCATTTTGATCCCAAAATAAGCCAGATTCCAAATAAGAATGTAATACACCAATGTACACTCAGTTAAACTCAGAAGATGCAAAATTACTATGTTTAGAAGTTCACAGGACCAGAGCAGGCCATATTTCAAATCAGTACACTAGTTTTAGCCACGAACTTGCAGACTAAAATAAGCCATCCAAATAAGCTACAATCTAAAATATTAGTGGGTCAAATTGAAGCTAGCACTACTGAGATCCTAAAATGACCAAAAGCCCTCTCACAAACAATCAATTGCACTCCTAATTGTTTCCTGATTCAGCAACCTGATGAGATACTAATTCTGAGACAGTTGACTTTTTGAAACTAGAATTACACTAGATTTAGCTATATTATACTAATTTGCAACTATTTTTACAATATCACTAACTGATTCTATTTATTCTAACAGTTAATGAGCTTTTATACTAACTTTGACTATATATGACCTAAACTACCCTTTTTATGCTTTACTTATCTTATTCTAAACTAATTAGACCTGAGTATGAGACTATGACAACAAATCAACAACTCCTTATCACAGTAACAAGCAAATCCAAACACCCCTAACTATACTGATTTAACTACAACTACTGCTTTTAGTCCGCAAACCTCACTACCAATACTAAAACTCAGTCACATATCACTAATGAATTCTAATTCAACAATAATTAACCACAATAAAGAAAAATATAACAGATCCACAGATAATCAATATGAACAAAAATAAGCTCAATTATAAGCAAACAAGTAATCAACTGATCAAATTAACTCAAATACACCTAATTCTACTGAAACAACATCAAATAAGAGCAATGAAACAGAGATAACCCAAATCTGAACTAGGTACTAACTGATACAAAGAGTTACTAGGAATTAGAAACCAAACTTACAAAGTTTTTCACCTTAGCATGAACAAAGGTGATTCAATATGCTAGCCTGTCTTTAGATAGGCTGAGATCATCCCTTTCTTTCTCAACTTATCAGTAAAACACCAAGGATCAATAGAATCAAGTGACAGTTGACTTTCATTGACTGTTTATGATTGTTTGTGAGTATTAACTAAAAACAGATCCACCATAAGCTAGAAAGCTTATATAGATTGTATAAAAGATAAACAAGCTTAATTGTAAGCTTAACTAAGAAAAGGTAAACATATTTTTTGTATTTTTATTTATTTTCTGATTTTTAAAAGATTCTTTTTTTTGAATAAAATTGAAACTGAATGGTTATGAAAACTTGTACAGGATGTATCGAAACTGAGATTAAGCTAAGTATAAAAGATATAAAAACTATAACTTATAAGAGAATAACAATAAGCTAAAAATCATTAAGAGTAAACTGAATTTTATTAGAACTTTTAAAAATTACAATACAATGAATCTAAACTAAATACAATTGGAAATAAAATTGAGCAGAGCTTCGCTGCTAAAAACTAACTACTCTATTACAAGCTATCTCATCCTCTATTTATAGCACAAGATAGAAGGAGCTAGAGAGAGGGGAGTTACGGATTGCCAGCTTGGCAATCCGTGTGCTTGATACGTAGGGATCGCACCAGGCTTTACCTCTCAAGAGATCTTGAGAAGCTTACAACCCCCACCAGGCAGTGTACCTGATCGTTGTAGTATAGTATAGTGACAAGTACCGGGGGATTGATCGTTCAGCTAGGAATAGGGTCGCTAGGATTAGAAAACCTAAATACTAGTTCTAAAGGTGAGGGATGATTATTTTTGTGTTTTTGTATTTTTTTGAAAGCAAGTAAAAATCTCGGGTTTGAAGGATTTGGGCAGAATTAGTTGCTAGTCAACTAACCCAATACTGAAGATGCAATCAAAATAAAATACTAAAAATGAAAATAAACTAAATTAACTAAGGTTGTGAGCAATAAGTGGAGAAAATGTGTTTACTTAGATTTCATTACTCCCTAGACATCTTTTACATGTTAATTACTTGTTATAGTTGCATGGATGACGGATTGTATTCCTTAATACCATTCATGGGGTGGCGCACTTAACTCCCCAATCCTATGAGCTCTTATCTCCTCCTATGCCATGCCCAGCACAACCATATGGATTATAAACAGTGGCTCATGCATTAAATACAACCTATAAAAACCTAGTGCACATCAGTTCATGTTTCCTAAGACGTTCAAGCATGTTACCATTTGGAGATCTGCCAGTTTTCTTAAGCCTAACATCAAATTCATTCATCCAAAACAACTATAAACAAGTAATCAACACATAATTAACATCTAGGTTTCATTAGATCCAAGCAAACACAAGATAGATCTAGCCTAGCATGATGGAATTAAGACAAGAACAAGATATAGACAACCAACACATAGACATATTGATTGAATTAAAAGAATACTTATCTCAATTACACATGAAAGGTATCAAGGGCTTAGAACCCTTGAAAAACCTGTAAAATTCGCACCAAGTTTGTATTTAGGGTTTCTCCAAAACTTCTCTTTTTTTATGTGTGAAAATTAGAAAAATATATATAGTTAATAAGGTCTGACGGCGTCAAGACAAGTCTTGTGACGCCGTCACCTCGCCGCCAAAATATTTCTCGGACTGCCTTAATCTACTTTTGACGCCGTCATGTGTTATGCATTTCCAGGTCGTCATGAATTTTACTCTTGACGCCCTACTTCGTGACGCCGTCAAATCTGTACTGGGTCGTCATGGAAATTACTCTTGACGCCGTCAGGAATTCCTTCTTGACGCCGTCACCTACTGTTCCCAGCAAGGAAAATTATGACTTTGGCGTTTTCTTCACTTTTATGCTCCAAAAACGTCCGAATTGCTTCCTTTTCCAGATTTATCTCCCAAAGTACCTAAAATCACAAAAGGAATGATTTAGGGCAATATTTGATCAAATAAGTTTAATTCCGGGCTTAAATGACCCCCTAAAAGTGGTTCATTTTTCGCCTCATCATATACCCTTACACTTGAGATTTGCTTGTCCTCAAGCAAATGTGCTTTTATTCTACTCAAAATACAAGTTAGGGGTCATTTAACACTAAGATAAAAGTAATTACAACAAATAATCGTTCCACTAAAGACCAATACACAAGCACGGAGGTCATACACAAGCACCTCACAAATAGTGTTTAGATACTCACATCTCTCGGGTGTAATAAAGTATAAATTACAATATGGAAACGGAAGATATCTCTCACTACCTGTCATAGCAAAATAGATTACCATAGGCTTGGGAAAGGATCAAACCTCCACCACATGGCGTAAGCAGCTAGGATAAACTATCAAAAAGGTCTTTTAAAGGGTTGTAACGTTAGGTGTAGGGATATGAAATACACGGTTTTGTTGGATAAAGGCAGTTTTTACTGGTGGCGAGTTAACAATCTTGGTTAATTACATGTACAATATGGCGCTACTAAGCCAAGACTAGACTCGACTTAAGCTAATAAATGAAAATTAACAAAAACATAAAATAAACATAGAATGAAACGAGATGGTAGTTCGTATGTTTTTTTCTCTTTTTCTTTTTCTATTTTTTTTTTTTTTTTTTTTTTTTTGCATACACTCTTACCCTACCATCCAAAATAATACATCATAGGGAATAAACGTTCCCCTTACACTTGAATCTTTACATACTTTACAATAAACTAATTTAATGACTCGAATTAAGAAAATCAAAACACTTGGAGTACTTTTAAGATTAACGTACATACAGGGGTAATAATATGATGTTCTTCCCCATTACTCCATAAATAAGTAATTTAGCCATGAGTCCTAATCGTCCCAAAACAATATGTACAAGGATATGACTCGACTTAGCAACCATGTAATCAATTAGATAGTTAATGATTGAGGCAAAAGCAGTCAACTAAATTCAACCACGGATGTGGTCAAACAAGTCAAACTCCTAAGGCTCAATGCTCCGCGGAAGTATAAGGTTTCCCCGGGTCGTATGTCCCGACGAGGTGTGAATTGTAAACAAACGGTTTCGCGATCGGGTGAATTTGGATGAAAAGGGGTTTGTGTGTGATTAAGCTAAGGAATATACGAAGAAAATAGCTTAAACAAGCTATTTGAATAAGACAAGAAAGTGGGAAAAACCAGAAACGTTTAAAACTTAAAACGCGTACGTAACGTTTAAATAAAACGTAAACGTACAAAAGTAAAAGTGAAAACGAAAATCTGAAAACACACAAGGGGTGAAAATGAACTTTTTACAAACTTAAAAGATAAAAGAAAATTTAAAATGAAAATAAAGTTATTAAAATGATTATTCTAATATTTAAATTCTATTTAATTACTTAAAACTATTTTAAATCTAACTTAATAATAAACTAAAAAAATAAAAGTTACAAAATAAACTAAAAACTTACAAAAATATTTTCTAAACCTTAAAAAGAACTTGAAGAAAGTATAAAAAATAAAAAATAAATATTTTTGTCTTTTTGTGAATTTTATATTAATTAATTACTAATTAATTACTAATTACTAATTAAACTATTTTAAATTAAGAAAATTACTAAATGAACAGTAAAAATTCTAATAAAATTTCTAAAATTACTTTATAACATATAAAAGCTATAAAAAATATAAAAACTAGATTTTACTTAATAAAAACTAATAATGCTATTTAAAACTTAATATTAATTAATAATTAATAATACTAATATTAAATATAATAAATACCAAATGATGAAATAAAAATCTGAAAAATTTATTATAAATACTTTAATATAAGAGTAATTTAATAAAAATATAAAAATGACAAGTACTTAATAAAAATATAAAAATTAAAATTAAAATTAAATTACATTAAATAGAAACTATCACTTAATTTTAAATTTGTTTTTCTTGATTTTTCTTTTACAAATCTATTAAATACTTAAAAACAACAAACTTTTATAAAAACAAACTTTTTGAAAACTTAAAATAAGCCAGAATAAGCAAATAAGGTGTGACAGTTGACTTTGGTTGACCAGATTTGGAAATAAGCTAAATTGGCTAAAAGTGGGGTCCACTCTGGTTGAAACTGATCCAAATAAGCTTATGGCACTTGTATAAGCTGGAATAAACCAAGATGGACCCACAGAATAAGCAATAAGTAGCAATAAGCACTTGGAAACCTTGCTTAGGAACTGAAAATGGGACAAACTTATATGGTAATTCCAGGTGGGGCCCAGTGGTTTCTAGGTCAACCCAATGGTTAAAAACCCAACCCTAGTAGGAGGGGGGTGGAAGTGAGCAATAATGGTGGCCTTGGGCCCAATGAGGTGGTCAGAACACCACCACAAAGTGGTGGTGGTGGTGGGGGTGCTGACTGATGCAGGGGAGTTATGCCCCCTGCAAGTGTCTTTTGGGCAATGTGGGGCCCAGGGATAAAATCACAAAAATATAGGCACCATGGAACCTTTGAGATGAGCTGAGATACTATCTATGAAAACAAGTTACAACCCTAGAAGCCTTCTACAAAATTCAAAACAATTGCCTCAAGTTTTGGAAAAAACTGAAAATGCAACTTTGACTTTTTGCCAAAAACTTAGAACATTGACTTTGATGAACTTGTGATTGATCCTACATGCAAAATAAGTTGTAATATATTATTTTAAGACCAAATTAAGATTAATGTAACAGGTTTAGACCAAATGGGTGAGTTTGGGACACCCACTGACCCACAGTGGACTGTTGGGTGGGTTAGAATGGGATTTGACTTTTTGTAGTGAAAATGAGCAAAGTGGTGATTATTTGAAGTTGATTAGGACCTAGGTAAGTTGCCTAAACAGGATTTGACTACAAATAATACTCACAACACTTCCAAACTAACAATACCAAACACCCCCTTATAAACTGTATTATGTGATTTTTCAAACTAAATGACCAATTCAATCCTTCTAATGCAAAAACAGATGATCACAAAGTTAAACCAAAATGAAATGATCAATAAGAACCCAAGAAGAAACACCATAACATAACTAAATTGAGCATTAAGTACAATATATGACATAAGCAGATTTGGAATGAAAGTTGAGAAAAAGTAAGCCTAACCTCAGGACAGTAGCATTTAGAGCATTTGAACTAATTAACAACCTTCTAAAACCCATTTGAACCACAAACATCCATACTGAATTACCTTACCACCAGAATATACCCATGTTGACTTTTGTTGACTGGTGGACTTTTTGAGCTAAAAACTATTTCAAACTGTGTTGAGCTTATGAAACTTTCATGAATAACTAAAATAAGCTTGAACAACTAAATAACAACAACTTATTTCACTATTGAAGCTAAATTGGAAATTCAATAGAAAATACTAAAATTTGAATTACAACTTGAAATCAAACTTTGCTGATTAAAATGGATTCTTCATACACTACA
Source organism: Artemisia argyi (assembly GCA_030686995.1). NCBI lineage: Eukaryota > Viridiplantae > Streptophyta > Magnoliopsida > Asterales > Asteraceae > Artemisia > Artemisia argyi. The sequence goes on from CM060697.1 coordinate 34,204,654, forward strand.
GAGTTTGGAAACACAATTTAAAACTAATTTACAACTGAACTTGATAATTTTAGTTAAACTAAAAATGAGCTACTACTACTATTCTACTGCTACAACTACTACTCTCTTTCTTCACTCTTTTCTTTTCTTTTTATACACCCTGAGGTCCACTGAATCTTTCCCACCTCTTCACAGCCATTGGATTGGCTTGCTTCAATCACAACCGTTTAAAAACTTTTTGGCGCGAAATGGGATTGGGGCAGGTTAAAGGTGTTTGGTGAGCATTTATTGAGGAGGGGGGAAGGTTGGGTGTGGTTGAGTGTTTGGTGATAGTTGGTGGAAAAGGGGGGGGGGGACAAGGCCCTGAGAATTAGGGAGGTGTTAATGGAGGTGAACAGTGGACGGGTTTTAGGGGTTAGGGGTGAGTTTGTTGGTGTTTGACCGGGTCAACGAACGGGGGGGGGGGGGGGGGGGGGGTTATATTAGTTTTAGGGGTTGGGCTTGTGATGGGCTAAGGGTGTACATGTTGTGGACTGGATCAGACCATGGGGGTTTGGGGTGGTATTTTGGGTATAAATAATAATAAGGGTCCATTTTGTATTTGTATGTAATCACAAGGACCATTTATGTAATTCTGAAAAGATGGGGACTGAAAATGGAAATTTCCCAAAGTTATCAAAAGGATGTAATTTACCAAGTATAAATAGTACAAGGATTTAATTTGATAATTTTTACGTTTTAAAATTCCAGGGACTATTTTTGCCAAATTTGAAACTTTAGGGACCAATTTTGTAAATTCCTCAAACATTTCATCAAGGGATCAAATGTGATAACTTTGAGTTTCCAAGGACCAAAAATGATTTTTCTTCCAAAATTATCCCACCAGGGACCTTTTCTGCCAAAATCTGAAACTCCAGGGACCAAACGTGTAAATTTCCAAAACTTTCCAATTTTTCACCAAAGGACTAAATATGACATTTTATGATTTCAAAATGACCTTTGGTGATAATTTTCCATATTTTGAATATCTAGGGACTAGATTTGTAATTTTATGAAAGTTGAGGGACTGAAACTGCCAATTTTGCAAACTTTGTGCGTTTTTCGTTTGTTTTTACTCGTTTTGCATCTAAAACATATAAAACGCAATTATGAAATATTTTTAGTATTTTGATGCATTACTGAGTGTTTTTGTATGTTTTGCAGTTCAGATTAGACCAAAAATGATGAGTGTTTGAGCACTCATCAATCCCCCACACTAAACTATTGCTAGTCCCTAGCAATATTGTTTTGAAAACTTGATGGATTTGAAAAACTCTTTACCAAAAGCCATCACTTCTGGAGTAGCCAGGTGTAAGAACTGTGGCACACCTGATAACCGTGTGATTTTGAGCAAACCACCAGCTGTCAACGGATTTGAGTATTCTTTACCAAAAGCCGTTTGCTTCTGGACTAGCCAGCTCTTGATGGAATAGTCAACATCTTGGTGAGCTGATTACCAATTATGGATTTTCCACGGCCTTTACCACAAGCCATAATCTTGCGGGCTAGCCAACTCATTTGTTTTCGGGGAGTTGATGAACCATACAATTTTGGGCAAATTGCCAGCCGTCAACGGATTTGATATGTCTTTACCAAGAGCCGTTTGCTCCTGGACTAGCCAATCCCTTTTGTCGTTTAGACAAGGCGGACTGATTACCAAAAATTTTGAAGCATCAGTGAAAAATTTTTAAAATTTTGGCTAAAAACGGGGGTATTATATAGTAAAATGTGATAAAATTCGCTAGAATAGCGAATACCCCCCCCCCCCCCCCCCCCCCCACACTTAGGATGAATATTGTCCTCAATATTCAAAAGCCCGGCTATTATGCCGACATTTTGAACGTAAAAGGGCAACATTACAAGCTAAGCGTGGAAAACACCATTTTGTATTTTCACTCTTGTAACCATAGCATGGGGGACTCCCCCACACTTAGGGTGAAAACCCTATAAGCATGCTATTGTTTTTGTTTACCGAGTCGCTAGCTTGACTCGACCCCGAATTCATTTGTCCTTGGGGAAGCATGATGTGGAAGAAGCAATCTCAATCGGACTTTCATTCAAGATGTTTGGACAAACATTTGAAGCACGTGAAAGTTCCACACCGATGAGATATGTATCCGGCTCAAGATAATGATACGTGAAAATGCCGGGATCAAAGATAGTGTCTTCACTCCCGAAGGAGTGAAGGAGAGAAGAAGTCACCCTGTAGGTGAAGAAAAGGAAGAAAATCATGATAAAAAGCATGATTTGATCTTCTTCCTCAAGAGGAGGCTCAATAGCCTGAGTTTGGATTTCAAAAGGTAAGCTCGTAAACAACCCGGGAGGGTGGGTGGGAATTTGCAAATTCTCATCATTGAGAGCATCTCCCCCCGGGATATCAAACTGATGAGCGAGTTCACCGGAGAACTCCTCATGAAGAGAATCATTCACAAGATGTGAATTTGTGAACTCATGTTCCATTGTGGACTAATCACAATCCTCGTCAAAGATTGGATTATTAGAAATCATAGTGAATTCAGAATCGAATTCAAATAGAGGATTGGTGAGAGTCGTATCGAATGTTTCGGGAACAAAGTGAATATTATTCTCTGTTGGATTTTCGGGATCAGAAGTGAGTGACGGATTATGATATAGGAGACTTTCAATTACTCCCAGATCGGCTTGGAAATCAAGGAGACCATCATCACTTTCCAATGAAAGTGGATCGATGTGAGCAAGTTTATCAGCGAACTCCTCAAGAAGATGATCAGCATCAGTTTGTGGAACTGATGCCTCAACATACTCGATGTCTCCATAAGATGTGCAATCATCGCTAAAATCTGAGAAAGTCTCAAATTGATCTTTAGGACACTCAATGGGTGAAGGAATATCACACATATCATCCAAAGTTCCCTGTGACTCTCTTGGGATTGGAACAAGGATCTCAACACTAGACTTTATGAATTCGTCCGATTCCTTTGCAGGAATAGTGTCAAGATGCTCGTCCCCCATGATCAAAGAGTGAGTGTGAACCTCGGGTGTGATAGCAGTTGTTTGAGATGGAATCTCAACTGCTGGGGTATCAACTGATGAACTTGAAGTTTTATAAAATGCAAGGATATCAAGTGTATCCTCATCATCACTGTCATCAGGAATGAAACGGAACAAAGAGCTAGACTTGGCTGCTTTTTCTCTTGCAATGGATTCCCGAATAGATTTTTCATATTCATCTTGGGAATTAATTCTAGCAGCCTGCTCTTCAGCAAGCAATTCTTCCATGGATTTTTGATGAGTATGTCTTTGGGCAAAGTCTTGAACTAAACCCTTAAGCTCATCAACGATTGTCATCAGATTTTGCATTTCTGGAAGAAGTGCTTGATTCATATCATACTGTGGAGGTTGGTCGTAATAAGGTGTGTCAAAATTGTCACAAGGGTATGGATTCCCCGTTTGACAATCTGAGCTGAAGTGTGGACCTCCACAGAAATCACAACAGTAAAACTGTTGAGGCTGTGGGTTGTACGTGCTAGAGTCATAACCGTTATCAGGAAACTGCTCATAGACAAGCGTGTTTCCCGATTGACAATCAGAACTGTAGTGTGAACCACCACAATACTCACAACAGTAAAACTGTTGAGTCTCATGGTGTGGTAACTGATGGAATGAATCAGGTGTGTCATGGTAGGAATAGGGATTCTGGTTATAGACAGACCCGTTTCCCGACTCTACCATGCCACAGCTGGGGCACTTGCCACCATTATGAGGATTACCACACCACTGGCAAACCAGAAAGTGTGGATGAGACATAGAAAGAATCAAATGGTTTGGGAGGGGTAGGGATGAAGAATCAAAGGTGCGAGAGGGTAAAGGTGAATATTTTTGGGTTTTTGGAAATACATTTTGTACAAATGAGAAGGAAAATCTTTTTGTGTTTTGTTTTTATGAAAATATGAACAAGGATGGATAAATGTACAATGGAACGAATTCCAAAGACACTAATCAGAAAAACCGTTATGATAAACGCGCACAACCTCCCCGGCAGCGGCGCCAAAAGTTGATTGAGGCAAAAGCAGTCAACTAAATTCAACCACGGATGTGGTCAAACAAGTCAAACTCCTAAGGCTCAATGCTCCGCGGAAGTATAAGGTTTCCCCGGGTCGTATGTCCCGACGAGGTGTGAATTTTAAACAAACGGTTTCGCGATCGGGTGAATTTGGATGAAAAGGGGTTTGTGTGTGATTAAGCTAAGGAATATACGAAGAAAATAGCTTAAACAAGCTATTTGAATAAGACAAGAAAGTGGGAAAAACCAGAAACGTTTAAAACTTAAAACGCGTACGTAACGTTTAAATAAAACGTAAACGTACAAAAGTAAAAGTGAAAACGAAAATCTGAAAACACACAAGGGGTGAAAATGAACTTTTTACAAACTTAAAAGATAAAAGAAAATTTAAAATGAAAATAAAGTTATTAAAATGATTATTCTAATATTTAAATTCTATTTAATTACTTAAAACTATTTTAAATCTAACTTAATAATATACTAAAAAAATAAAAGTTACAAAATAAACTAAAAACTTACAAAAATATTTTCAAAACCTTAAAAAGAACTTGAAGAAAGTATAAAAAATAAAAATAAATATTTTTGTCTTTTTGTGAATTTTATATTAATTAATTACTAATTAATTACTAATTACTAATTAAACTATTTTAAATTAAGAAAATTACTAAATGAACAGTAAAAATTCTAATAAAATTTCTAAAATTACTTTATAACATATAAAAGCTATAAAAAATATAAAAACTAGATTTTACTTAATAAAAACTAATAATGCTATTTAAAACTTAATATTAATTAATAATTAATAAAACTAATATTAAATATAATAAATACCAAATGATGAAATAAAAATCTGAAAAATTTATTATAAATACTTTAATATAAGAGTAATTTAATAAAAATATAAAAATGACAAGTACTTAATAAAAATATAAAAATGAAAATTAAAATTAAATTACATTAAATAGAAACTATCACTTAATTTTAAATTTGTTTTTCTTGATTTTTCTTTTACAAATCTATTAAATACTTAAAAAAAAAACAAACTTTTATAAAAACAAACTTTTTGAAAACTTAAAATAAGCCAGAATAAGCAAATAAGGTGTGACAGTTGACTTTGGTTGACCAGATTTGGAAATAAGCTAAATTGGCTAAAAGTGGGGTCCACTCTGGTTGAAACTGATCCAAATAAGCTTATGGCACTTGTATAAGCTGGAATAAACCAAGATGGACCCACAGAATAAGCAATAAGTAGCAATAAGCACTTGGAAACCTTGCTTAGGAACTGAAAATGGGACAAACTTATATGGTAATTCCAGGTGGGGCCCAGTGGTTTCTAGGTCAACCCAATGGTCAAAAACCCAACCCTAGTAGGAGGGCGGTGGAAGTGAGCAATAATGGTGGCCTTGGGCCCACTGAGGTGGTCAGAACACCACCACAAAGTGGTGGTGGTGGTGGGGGTGCTGACTGATGCAGGGGAGTTATGCCCCCTGCAAGTGTCTTTTGGGCAATGTGGGGCCCAGGGATAAAATCACAAAAATATAGGCACCATGGAACCTTTGAGATGAGCTGAGATACTATCTATGAAAACAAGTTACAACCCTAGAAGCCTTCTACAAAATTCAAAACAATTGCCTCAAGTTTTGGAAAAAACTGAAAATGCAACTTTGACTTTTTGCCAAAAACTTAGAACATTGACTTTGATGAACTTGTGATTGATCCTACATGCAAAATAAGTTGTAATATATTATTTTAAGACCAAATTAAGATTAATGTAACAGGTTTAGACCAAATGGGTGAGTTTGGGACACCCACTGACCCACAGTGGACTGTTGGGTGGGTTAGAATGGGATTTGACTTTTTGTAGTGAAAATGAGCAAAGTGGTGATTATTTGAAGTTGATTAGGACCTAGGTAAGTTGCCTAAACAGGATTTGACTACAAATAATACTCACAACACTTCCAAACTAACAATACCAAACACCCCCTTATAAACTGTTTTATGTGATTTTTCAAACTAAATAACCAATTCAATCCTTCTAATGCAAAAACAGATGATCACAAAGCTAAACCAAAATGAAATGATCAATAAGAACCCAAGAAGAAACACCATAACATAACTAAATTGAGCATTAAGTACAATATATGACATAAGCAGATTTGGAATGAAAGTTGAGAAAAAGTAAGCCTAACCTCAGGACAGTAGCATTTAGAGCATTTGAACTAATTAACAACCTTCTAAAACCCATTTGAACCACAAACATCCATACTGAATTACCTTACCACCAGAATATACCCATGTTGACTTTTGTTGACTGGTGGACTTTTTGAGCTAAAAACTATTTCAAACTGTGTTGAGCTTATGAAACTTTCATGAATAACTAAAATAAGCTTGAACAACTAAATAACAACAACTTATTTCACTATTGAAGCTAAATTGGAAATTCAATAGAAAATACTAAAATTTGAATTACAACTTGAAATCAAACTTTGCTGATTAAAATGGATTCTTCATACACTACAGAGTTTGGAAACACAATTTAAAACTAATTTACAACTGAACTTGATAATTTTAGTTAAACTAAAAATGAGCTACTACTACTATTCTACTGCTACAACTACTACTCTCTTTCTTCACTCTTTTCTTTTCTTTTTATACACCCTGAGGTCCACTGAATCTTTCCCACCTCTTCACAGCCATTGGAATGGCTTGCTTCAATCACAACCGTTTAAAAACTTTTTGGCGCGAAATGGGATTGGGGCAGGTTAAAGGTGTTTGGTGAGCATTTATTGAGGAGGGGGGAAGGTTGGGTGTGGTTGAGTGTTTGGTGATAGTTGGTGGAAAAGGGGGGGGGGGACAAGGCCCTGAGAATTAGGGAGGTGTTAATGTAGGTGAACATTGGACGGGTTTTAGGGGTTAGGGGTGAGTTTGTTGGTGTTTGACCGGGTCAACGAACGGGGGGGGGGGGGGGGGGGGGGTTATATTAGTTTTAGTGGTTGGGCTTGTGATGGGCTAAGGGTGTACATGTTGTGGACTGGATCAGACCATGGGGGTTTGGGGTGGTATTTTGGGTATAAATAATAATAAGGGTCCATTTTGTATTTGTATGTAATCACAAGGACCATTTATGTAATTCTGAAAAGATGGGGACTGAAAATGGAAATTTCCCAAAGTTATCAAAAGGATGTAATTTACCAAGTATAAATAGTACAAGGATTTAATTTGATAATTTTTACGTTTTAAAATTCCAGGGACTATTTTTGCCAAATTTGAAACTTTAGGGACCAATTTTGTAAATTCCTCAAACATTTCATCAAGGGATCAAATGTGATAACTTTGAGTTTCCAAGGACCAAAAATGATTTTTCTTCCAAAATTATCCCACCAGGGACCTTTTCTGCCAAAATCTGAAACTCCAGGGACCAAACGTGTAAATTTCCAAAACTTTCCAATTTTTCACCAAAGGACTAAATATGACATTTTATGATTTCAAAATGACCTTTGGTGATAATTTTCCATATTTTGAATATCTAGGGACTAGATTTGTAATTTTATGAAAGTTGAGGGACTGAAACTGCCAATTTTGCAAACTTTGTGCGTTTTTCATTTGTTTTTACTCGTTTTGCATCTAAAACATATAAAACACAATTATGAAATATTTTCAGTATTTTGATGCATTACTGAGTGTTTTTGTATGTTTTGCAGTTCAGATTAGACCAAAAATGATGAGTGTTTGAGCACTCATCAGTTAACTTAGGGTTTAACAAATAACAATAATGCACTAAAAATGAGCGCATACACGGAAGGCTAAGGCGATTTGGGTGTACATTTAAGTAGGGTGTAACAAATTCTTCCTTTAAGTAAGATGCTTAAAGTTAGAAACGAAAAGATAGGCTCGGAGGGGTGTACTAGGGGTTTCGTGTACTAAAAATGAGTACAACGCTAATGGTGTGGGAAAAATTAGTTGACTTAACTAGCCAAGTAATATGACTTAAATGGTCAAGTAATTATGATAGGGGTTTAACACAAGGGTGATCCTAATGCCTCTTATCATGTAGTAAATCCTACTACACGAATGTAGTCTCACTAGCGGTCTCGGGATGCATCACTAACGCAAGTTCTAGAATCTAAATGCTACCGGTACACTCATAAGCACTAATAATAAATGCTTTTCCTATCAAATCTAAAGGCGAACCTCACATATTTGGGTGGGAAATTTTTCTGAATATACGGTTATGTGCTAGTCATACAATCTTCTATCCATGAGACGCTTGCTATGGCTAAAGTTTCACTCCTAAATGTTGTAAAAAATTTTAAATTTGGCGCTAAAATTGCACTAACAAGTATTTCTCATAGTTTTATTACACATCTACCATTAAACAAAACAAACTCAAGCGAAAGTGCATATGTAAGGTATCATCTTTTTACCCTCCCCTTACACTTAAGATGAACATTGTCCCCAATGTTCAAGTAAAGAATGTAAAAATGAAAAAGTAAAAAGAATGAAATCAAATACTCCCCTGATTCGCTCGGTATGGATAATAAGGTGGCCAGGTTAGATCTTCCTCCAAGAAAATGAACAATCAAAGCTTCCCTTCCAGAATATAAATCATCTTCTTGTTATACATAACCTGTAAATCCTAAGAAAATAGACAAAACAACCTCGCGTAAAATCGGCGGCATCCTTTATAAGTTACTAAATCCTAGAAAACAAGATAAGATATAATGCTTGTGGAATGAAGTTTGCAGATTTCCTGGAGATTATAAAACTTAATAATTCACAAAAACCATAAGACTCCGTTAGAAAAACAAAACCGGTAAAATTTCCAGATTTTTTACACATGACGCCGTCAAGAATTAACACGTGACGCCGTCAGAAGTGACCTGCAGAAATTCTTATGTTAAGTTTCCGGAAAATTTCTGGAAAAACTTGGTCCTACTTCCTAGAAAATCCTGCAAAACTTCATTATGACTCAATACAAGCATTTGACTCTAACAAATACGAATATACATGTTCATTTAATATTGTGGAGAATCATGATCGGTTTGTTTCTTAAAAACATATTTGGGGTTTCCCCTTACACTTATCTTTTGCAAAAATACTTTTAGGTGGAGTTAAGACTAGGCCAAAACAACAAAGTAAAGTATTTCCGCTATTTAGTTTAGAAACATGATCAACCAACAATAAAAATAAAGCATGCATACGGAAGCAAATAGCAAACAAACAAAATAAAATCACACAAAACATGGGTTGCCTCCCAAGAAGCGCTTTTCTTTATTTACGAGTCTTGTAGCTAGACTCAAGGTCATAGGTTACTACGTGACCTCATCGTTGGTTCCACTCTCCGATTGTAGATATTCCTTGTAGAAACCAATCACCTTTTTCTCAACTGCCCCCATAATCTTTTGGGCAAATTCTTTATCGACTTTATACCTTGGTCCAAGGGCCAAGCAATCTTTGTAATAAAGACTCCTTTTTTCCCATACATAATCCATGCCCTTTTCCTTATCCTCTTCATTGATGTCCTCAAAAGCACCAACGTTGTCCTTATCAAAACGGGATATAAAGCGAAATTCTTTCATCCTATTAGGCATCCTATAAGTGATACTATCGGAGTTACTTGCAAATCGGATCGTTCCTTCTATCGCATCATATTCCAACTTAGACTCCTCAACAAACGGTTTGCCAAACACAACATTTGATAACCGACAATCAATAACATTAGCAAGATCTTCCACAATCATAAGGTCGGTGACAAAAGTGAAATTACCAACAAAAACATGGAGACCTTTGACTCTCCCGACAAAGTTACAAACTCCACTAAGGTATTTGAGCTCTTTTCTAGGTTCAAGTCTTGTTTTCACTATATCATTATAAACAGTTGAGGACATAATGTTGATTGGAGATTTAAAGTCAATGTAAGCATTGCTAATGTGCCTATACCCAATCATACATGGTATCTTAGCATTCTTAGGATCGCCTCTCTTTATCTTAGGTTCAATTATAGTGAAAGGAGATAGCGGGTTATCAATAAGATTATTATAATATGCAATCTCCTCCTTAGTGGGTTATAGATTAAAATAGTCATTAAGCTTCAGATCTATTTCCCCCTCTTCAAGTCCCTCAATAACATTCACAAAGTCATTAGGCCCTAGGTCCTCATTTGAATACAAGGCGGTCGCTAGGTCACTAAATGCATGTTCGAGCTCAACCTTAATCAAACTATTAAGCTCCCTAAGTTCCCTAATCTCACTCTCAATTTGTTGACGTAACAAAGCCACTTCTCTAGGGGAAAGGGGTGGATTCGCGTTTTCCATAATGGTCAACGGAACAGTCAATGAATTTAATTTACTAACAAAGGCACAAAGAAAAAGATAGACTAAAGAAAACCTAAAATAAAAATAAAATCTTACTAGAAAGGAATCTAGCAAGTAGACCTAATAAAAAGAGATTCTAACCTAGATAATAACTATTCCCCGGGCTGCGGCGCCAAAAACTTGATACGTAGGGATCGCACCAGGCTTTACCTCTCAAGGGATCTTGAGAAGCTTACAACCCCCACCAGGCAGTGTACCTGATCGTTGTAGTATAGTATAGTGACAAGTACCGGGGGATTGATCGTTCAGCTAGGAATAGTGTCGCTAGGATTAGAAAATCTAAATACTAGTTCTAAAGGTGAGGGATGATTATTTTTGTGTTTTTATATTTTTTTGAAAGCAAGTAAAAATCTCGGGTTTGAAGGATTTGGGCCGAATTAGTTGCTAGTTGATGCGTGGGAATCGTACCTTGCTTTACCTCTCGAGGGATCTCGAGAAGCTTACAACCCCCACCAGGCAGTGTACCTGATCGTTGTAGTATAGTATAGTGACAAGTACCGGGGGATTGATCGTTCAGCTTAGGAATAGTGTCGCTAGGATTAGAAAACCTAATTAATAGTTCTAGAGGTGAGGGATGATTATTTTTGTGTTTTTATATTTTATGAAAGCAATTAAAATCTCGGGTTTTAAAGGAGTGGGCGGAATTAGTTACTATTCAACTAACCCAAAACTAAGATGCAATCAAAATAAAATAATAAAAATGAAATTAAACTAAATTATACTAAGGTTGTGAGCAGTGGTTGGAGAAATTGTGTTTACTTAGACTTCACTACTCCCTAGATATGTTTTACATGTTAATTACTTGTTACACAATGACGGGTTGTATTCCTTAATACCATTCGTGGGGTGGCATACATAACTCCCCAACTCTATGAGCTCTTATCTCCTCCTACACTATGACCCAGCACAACTATAGGGATTGTAAACAGTGGTTCATGCATTAAATACAACCAATAAAGACCTAGTACGCCTCGGTTCATGTTTCTTAAGACGTTCAAGCATGTTACCATTTGGAGATCTGCCAGTTTTCTTAAGCCTAACATATAATATCATTCATTTAAAACAAGAATAGACAAGTAATCAACACATAATCAACATCTAGGTTTCATTAGATCTAAGCAAACACAAGAGAGATCTAGCCTAGCATAATGGAATTGAGACAAGAACAAGATATAAACAACCAACACATAGACATATTGATTGAATTGAAAGTACACTTATCTCAATTACAATACAAGGTCTCAAGGGTTTGGAACCCTTGAAAAACCTGTAAAAGAGGCACCAAAATCGTCTTTAGGGTTTCACCAAAACTTCTCTCCTTTTTTAATGAAAAAACTAGAAAGCTATATATAGGAAAAATAGTCTGGCGGCGTCAAGAGTAACTTCTGACGCTGTCACCTCGCCGCCATATACTTCCTCGGACGGCCTTGATCCACTTATGACGGCCTATGTGACGTCGTCACCACCCACGGTATATTAATTTTGCCACTTTGACGCCGTCACGAATCCGTCTGACGCCGTCACCACCTTCGATATTTAATTCTTCATGTCTGACGCCGTCAAGATGGTGGTCTTGACGCCGTCACCTTGTATTTTCAGCATGGAAATTTGGTACTTTGCCGTTTTCTTCACTTTTATGCTCCAAAAACGTCCAAAATAGCTTCTTTTCCAGAATTCACTCTCCAAACACCTAAAATTACAAAAGGAACGATTTAGGGCATTATTTGATCAAATAAAGTCGGATTTGGGCTTAAATGACCCCCTAAAAACGGATCATTTTTCGCCTCATCATATACCCTTACACTTGAGATTTGCTTGTCCTCAAGCAAATGAGCTTTTATTCTACTCAAAAGACAAGTTAGGGGTCATTTAACACTAATATAAAAGTAATTACAACAAATAATCATTCCACTAAAGACCAATAGACAAGCACGGAGGTCATACACAAGCACCTCACAAATAGTGTTTAGATACTCACATCTCTCGGGTGTAATAAAGTAATATAACATTGTGGAAATGGAAGATATCTCTCACTACCTGTCATAGCAAAATAGATTACCATAGGCTTGGGAAAGGATCAAACCTCCACCACATGGCGTAAGCACCTAGGATAAACTATCAAAGAGGTCTTTTAAAGGGTTATAACGTTAGGTGTAGGGATATGAATTACACGGTTTTGTTGGATAAAGGAAGTTTTACTGGTGGCGAGTTAACAATCTCGGTTAATTACATGTACAAGATGGCGTTGCTAAGCCAAGACTAGACTCGACTTAAGCTAATAAATGAAAAATAACAAAAACATAAAATAAACATAGAATGAAAACGGGATGGTAGTCCGTATGTTTTTTCTCTTTTTCTTTTCTATTTTTTTTTTCTTTTTCTTGATTTTTTCGATTTTTTTTTTTTTTTTTTTTTTTTTTTTTTTTTTTTGCATACACTCTTACCCTACCATCCAAAATAATACATCATAGGGGTTTGAGCAATCCCCTTACACTTGAATCTTTACATACTTTACAATTAAACTAATCTAATGACTCGAATTAAGAAAATCAAAACACTTGGAGCACTTTTAAGATTAACGTACATATGGGGGTAATATATGATGTTCTTCCCCATTACTCCATAAAATAAGTACTTACCCATGAGTCCCAATAGTCCCAAAACAATATGTACAATGATATGACTCGACTTAGCAACTATGTAATCAATTAGAAAGTTAACTTAGGGTTTAACAAATAACAATAATGCACTAAAAATGAGCGCATACACGGAAGGCTAAGGTGATTTGGTTGTACATTTAAGTGGGATGTAACAAATTCTTCCTTTAAGTAAAATGCTTAAAGTTAGAAACGAAAAGATAGGCTCGGAGGGGTGTACTAGGGGTTTCGTGTACTAAAAATGAGTACAACGCTAAGGGTGTGGGAAAAATTAGTTGACTTAACTAGCCAAGTAATATGACTTAAATGGTCAAGTAATTATAATACGGGTTTAACACAAGGGTGATCCTAATGCCTCTTATCATGTAGTAAATCCTACCACACGAATGTAGTCTCACTAGCGGTCTCGGGATGCATCACTAACGCAAGTTCTAGAATCTAAATGCTACCGGTACACTCATAAGCACTAATAATGAATGCTTCTCCTATCAAATCTAAAGGCGAACCTCACATTTTTGGGTGGAAAATTTTTCTGAATATACGGTTATGTGCTAGTCATACAACCTCCTATCCATGAGACGCTTGCTATGGCTAAAGTTTCACTCCTAAATGTTGTAAAAAAATTTAAATTTGGCGCTAAAATTACACTAACAAGTATTTCTCATAGTTTTATTACTCATCTACTATCAAACAAAACAAACTCAAGCGAAAGTGCATATGTAAGGTATCATCTTTTTACCCTCCCCTTACACTTAAGATGAACATTGTCCCCAATGTTCAAGTAAAGAATGTAAAAGTGAAAAAGTAGAGAGAATGAAATCAAATACTCCCCTGATTCGCTCGGTATGGATTTTAGGTTGGCCAGGTTAAATCTTCCTCCAAGAAAATGAACAATCAAAGCTTCCCTTCCAGAATATAAATCATCTTCTTGTCATAAATAACCTGTAAATCCTGAAAACAATAGACAAGGCAACCTCGCGTAAAATCGGCGGCATCCTATATAAGTTACTAAATCCTAGAAAACAAGATAAGATATAATGCTTGTGGAATGAAGTTTGCAGATTTCCTGGAGATTATAAAACTTAATAATTCACTAAAACCATAAGACTCCGTTAGAAAAACAAAACCGATAAAATTTCCAGATTTTAACTCCTGACGCCGTCAAGAGCAATACCCTGACGCCGTCAGAATGGACCTGCAGAAATTCTTATGTTAAGTTTCCGGAAAATTTCTGGAAAAACTTTGTCCTACTTCCTGGAAAATCCTGCAAAACTTCATTATGACTCAATACAAGCATTTGACTCTAACAAATACGAATATACATGTTCATTAAATATTGTGGAGAATCATGATCGGTTTGTTTCTTAAAAACATATTTGGGGTTTCCCCTTACACTTATCTTTTGCAAAAATACCTTTAGGTTGAAGTTAAGACTAGGCTAAACAACATAATAAAGTATTTTACATTTTAATTGAGAAACATGATCAACCGACAATAAGAATAAAACATGCATACGGAAGCAAATAACAATCAAACAAATAAAAATCACACAAAACATGGGTTGCCTCCCAAGAAGCGCTTTTCTTTATTTACGAGTCTTATAGCTAGACTCAAAATCGTGGGTTACTACGTGATCTCATCATTGGTTCTACTCTCTAGGTCGTCTTCTAAACCAGTTTTGTATTCCGGACCTAGTTGCAAGCACTCTTTGTAGAAACCAAGCATCCTATTTCTAACATACTCTACTCCTCTAAGTCTATCCTCATTATTCCTATAATAAGTTGCTTGCTTGCGTTCCTTTTCGAAATTAGAGAGAAGGTGGTATTGCTCAATCTTGTAGGGCATTTGATAAGCAACCTCATCATTGTCTTTCTTGAACCTAACTATCCCTAAAGTCGGATCATAACTCATCCTAGTGGCTTCAACAAAAGGCTTCCTGAATATAACTTGGCTTAGGCAAGAATCTATCACGGGACGAGTGTCTTCCACTATCATAAAATCAATCTCATAGGTGAGATTCCCTATAATCACATGTACTCCCTTAACTCTTCCTGCAAAATTACTTATCCAACTTTTACCGGGCATCATCCTAAAATTGAGTTGCTTCTTCATCACCCAATTGTAAAAAGTCCTAGACATGATGTTCATGGGGGATCTAAGGTCGATGTAAGCTTTCCATATATGCATGTTCCCGATATTGCATGGGATGTTAATGTTAGAGGGGTCTCCCATTTTGATCAGGGGGTCGCCAAAGATATATGTTTTCTCGGGACTATCGAATAAATCCTTATGGTATTCCCGTTCCTCCTCGGTTGGCAACTTATCAAAGTATTTCTCTATAGGTTCTATCTCCTCCAGTTTCTCATCCTTTTTAACCTCAACTTCCCTACTCTCATCCTCACTATTGGCTTCTACTCTAACTTCATCCTTGTCACTCTCCTCTATCTCCCTATCTATCGGCTTAATGGTGACAACATTGACAAAGTGGACATGTTTGGATGATGAGGGGTCCTTAACTTGGATTCCACTATTGGTGTCTCTAGTGTCCTTCCTAGGTGTGGCTAATGTTTGGTTGTTGAGGGCTTTCAACAAGTTGTCGATCTTGTTGGTCATCTCCGTTTGTTGTTGGTTGAATTCGGTTTCAAACCTAGCTATGCGAGCTTCTTGAGATGCCATAAATTTCGACATCAATCCTTCAAGATTGTTGGTACTACCATAGTTGTTAGAAGGATTGTTGTTGAAGGTACGGTTGGATGGGGGACCGTTTGATTGGTAACGATTAGGCGGATTGGAAGAATTTGGTTGATTTTGCTTCCACCTAAGGTTTGGGTGATTTTTCCATGAGGGGTTGTATGAATCACCGTATGTGTTTGGCTCGGGCTTGAAAGTGTACCACTTATCTCCCGCTTCGTCGGTACGCGTGGATGCGTAGTCCGCAAAAGCTGTTCCGGGGAGTTCCACACAATCACGAGTGTCATGGGGACCACTACATAATTCGCATGAAGAAGTGATTTTGTTCACTTGGCTTGAATACTTCGGAGCTTCGTAAGATTTCATGAGAAACTTGACTTGGTCCTCAAGTTCCATGATCCTACGGTCAGGAGTGCTTGAATTGTTCGAAGGCAAAGATATTGCCTTGACCGTTTTGTTCAAATCACGGGGATCATTCCAACTTTCGTTGTCATAGAGAGCAAGATCTTCTATGAGTTCCCATGATTGTTCCGCACTAAGATCACGTAGCTTACCACCGGCCGATTGGTCAATGGTTCGCCTCGTGGAGATGTCGATATGGTCATAGAAGATTTGGACTTGGAGCCAAAGATCTATGCAATGATGAGGGACTTTTTGGAGTAAGTCCTTGAAACGAGTCCATGCTTCATAAAGAGATTCATTTTGACGTTGTTGAAACATCAAGATGTCATTCCTAAGTTTAGTAGTTCTCCCCGGTGGGAAAAATTGAGCAAGGAAACGAGTGGTGAGATCATCCCATGTGGTGATGGATCCCGCGGGTAAACGCTCAAGCCATTGACTAGCTTGATCCCGTAGAGAGAATTGGAATAGGCGTAAACGGGTAGTCTCTCTAGTTTCAACACCTAGGTCTATGGAATCTACGATTTTGAGAAAGTCCTTAAGGTGTTGGTTTGGATCTTCGGAACGAAGTCCATGGAATGCACATCCGCTTTGCACCAACCGGATGGTGTCGGATCGCAAGGGGGTCACATTGGCTCCGGTGAGCTCAATGGTGTTTCGGTAGCTTTGGTGGCTGGGTCGGGAATACTCTCCTAAGGTTCGGGGCCTAAGGGGTTCTAATGGTGGGTTTTGTTGTGGTGGGATGATGGGTTCAAAGATGTTACCACCTTCCATGATGTCGGATGGTAAAGAGTTACGAACAAAGGCACGAAGAAATAAGATAGACTAAAGAAGACCTAAAAATAAAAATAAAAATCTTACTAGAAAGGAATCTAGCAAGTAGACCTAATAAAAAGAAATCCTAACCTAGACAATAACTATTCCCCGGGCTGCGGCGCCAAAAACTTGATGCGTGGGAATCGCACCTTGCTTTACCTCTCGAGGGATCTCGAGAAGCTTACAACCCCCACCAGGCAATGTACCTGATCGTTGTAGTATAGTATAGTGACAAGTACCGGGGGATTGATCGTTCAGCTTAAGAATAGTGTCGCTAGGATTAGAAAACCTAATTAATAGTTCTAGAGGTGAGGGATGATTATTTTTGTGTTTTTATATTTTATGAAAGCAATTAAAATCTCGGGTTTTAAAGGAGTGGGCGGAATTAGTTGCTATTCAACTAACCCAAAACTAAGATGCAATCAAAATAAAATAATAAAAATGAAATTAAACTAAATTATACTAAGGTTGTGAGCAGTGGTTGGAGAAATTGTGTTTACTTAGACTTCACTACTCCCTAGATATCTTTTACATGTTAATTAATTGTTACACTTGTATGAATGACGGGTTGTATTCCTTAATACCATTCGTGGGGTGGCATACATAACTCCCCAACTCTATGAGCTCTTATCTCCTCCTACACCATGACCCAGCACAACTATAGGGATTGTAAACAGTGGCTCATGCATTAAATACAACCAATAAAGACCTAATACGCCTCGGTTCATGTTTCTTAAGACGTTCAAGCATGTTACCATTTGGAGATCTGCCAGTTTTCTTAAGCCTAACATATAATATCATTTATTCAAAACAAGAATAGACAAGTAATCAACACATAATCAACATCTAGGTTTCATTAGATCTAAGCAAACACAAGAGAGATCTAGCCTAGCATAATGGAATTGAGACAAGAACAAGATATAAACAACCAACACATAGACATATTGATTGAATTGAAAGTACACTTATCTCAATTACAATGCAAGGTCTCAAGGGTTTGGAACCCTTGAAAAACCTGTAAAAGAGGCACCAAAATCGTCTTTAGGGTTTCACCAAAACTTCTCTCCTTTTTTAATGAAAAAACTAGAAAACTATATATAGGAAGAATAGTCTGACGGCGTCAAGAGTAACTTCTGATGCCGTCACCTCGCCGCCATATACTTCCTCGGACGGCCTTGATCCACTTATGACGGCCTATGTGACGCCGTCACCACCCACGGTATATTAATTTTGCCACTTTGACGCCGTCACGAATCCGTCTGACGCCATCACCACCTTCGATATTTAATTCTTCATGTCTGACGCCGTCAAGATGGTGGTCTTGACGCCGTCACCTTGTATTTTCAGCATGGAAATTTGGTACTTTGCCGTTTTCTTCACTTTTATGCTCCAAAAACGTCCAAAATAGCTTCTTTTCCAGAATTCACTCTCCAAACACCTAAAATCACAAAAGGAACGATTTAGGGCAATATTTGATCAAATAAAGTCGGATTCGGGCTTAAATGACCCCCTAAAAACGGATCATTTTTTGCCTCATCACTAGTCAACTAACCCAATACAGAAGTTGCAATCAAAATAAAATACTAAAAATGAAAATAAACTAAATTAACTAAGGTTGTGAGCAATAAGTGGAGAAAATGTGTTTACTTAGATTTCATTACTCCCTAGACATCTTTTACACGTTAATTACTTGTTATAGTTGCATGGATGACGGATTGTATTCCTTAATACCATTCATGGGGTGGCGCACTTAACTCCTCAATCCTATGAGCTCTTATCTCCTCCTATGCCATGCCCAGCACAACCATAGGGATTATAAACAGTGGCTCATGCATTAAATACAACCAATAAAAACCTAGTGCACATCAGTTCATGTTTCCTAAGACGTTCAAGCATGTTACCATTTGGAGATCTGCCAGTTTTCTTAAGCCTAACATCAAATTCATTCATCCAAAACAACTATAAACAAGTAATCAACACATAATTAACATCTAGGTTTCATTAGATCCAAGCAAACACAAGATAGATCTAGCCTAGCATGATGGAATTAAGACAAGAACAAGATATAGACAACCAACACATAGACATATTGATTGAATTAAAAGAATACTTATCTTAATTACACATGAAAGGTATCAAGGGCTTAGAACCCTTGAAAAACCTGTAAAATTCGCACCAAGTTCGTACTTAGGGTTTCTCCAAAACTTCTCTTTTTTTATGTGTTAAAATTAGAAAAATATATATAGGAAATAGGGTCTGACGGCGTCAAGACAAATCTTGTGACGCCGTCACCTCACCGCCAAAATATTTCTCGGACTGCCTTGATCTACTTTTGACGCCGTCATGTGTTATGCATTTCCAGGCCGTCATGAATTTTACTCTTGACGCCCTACTTCGTGACGCCGTCAAATCTGTACTGGGTCGTCATGGAAATTACTCTTGACGCCATCAGGAATTCCTTCTTGACGCCGTCACCTACTGTTCCCAGCAAGGAAAATTAAGACTTTGGCGTTTTCTTCACTTTTATGCTCCAAAAACGTCCGAATTGCTTTCTTTTCCAGATTTCTCTCCCAAAGTACCTAAATTCATAAAAGGAACGATTTAGGGCAATATTTGATCAAATAAGTTCAATTCCGGGCTTAAATGACCCCCTAAAAGTGGTTCTTTTTTCGCCTCATCAGTGCTTGTGCTTGTTTAGATCACCTTTGAGCCTTCAGATCATCATCAATCATTTCCCACTTGATTACATCCCTTGGATTACTCTTTGTGATGTGTTTTGCCCAATCAAACGCTGCCAACTAAGCCATCCATGTGTTTCTTTGCCTCTGACATCTTCTGACACATCACTGACCTTCTAGACCCCTTTTGATTAGAATATTCTACCCTTAGTTGCTGTAATTGTGAGGGCGGGGTAATTAGGGTTCATATGTTCTGGGTAAAAGTGAATTTGGGGGGCAGGAGAGTTGGGTAATACTATTTTATCTTTGTGTGACCGTTTTGAGTTGGGTTTGACCAAAGGGAGATTGGGCTCGGGTCAGGATTTGGTTTTGGTGCTTTTGGAGTTTAACTTTGGGCTTTGGCAGGTTTGGGTTTTAGTTATGGACTTGAATTATTTGTAATTTCAGTTTTATGTTACAAGGACCAAATGTGAATCTGAAATTTGCAAGGGTTGTTTCTGCCAAACTTCTCAAACTTCTTCAAGGTTCATGTTATGCCATTCTTGAATAGTTGAGGGACTTGTGTTGACTTTTCTTCAAATATTTCCATGAGGGACTAAATGTGTCAATACTGAAACTTCAGGGGCCATTCTTGCCAATTCTTCAAATTTCACACCAGGATCATTCTTGCAAATCTTTTAAACTCTGAGGATCTCTTTTGACAATATAAGCTCAATTTTTACTTTTGGATGAAAAGCGTTGACTTTTTGACTCATTCCACTCTCGTGCTCGTTTTTGTCAGTTTTCGATTGTTTTTCGTCTTTTTGTGAAATATCCGTACCTGCACATTTACAATCACAAAAACACACTTCCTTTGGCATGTTGGGTTAGTTTTTGGATTATTAAGCCTCATTTTGGTAAAGAAAAAGGTGAGTAAATAAGTACTCACCAATTAGCCATTATCACCGGTCATGCATGGTTTCCATTACACTCTAAGCAACTACAACCCAATGCACATGACCCATGACCTATGTTAATTACCCATTGTCAATCACCAGTAATGTATTGGTCGATAACGTGACACTATAAGCTACTATAACCCAATGCACATGACCCATTACCCATGTTAATTACCCATTGTCGATCACCAGGAATGTATTGGTGGATAACATGACACGTACTATAAGCCACTAGAATCCAATGCACATGACCCATTACCCATGTTAATTATCAATTGTCAACAGTCATGGATGTGTCATAACATGACACTCTAAGCAACTATAACACAATGCATATGACCTATATGATGTCAAATACCCATATTAATGAATGTGACCAGTGATAACCTAATGCACATGACCCATGACCCATGTGAATTAGCCATTATCACTGGTCATGCATGGGTTGCACCGGCTTGGTAGGCGTATACCGTTTGTCACAGACACTAAGAAGCAAGCCACCATTACCCTCTTGATCATGATATCTGGGATCGAGAAAGTTTGAACACGGCTTGAGCTTGACTCGAAAAGCTCGATTTATCTGTAAAGATGTGTTTTCTTATACAAATTAAAATTGAAATATAACCTAAGAATTGAATTTGGTTCGACTTCAGCTCGAAAAGCTTGATGCATTCATAAATAACTATTTACACTTAGTACACTTACATATTAAAAAAACAAAAAAAAAACATATTTTATATCACTTACAAGCTCGAGAACTCAACAATAACTCGAATCTAACTTACATAAGGTTGAGCTCAACCCATTAAACATTTGGAGCTCACCTTTTTCCCAAAATTTCAATCTGTGGCTCAAGATCCCACCCATTTTTTCCCCAAAATTTCAATCTCTGGCCCAAGATCCCGCCCCTTTTTCACCCAAAATCAAAACACTAAAACTAGTCAGATATATTTTTTCTCTATTATTCATCTCTTCTCCTTCTCTCTAGAACCGACTCACACACCACCGCCACACTTCACCGCCGTATCTCGCTGTCGTTCCACCAACCATCGCTCCTCCACGCCATCACCGTCATCAAGACAAGGGAGGCAATGGGTGAGTTTGTTTGCTTCGGTTGTTTGGTTCGAGATAACCACCACATCCACCATCATCACAGTCAAGCCACCACACCCTCATCTCACCTATTCTACTCTGTTCAAGGGTATGCTCAAACACATATTTAATTTATATTTTCTTGAATGTGTGATCGAATATAAAATGATTTATATTGATTTTCGTCGATTAAAACTAGCCTAAAACATGTTTTTGATTATAAATTCGTATGGTGATAATCGTTGCAGGTAGACTTATTAAGACGACATAGTTTTCCTGTTTATTGGAATGGAGACAATCGACGTATTCTAAGAGGCTACTGTTTTGCTCGTAAAGTGAGTCTTACTTGGTTTCCTGATGAGATGAAAAGTGTACCGCTTTTAGGGGATCATTTAAGCCTAAAGTCGAGATTATTTGACCAAATATTGCCCTAAATTGTTCCTTTTGTCATTTTAGATACTTTTGAGGAGAAATCTGGAAAATGAAGCATTTTGGATGTTTTTGGAGCGAAAAAGTGAAGAAAACGACAAAGTCACCAATTCATGCTGAAAACAGTACCTTACAGCGTCAGGATTTGCTTATGACGTCGTCACCCTTTGACAAAGAGGTGGATAATCAAGTTACACATGATGCGCTAGAATGTTTTTGGAGGAATTACACATGACGACGTCACCAAGGCCTTCATGTACAAAATGCAAGAGACGGCCAAGAGGAAGATTACACATGACGGCATCAGAATTGGATCTAGGCAATACGATAATATTTATGGCGACGAGTTGATGGCGTCAGACTTTACTCTTGACGCCGTCAGACTCAAATCTCTATATATAGTTTTTTATTTTTCATTCATTAGCGTGCAACTTTGAGAGGAGAAACCCTAGACGAATTTCACCTTATTTTTAAGGGTTTCAAACCCTTATTTCATCCATGCTTAATTGAAGATAAGTTTTCCATTAATCATTCAATATGTCTATGTGTTGTTTGATTCTATCTTATGTTTGTCTTCACTTTAACATGCTAGGCTAGGTTTTCTTTGTGTTTGCTTAGATGTAATGAAACTTAGATATTGATTATTGGTTGATTGTTTGTTTATAATTTTTGTGGTTGAATGATTTCGATGTTAGGCTTAAGAAAACGGAAGACTTCCAATTGGTAACTTGCTTGAACGTCTTAAGAAACATGATCGGATGTGTACTGCGATAAATTGGTTATATTTAATGCATATGTAACTACTAATGAGGCCATGTTAGGAGCTAGTAGTTGGCTCGACATAGGAAAAGGTAGAAGCTTATAGAGTTAGGGAAGATCATACACGGCCCTACGAATGGTATTAAGGAATATAACCCATCATCCATGCAATTGTAACAAACTAATCAACTGGTAAAAGATAGCTAGGGAGTAGTGAAATCTAAGTAAATACATTTTCTCTTATTATTGTTTTCTCCATATTTACTTTAGTGTCATTTTATTTTATTTTATTTGCGTTTGTAGTTATTTAGGTTAGTTAACTAGCAACTAATTCCGCCCATTCTTCCAAAACCCGAGATTTTTACTTGCTTTCCATAAAATACAAAAACACAAAAAGAACCATCCCTCACCTCTAGACCTAGTTTAGTTGAGTCTTAACCCTAGTGAACACTATTCTTTGAGTTGAACGGTCAATCCCCTGGTACCTGCCAGTATACTATACTACAATGGTCAGGTACACTGCCTGGTGGGGATTGCAAGCTTCTCAAGATCCCTTGAGAGGTAAAATCTTTTGCAAGGTTGCAAAACAACGCATCAAGTTTTTGGCGCCGCAGCCCGGGGAATAGTTATTGTCTAGGTTGAAATGTCTTTTTATTAGGTCTACTTGATAGATTCCTTTCTAGTAAGATTTTTATTTTTATTTTTATAGGTCTTCTTTAGTCTATCTTTTTCTTCGTTCCTTTGTTCGTAACCATCACCATCCGCCATCATGGAAGGTGGTAATATCTTTGACCCCATTAACCCACCACAACAAAACCATCCACAAAACCCGCCACAACCAAACCAACCTCCTAGACCACGAAATTTAGGAGAGTACTCCCGTCCTAGCCACCAAGGCTATCGAAACACCATTGAGCTCACGCAAGGAGCCAATGTGTCTCCCTTGCGATCCAAAACCATCCGGTTGGTGCAAAGCGGATGTGCATTCCATGGACTTCGTTCCGAAGATCCTAATCAACATCTCAAGGATTTCCTCAAAATCCTTGATTCCATAGACCTTGATGTTAAAACTCGAGAGACGACCCGATTGCGTCTCTTCCAATTCTCTCTATGTGACCAAGCTAGTCAATGGCTTGAGCGTTTTCCCGCAGGATCCATCACCTCTTGGGATGATCTCACCACTTCGTTTCCTTGCTCAATTTTTTCCACCAGGAAGGACTACCAAGCTTAGAAATAACATCTTGATGTTCCAACAACGTCAAGGTGAAACTCTCTATAAAGCATGGACTCGTTTCAAAGACACACTCCACAAAGTCCCTCATCATGGCATAGATCTTTGGCTCCAAATCCAAATCTTTTACGACCATTTCGATTTCCATACCAAACGCACCATTGATCAAGCCGCCGGAGGTAGATTGCCTGACAAGAACGCCAAAGAGTCATGGGAAATCATTGATGAGCTTGCATTCGATGATAATGAATTATGGGAAGTTCCTATGTTGTAGACTTGGCTGTCAATGCAATTTCATTACCAGGGGGGACTACTCAACTTTCTAAAGAAAACCTTTGTGAACTTGAGAAAAAAGTTGACTATCTCATGGAAAAACGAAAAAAATCTTTAAGTCCCAGACATGCATCGATCAACTCTATCTCAAACGTAAATCCAACACCGTTGTCCGAATCACCTCTTAGAGAGAATGCCGAAACTTTTCAAAAATATGCTCAACCTTATTCACCTCCTCAAAACCTCAGCCCGGAATTTGAAACTCGAATGAGAGAATATATGTCAACCCATTCTGAGCGATTAGCAAAATTCGAGGAGGCCGTCTATAGACAAAAAGAGGAGGAGCAAGAGAAAATGACGGAGATGATGAGCTTATTGGAGGAATACTTAAACCTAAAAACTCCGGAAAAGGTGTTGCTAAGGAAGGAAAGCGTCACCCCTACTACCAAGTTTGTTAACTCTATATCCATTGTCCACAAGGGCAATGAAGAGAAGGCAACCCCTATTGTACAAACTGTTGAGGAACCACCAAAATCCCAATCATTAGGGTACTACCTAAAACATGATATAAATGAGAAAACCATAACCAACTGGATAAAGGGTGATGGACGTAACCAATCTTCCAAAAGGATCTCTGAAGGAGAAGAAGAAGAGGAAGATGGGTATGATACATTACCTGGGAGCGGTATACGAGAAGCTACTTAAGCAAAAAGTGGCTACGAAGCAGATGGCTTATGAGAACTTTGAAATACCAGCTAGCATTGGGAAATTGCAATATTTGGATGCTTTCTCTGATCAAGGATCGGAGGTGAACCTGATGCCTTTAACTATTTATACCCAACTCACTAAAGAGATTCCGGCCACCACCCGTGTTAGGCTATCCTTCACTAGTCACTCTTACGTGTATCCTTTCGGAATTGCAGAGGATGTGCTAGTCAATGTAGCAGGTTTCATGTATCCCGTCTATTTCATGATCATCGATGATAAAGAGGATGGGTGTATGCCAATAATCCTTGGAGCACCATTCTTTACCACAGCAAGAGCTGTTATCAAGTATGAAAAAGGGGAAATTGAACTTAAGTCTGGAAAAAGGAAGATTCACTTCCCTATGACCCCACGATTCGTGCGAGAAAGTATGATGGAAAGGAGGCTAAAAAACAACGCTGGCACACCGCATAATCATGTTCAAGAAAAAATCCTCGCATGGGAGATAAGAATCAAAAACTACAAGAAAACTACGCTTGATAGATGCAAAAGTAGTGATAAAATTCATGTCGAATTCGAGTGCAATCAACCGATGGAGAATCATGCCCCATTTATTGAAGGAGACTTAGTACTCCTAAGACATTTAGGGTTAAAGGAGCCTCCCGATAAATCAAACTCTTGGTGGTATGTACCATTCACGTTCAAAAACTTAGGTCATAATGGAGTAGCACTTTTGAACAGCGAAAGGGGTGGAGAAATGACTGTGAATATCGAACGATTGAAACATTACCACCCGAATAGCGTGGATTCTGTTGAAAAGGGGTACATCATATTGCGAGACGAGGTCACGTAATACCCCGTGACCTTAAGTCTAGCTACAAGACTCGTAAATAAAGAAAAGAGCTTCTTGGGAGGCAACCCAAGCTTTATTTGTTTAATTGTTTATTTGTTTGATTTTATTTGTTTTCGTATGCGTGCTTTATTTTTATTGTTTGTGGATCATGTTTCAAAATAAATTGTGAAAATGCTTTACCTTGTTGTTTAACTTCGTTTTAACTTCATATAAAGGTATTTCGCAAAAGATAAGTGTATGGGAAATCTAAATTTATTTCTAAGAACGGAATTGAACATGAACCACAATAATATTAAGTGAACATGCATATTAGTATTTTTGTAAGTCAAATGCTTGTATCGAGTCAAAATGATGTTTTGCAGGAATTCCAGGAATTAAGGCGTGAGTTTTTCCAGAAATTTTCCGGAAACTTAACATAAGATTTCTATCAGAGCACTCTGACGGCGTCAGGTGTAAAAATCTGAAAAATTTTGCGAGTTTTATTTTTCTACCGGAGTCTTAAAGTTTTTGTTAATTCTTTAGTTTTATAAACTCCAGAAAATCTGCAAACATTCATTCTACAAGCATTATATCTGTTGATACAAAATTTGGGCGTTCCTTGTTTAGGTTCCTGTTCTCGTACCAATCAGATCTTAATGCTTGAGACCTGCGCACTAAGAAAGCAAACAAACACCGTTAGGCTTATCGTGGGATTGTCTCCCACGATTATCCTCCGGCGTGAGGGTAAGTAATCGGTTTTTAGGGATGTATAGAAGAGTTGGGGTTTTGTGATCGTACCTTTAAAAGATCCTTATCTAGACCATAAATAATATATTTGGGTTTGGGCTATCGTGAGTCCAAACCGTTACTATGGTAGCCCAAGTCATTAGTATGATAGCCCATTCGTGATAGGCTTAGGTATTAGTAATGTCCATTAATCGGGTTCGTGAACCGAGTATGGACTATACGTTATCATGTCCCCCCCCCCCCCAGTCTAGTATGCGTAGGTTTTAACCGCAGATGCTAGACTAGTGATGTCAGCGGTAAGCGTGGCGGGGAAGCTTCTAGTTTTTCCCGCCAAAAAAAAAGAGTATACGGTGCATGTAGGCTTAAAACGTCCCACGTATTCCTTGAAGGATGTGAAAAAGTGTTGTACCTGTTGGTATTCTAGCCACACGATTAAGGTAGTGGGATCCACGTGGCGTTCATCCAAGGCGAGGGGAAACCCTATATAAAGGGTTCCTATTTCCACTTTTTTTTTATCACAGTAAAAAATAAAAAAAAATAAAAATAAATAATAAAAAAAACAAACGCCATTTTCTCCCTTTTAACAGTCATCAGTCAAGAAAAATTAGTGCCTGTGAAGGTAATTGCGTGTGCGCTCCATAGTCAAATCTTGTTTAGAATTTGCTATACAATGCCTTGACTCCTTGCTGTTTGTACGTAGTGACAAAGCTGCAGGGGGTGATGCAGTGTTCGTTGAGCAGTCGCCACCGAAGGTGAGTCATCTTCATGTGGAAGAGCCTTCTAAGGCTGGTGAGGAGTTATCTGTGGAAGGTCTGATAGAAGAGTTGGGTCTAGCGGCTGCGCGCCAGGCCGCTCTGGTTGATCAACTGAAGGCTCGGTACGCTGGGGAGGGTAGCAGCAGCGCACAGAAAGATGAGGAGATTGCACTGTTGAGGGCACAGTTGGTGACTGCACAAGCGGAAGTAGTGTCAACCACTGCATACTCCAGGAGGCTTGCGGATGAGAGATTGGCCTAGATGGCTGAAGTGAAGCGCGAGCGTGCTGCCGCTGAGCAGTACAGATCAAACTGCGCATGGGGGCTGATGTATTTGCAAGAGAATAGAAGCAAGCACTTCGCTCAGCTTGATGAGTTCCGCAAGTTTGTAGAGACTGCTCTGGAGACGCAGGAAAGCAAGCTGCGCAAGTTGAGCATTAAGTATGATGAGGAGCTGCACCCTCATCTAGTGTATGATGTTGCTGAGTGCAGGTAGTTATTTTCTTTTTGATTTCCTTTTTTGCCAGTTGTTTACGCTTAATGCCTTTGAAGTTATTATCTTCTAGCGCGTGTGTGGTTGCAATGTTAGGTGGTTGATCAGTCACGGTCTTCGCTTGGCTGCCATGGGTACGCTAGAGTCTCTAGAGGTCCTTGAGGCTTTTGGGGATGTTGTAAAGTGTGCCTTGGCGCGTGGCAAGTCCAAAGTCGTAGAAGAGCTTCACAAGGGGAAGATGCTGTCCGTATCTCCGCGGAGGTGCCAGGGGATGTTGGGGATGGCTATGCAGAACTGATTGCAGCCATGGAGAGGATGAAGGTCTTCGATTTCCCCCATATCGCCCAGCTAGAGCGTGATCAAGATTATCCTATCAGCATGATCATGCAGAGGCTGACTCTGGCGAGGCATGTAGCAGAAGACGCGGAGGCGCAGCCTGACTTCTTTTTGAAGCCAGATGAGTCGCAGGTGCAAGTGCCCATTTTTGCTCGACCCCTCGACATGCTGAATCCCTTCGCCCTTGAGAAGGATATATCTCTGAAGAAGTCCTTGGAAGCCCACGCGACAAGGCTTGCGCGTAAGAAGGGCATGAAAGGGAAGGCTATTTTGTGCGGTGTTGGTGCGGCCCATCTTCCCAGGTCTGATGGGATTCCCATCAGCGTACCGATGGTGTCGCAGGAGGATAGCAGCCTGTTGAGAAGGCTGGATGAGGCTGGGCATTTGGCGTCTACAGCTAGTAACTTAGGGCATAGTGCGCTCGCAGCATGTAGACTTCTATGGATTCACCTTTTTGTTGTATATATTGAATCTGTAACTCATGGTTAATGAATAATAATGATATTATTTTTGGTACGCATGTTTGTATTATCTTGTACTTAGATTTATTTGCCTTTCGTGAAAGACTTTCCAAGAGTCAAGTTGTGACCAAACATGCTTAGGAAAAATTGTATTAAGTCCGTAACTTAAGAAATGTATGTGAGTAAAAACTCATAAATGTATGGATTAAATTGCAGTGTGCTGCAAATACCATATCAAGGAATCAAGAGTCTTGGCTCCTAAATTTCTAAATGTGCACATTGTGCATTGTTGCGCATCAAACTTACTTCAACGTCTTGATAGTAAGGTACTCAGCAAGGATACATGATCCTATGTTGATGGGTTTGCAACCCTCTTACTCAACGAGTTATTTATTAGGTTTACTCATCCTGTCTGCCATCGTGGGTCTTAATAAGTGCATGCACGCCATGTAGGCAAAAATATAAAGTAATAATATTGAGACATAAATAAAAAATGTAAGCAATAAAGTTAAATGTGTTGTGGAGTTAGCTAGAAACCACAACGTTTTATTGATTCTTGCAAGTTTTTGAAAATAAAAGACAATTCCCTGAAAAAGAAAATGTAAATACACGGACATTTATTAGGCACTTTACTAAAGTGCAGAGGCGTCGGTGTGTGGGCCGTAGCCTTTCTTCAAGAGATAGCGCCTTTGCCTAATGCTTCTGTGACCTCGTAGGATCCTTCCCATTTTGGTCCAAGCTTTCCCGTATCTTCTGCGTGGCTTACATCATTGGACGGTACACAAAATCTCCTGGCCTGAAAGAAGTGTTTCTGAAATTTGCATCATAATACTTCTTCATCTTTGACTTGGCCCTTGCTTCGCGTATAGCTGCGCGTTCGCGTCTTTCTTCTAACAGATCCAATTATATGCTTCGCTCGTCGTCATTTGTTGCAACATTGACTTCAGCCGTGCGAATGGTTGGCCTTCCAATTTTGGCTGGTATAACAGCTTCTATCCCATAGACAAGAGAGAATAGTGTATCTCCAGTGCTAGTTTTGATTGTCGTGCGGTGCGCCCATAGAACGTGCGACAATTCGTCCACCCATCTTCCTTTATGTTTGTCAAGACGCGCTTTTATTCCTTCGCCCAGACTACGATTCGCGCCTTCGACCAAACCATTGGTTTGTGGGTGCTTAACTGACGCGAAGTGTTGTGTAATATTTAATTGCGCGCACCAATCTTTGAACGGGTTGTTAGAGAATTGTTTTCCATTGTCCAAAATAATTTCTCCCGGTAGGCCAAAGCGGCATACAATGTTGTCCCAAATGAAGCGTTTGACCTGGTTGCCTGTGATACTTGCCACTGCTTTTGCCTCAATCCACTTAGTGAAATAATCTATGGCCACTATGAGGAATTTTAGTCTCCCTGCTGCAACTGGAAAGGGACCTGCAATATCAATACCCCATTTATAGAATGGCCATGGTGAAGTGATAGGTGTCAGCTCTTGTTGTGGTCGGCGCGAGATAGGTCTGTGGACTTGGCAATCGCTGCATCTCTTTATCATGTCCCGTGCATCGTGATGCATAGTAGGCCAATAGTATCCTGACCGCAAGGCTCGTGCCACAACGGACCGTGGTCCTGAGTGCATGCTGCATGAACCAGCGTAGATCTCTCGGAGTACGTAGTCTGCCTGAAGAGGTCCAACGCACCGAAGCCATTGTTGTAGGAATGAACGTTGATATAGGATACCATCTCGAAGTTCGAACCTCTGCGTTGTGCGCCGTATCCATCGAGCGTCTTTCTGTTCCTGGGGTAACATTCCCTTGCTTATGAATTCGATGATAGGTGTCATCCAAGTAGGATCCTGTTCATCTATCACCATGGATACCTCCATCTCAAAGATGGATATATTCTTCAGGGTTTGCACAAATACCTGTTTTGACAGGTGCACAAAGCTTGTAGATGCAATCTTGCTCAGCGCATCTGCTTTTCTGTTTTCTCCTCTAGGAACTTGTTTGATGGTGAACCTGTCGAAATTCTGGATTAGAAACTTGGTTTTTTCGAGGTATTGGATCATGTTATCCTCCTTAGCCACATATTCGCCTAACACGTGATTGGCTACTAACTGGGAATTGACATTTGCCTCTAGGTTGCGTACACCCATTTGAGTTGCAATGCGTAATCCAGCAAGTAGGGCCTCATATTTTGCCTCATTTTTTGTGGCTGCGAATTCAAAACGTAGTGCGTAAGTGAATTCCATTCCATCTAGGCTAGTGAGGATAAGGCCTGCGCCTGACCCATCCACACACGAAGATCCATCTGTGAATAGAATCCATGGTTCTTGTAATTCTACCTTGTTTGTTGAAGGTGGAATATCGGTATCTGGTTCCTCATTAATGAAGTCAGCTAATATCTGCCCGTTAATCGTAGTGCGTGGTCTATAAGAGATGTTATACTCGCTCAATAACACACTCCATTTTTGTAGCCGTCCTGATGCGTCATGTTTAGAGATAACTTGCTTGATAGGTTGGTCCGTAATTACAGCTATTGGGTGTGCTTGAAAGTATCTGCGCAGTCTTTTAGCTGCGAATACTAAAGCTAGGACCAGCTTTTCCATGGCAGTATAGTTAGTCTCTGTCTTCTTGAGCGCTTTGCTTACGAAGTATATTGGTGTTTGAACGGAGTTCCTATTTGTCAATAACACCGCGCTGACTGCTCCATGAGTTGCAGACAAGTACATTATCAATTCTTCCCGTGGTCGAGGTGCGACAAGTTTAGGAAGTGCTGCTATATGTTGCTTAAGCTGTTGAAAAGCTTCTTCCGCTTCCGCAGTCCAACAAAAGTCTCCCTTTTTTGTGCACTTTGTAAGTGTCTTAAAGAGAGGAAGTGACTTATCTGCTGATTTGGACAAGAATCGGTTTAGCCCAGCTAATTTGCCGTTTAATTACTGGACTTCTTTTAATGTGCGTGGTGAAGGGAGTTCGATGACAGCTTTTGTCTTTTCCGGACAGGGCTTAATGCCATTAGGTTCTATCAAATACCCAAGAAACATGCCTTCTGTAGCGCCAAAAGTACACTTCTTGGGATTTAACTTCATGTTGATCCTTCCTAGTGTTTTGAATGTTTCCTCAATGTCGCGCACCAGTTCTTCTTCAGTATGACTCTTTATGACAAGGTCATCGACATAAACCTCCAGGTTGCGACCTACTTGTTTTTCAAACGCATTGTCCACCAACCGCTGGTATGTTGCTCCTGCATTCTTTAGGCCAAAGAGCATTTTTGTATAACAATAGACCCCTTGACTTGTGTGGAAGGCTGTTTTCTCTTCGTCTTCCTCAGCCATCTGAATTTGATGGTACCCTTTGTATGCATCTAGGAAGCATGTAAAGGGGTATCCACACAAGGATTCTACCTTCCAGTCTATCTCTGGTAGCGGGTAACAGTCTTGTGGACATGCTTTGTTAAGATCAGTGAAGTCCACGCACATTCTCCAGCTGTCATCGCTCTTTTTTTACCATCACTGGATTGGAAAGCCAGTCATGGTAATAGACCTCCCGCATGATGCCTGAGTCTACAAGCTTGTGTACTTCCTCAAGAATGGCTTTTGCGCGATCTGGGGCCTGGCAGCGCTTTTTTGCCGTATATAAGGATATCCTTGTCGGATTTTTAGCTTGTGCTTTGTGATAGATCGTGGCACTCCAGTCATGTGTTTTGGTTCCCACGCAAAGATATCTAGGTTCTTTTGCAAGAGTGCGCACACAGCCGCTCTGCCTTTGACAGACATCGACCCTCCTATTGATACTTCTTGATCTGGGTAGTCAGGGTGGATTGCGACCTTTAAGTTTGACACTTTGGCTGCGCGTTGTTCTGGAATACTCTCCACTTCACTCGCCACCACGTTGCATTCTTTAGGTGACACAACGGTATTGTAGAGGGTCACAATACCTCCTTTTACTGGAAATTTGAGCATCCCGTGAGCCGTGGATGGTACAGCACGCATGGATGATATTCCAGGTCTTCCAATAATGCCATTGTACAGCGAGGGAGACTTGATTACCATAAAGTTCATCGACGCTACCGTAGAGTGTTGCTCATTGCTAACGATCACTAGTAGTCGTAGTTGCCTCATGGCCATATCTTCTCTCCTGTGAAACTAGTCAGGGATGTCGTGGCCGGAATTAGCTGACTTCGTATCTCAGGTCGTAGCCTCTTGAAAAAATGTTCATACATAATGTCGGCGGATGCTCCTCCATCAACATACATGCGGTGGATGTCGTGACCCCCACGTATGTATTTCAATGGTGAGCGGCTCCATTACTGCGTTGTCTACAGCCAGGGTGGGGAAAGAGATTTCGTTTCCAAAGGAAAACCTTTGGCTGACCCTCTGTCTTGTCTTCCGTTTCCATGATTGTATCATTCAGATGGTGTCAGCCTTATCCTTGAGTGTCTCTTTCTTGCCTCCATTCTTCTGTTTGTCCTTCTCCTCTTTGATGTTTTTAACGAGGTGGTCCATTTTTCCTTCCTTCACTAATTTGTCAATTAACTGGCGCAGTTGGACGCACTCGTTGGTGGTGTGGCCCTTTTGTCCATGGTATTCGCAGTATCCATTCCCTAGACGCCGATCCTCTGGGGTGCGCATTGGTGGAGGTTTCGGGAAGTTTGCACCTTCTGTCACAAATATCTCCCTCGAAGTCTTCGTGAGTGGAGTGTATTTGTCATTATCTTGTCCACTTCCCTGACTGTGGTAGTTTTTGCTGCGGTTGCTACTTTGGTCATTGAATTGTCTCCTGGGCTGTTCTTATGACCTATAGCTTGAGTAACCTTTTTTGCTATCCGCAGCAGCTGCTTCTACTTGGATAAAAGACCTGGTGCACTTCATCAGTTCATCAAAGGTTTGGGGAACCTTATCATTCAGTCTCCTAATGAGTTCTGGGTTATTGATCCCATTCATGAACCCTGAGATCTTTAGCACTTCGGGGCACGCCTTGACGTGTATACATTCATCCTTAAAGCGCTCCACATAAGCGCTTGTGGATTCCCTTGGCGCTGTTTTACTCTGGCAAGTTCAACAGGGTTCTTGGCGGACTTCTTTCTTTGAGTGAAATTCAAACGGAATGCTTTCCACAACTCTTCAAACCCGTTTATGCTTCTTCGTGGAAGCTTGCTAAACCAGGTTAGCGCGTTCCCTACCAAGGTGGAGTTAAACATATGGCACCACACAGGTTGTGGCCAATTTTCGATAGTAGCGGCTGATTCGAAAAATTTTAGGTGATCATCAGGATCACCCGTCCCATCGTACGTTTTAACATTGGCGGGCATGCGCCTTCTCTTATCATCTGAATAATCGCTGATGCGCCGCGTGAATGCGTCAACCTTTTGGCGGCGCCAAGGAAGGGATATATCTTCGTCTTTTTCCTCGCGATGTCTTCCCTTGGACTTCCAGTGTCCTGTTTCCTTGTCCACGTTGTCCGAGGAGTCGCTTGAGGAGGAGTTGCCCCTTTTGCAGCGCTTGCGCCGTTTTTCCTCGGAGTCCGAGCTTGGGGGGCTTTCACTTGGGGAAGTTCGTCTCCCAAGCCTATCACGAATTCTTCTACTACCAGACCTTCAAGAGCTCTCGCTTGGTGAGCGTTTCCGTCCAAGTCTATCCTGCATCCTACGGTTACCAAGTATAGCGTGGACATTGGTACGCCTTCCATTATCTTCATGCTCATCCGAGTATTGTGAATCAGATGCTTCATCATCCCCAACCTTCCTTCCAATTCTAGTGAAAACTGGAATTCGGTGGGTATCCTTTTCGCGCCTCTCCTTCTGGTAGCGCGATGGAGATGTTTCGTACTCATGGCCAAAATTGAGCCGGGCTTATAGACTCATACTTGACCTTCTTCTTGCTTCCTCTTACATGAGGGAAGTTAGGGTTTCGTAATTTTGGGATACAAAATTACTTAGCGTGAACTCAGGAGCATCCCCCTCTACCGCGAGGACATCTGTTTCCACGTTAAGTCCCCTGTCTCGATTAGGCGCGCATGGCGGCACAGTGTTGTCCACAATGGGTTCCGTTTGATGGGGAGTAGTGAAGAGAGTGCGCTGAAGATCTTCAGTGCTTGTGGCCACCGTAGTGGCCTGGGTAGTTCCTGTGGGTAATTCTACCGTTGGGAGAATTAGAGTTGGGCCCGTTTCTTGGTGACCAGGCGCACTAGTTGTTCTAGAGGCCTGCCTGGATGTCGAATCTTGATGTTTCATCCTTTGGGGGTCACCATGTGTTTTTACCAACTGCAGAGTCCGCTGGCTTGAGTTTTTGTGTTTCGTCATTCTAGTTCTTAGTGTAGGGTCCCACGGATGGCGCCACTTGTTGATACAAAAGTTTGGCGTTCCTTGTTTGGGTTCCTGTTCTCGTACCAATCAGATCTTAATGCTTGAAACCTGCGCACTAAGAAAGCAAACAAACACCATTAGGCTTATCGTGGGATTCTCTCCCACGATTATCCTCAGGCGTGAGAGTAAGTAATCGGTTTTTAGGGTTGTATAGAAGAGTTGGGGTTTTGTGATCGTACCTTTAGTGAGAATTATAATATTCTTTATATAGGCACGAAATCCTTATAGATTTCGTGTTCCCCACTCTTCGGCGTATCACGCCTATCCTGTCTATGGATCTTTATCCATAAATAAAAGATCCTTATCTAGACCATAAATAATGTATTTGGGTTTGGGCTATCGTGAGTCCAAACCGTTAGTATGGTAGCCCGAATCATTAGTATGATAACCCATTCGTGATGGGCTTGGGTATTAGTAATGTCCATTAATCGGGTTCGTGACCCGAGTATGGACTATACGTTATCAATATCTTTATATATATAGATTGCCGCCAATTTTACGCGAGGATTGCCATGAATGTTTTCTCAGGTTTAACAGGTTATATTGGACAAGAAGATGATTTGTATTTCTAGAGGGAAGCTTTCAACGTTCATTTTCTTGGTGGAAGATTTAACTATGTTATCATATTATCCACACCGAACGAATCAGGGGAGTATTTGTTTCATTCTTTTACCTTCATTACTTTTACATCCTTTTTATTTATTATTGGGGACAATGTTCAGCCTAAGTGTAAGGGGAAGGTAAATGATGATACCTTAGAGAATACAATTGCACTTGATTTTGTTTGTTCAATAGTAGGTGTGTAATAAAACTAAGAGAAATACTTGTTAGCGCAATTCTAGCGCCAAATTTAAATTTTTTTACAACATTTAGTAGTGAAGCTTTAGCCTTAATAAACGTCTCATGGATAGGAGTTGTATGACTAGCACAAAAACCGTACCACTCAAAATTTTCCACCCCAAATATGTGAGGTTCGCCCCTAGATTTGTTAGGAAAAGATGCTTATGAGTGTACCGGTAGTACTTAGATTCTAGAACTTGTGTTAGTGATGCATCCCGAGACCGCTAGTGAGACTACATTCGTGTAGTAGGATTTACTACATGATAAGAGGCATTAGGATAACCCTTGTGTTAAACCCGTATCACAATTACTTGACCAATGAAGTCAAACTACTTGACTAGCAAGGTCAATTAATTTTTCCCACATCTTTGCGTTGTACTCTTTTTTAGTACATGATACCCTTAGTACACCCCTCCGAGTCTATCTTTTTCATTTCTAACTTTAAGCATTTTACTTAAGGAAGAATTTGTTAACAATCTACCCCAAATGTACACCCAAATCGCCTTAGCCTTCCTTGTATGCACTCATCTTTAGTGCATTATTGTTACATGTTTAAACCCTTTGTTAGTTCTCTAATTGATTACATGGTTGCTAAGTCGAGTCATATCTTGTACATATGGTTTTGGGACGATTGGGACCCATGGGTAAAGTACTAGTGTTATAGAGTAATGGGGAAGAACATCATTTATTACCCCCATATGTGCGTTAATCTTAAAAAAAGTACTCCAAGTGTTTTGATTATCTTGATTCGAGTCATTAGAATAGTTGATTGTAAAGTATGTAAAAGTTCAAGTGTAAGGGGAATGTAAATCCCTTATGATGTATTATTTTGGATGGTAGGGCAAGAGTGTATGAAAAAAAAATCGAAAAATCAAGAAAAAGAAAAAAAAAAGAAAAAAAAAACATATGGACTACCATCCCGTTTCCTTTTATGTTTATTTTATGTTTTTTATTAGTTTTTGATTAGCTTAAGTCGAGTCGAGTCTTGGCTTAGCAACGCCACTTTGTACATGTAATTGACCAAGATGATTAACTCGCCACCAGTAAATATTGCCTTAATCCAACAAAACCGTGTTTACCATATCCCTACACCTCACGTTATAAACCTTTTAAAAGACCTCTTTGATAGTTTATCCTTGGTGCTTACGCCAAGTGGTGGAGGTTTGATCCTTTCCCAAGCCTATGTTAATCTATTTGCTATGCCAGGTAGTGAGAGATATTTTTATTTTCATATTGTGATATATACTTTTATTACACCCGAGAGATGTGAATCTAAACACTATTTGTGAGGTGCTAGTGTATAATTTCCGTGCTTGTTTTGGTTGAAGTGGAATGATTATTTGTTGCAATTACTTTTATATTAGTGTTAAATGACCCCTATCTTGTATTTTGATTAGAATAAAAGCGCATTTGCTTGAGGACAAGCAAATCTCAAGTGTAAGGGTATTTGATGAGACAAAAAGTGTACCACTTTTAGGGGGTCATTTAAGCCCAAAGTCGAGATTATTTGATCAAATATTGCCCTAAATCATTCTTTTTGTCATTTTAGGTACTTTTGAAGAGAAATCTAGAAAAGGAAACGTTTTGGACATTTTTGGAGCGAAAAAGTGAAGAAAATGACAAAGTTTCCAATCCATGCTTAAAACAGTACCTGACGGCATCACCCTTTGACAAAGAGGTGGATAATCAAGTTACACGTGACGCACCAGAATGTTTTTGGAGGAATTACACGTGACGGCGTTACCAAGGCCGTCACGTACAAAATGCAAGAGACGGCCAAGAGGAAGATTACACATGACGGCTTCAAAATTGGATCTAGGTAATACGATAATATTTATGGCGGCGAGTTGACGGCGTCAGACTTTACTCTTGAAGTCGTCAAACTCAAATCTCTATATATAGTTTTTGATTTTTCATTCATTAGTGTGCAACTTTGGAAGGAGAAACCCTAGACGAATTTCACCTTATTTTTAAGGGTTTCAAACCCTTATTTCATCCATGCTTAATTGAAGATAAGTTTTCCAATAATCATTCAATATTTCTATGTGTTGTTTGATTCTATCTTATGCTTGTCTTCACTTTAACATGCTAGGCTAGGTTTTCTTTGTGTTTGCTTAGATGTAATGAAACTTAGATACTGATTATTGGTTGGTTGTTTGTTTATAATTGTTATGGATGAATGATTTCGATGTTAGGCTTAAGAAAACTGGCAGACTTCCAATTGGTAACTTGCTTGAACGTCTTAAGAAACATGATCGGATGTGTGCAACGATAAATTGGTTATATTTAATGCATAGGTAACTACTAATGAGGCCATGTTAGGAGCTAGTAGTCGGCTCGACATAGGAAGAGGTAGAAGCTTATAGAATTAGGGAAGATCGTACACGGCCCTACGAATGATATTAAGGAATATAACCCGTCATCCATGCAATTGTAACAAACTAATCAACCGGTAAAAGAAAGCTAGGGAGTAGTAAAATCTAAGTAAACACTTTTTCTTTTATTATTGTTTTCTCCATATTTACTTTAGTGTCATTTTATTTTATTTTATTTGCATTTGTAGTTATTGGGGTTAGTTGACTAGCAACTAATTCCGCCCATTCTCCAAAAACTCGAGATTTTTACTTGCTTTCTATAAAATACAAAAATCCCTCTAGACCTAGTTTAGTTGAGTTTTAACCCTAGCGAACACCATTCTTTGAGTTGAACAATCAATCCCTCGGTACTTGCCACTATACTATACTACAACGGTCAGGTACACGGCCTGGTGGGGATTGCAAGCTTCTCAAGATCCCTTGAGAGGTAAAACATTTTGCAAGGTTGCAAAACCACGCATCATTTCCACTCCGGGAGGATGTTGCTGAACAGTTGGAGTTTGCTTATCGCAGTTGTGTAAGTTATCTATTAAAAGATTAACATAACATCTGTTATATAGGAAATTAACTCAAATATGGTTACTTTTTGTGAAACTGTTTCATTTGTACCAAATGTGAGTGATTTGCTTACTTGGTAATGTGTTTGACATTTATTCGTTCCACGTTTGGCATTGCAGAACATTTCAACCAATTTTATATTATTTGTTGCCCGACTTTATATGCAACCCGTATGTTTGTTTTTAATGCTAAACTCATATTTGGGACATCTAATTTTGTCGTCTTTTATGTTAGCATTAATCACGTTACTTGTTTCTTGCAGGGGCTACATGCTATTTTCACGGGTGAGGATGATACATGGAATGCCTGGCTAAAAATTCCCTCATCTGGATTTTCTGCAACACTTCATTTTCAAGGGACTAGAATTAAATTGAGGTGTGTGTATGCTCCATCTCAGTCACCA
The DNA here is from genome assembly GCA_030686995.1 of Artemisia argyi. Taxonomy (NCBI): domain Eukaryota; kingdom Viridiplantae; phylum Streptophyta; class Magnoliopsida; order Asterales; family Asteraceae; genus Artemisia; species Artemisia argyi. The sequence goes on from CM060697.1 coordinate 34,243,908, forward strand.
AAGCCAACCCATGTATATTTTTACTGCTTCATGGTTGGCAGATCTTATATTATGCAGCATCATTAGTGCCTTGGTTTCTTACATTTCCCATATTTTTTTTGCAGAAAGATATTGCCATTAGAATCAGATGTAATCCATTTTTTATGTTGTTAACAATTTCATTTTCTAATGTTAACACCATTGTATTTCTTAATTTATATTGCAGGTGACGACTCCAATGGCCATTGAAACTTTGGAAAACGTACCAGTAATGGAAACAGTGGTAAGTAATAAAACATCTACCTTTGATTTTTTTAGTTTTACATACATGACTAATGTACCGTGTTTTATATATACATATAGGAACCTGTTAAAATTATCGGACATACGAAAACGCTTAAGCCACGACAAACCGGTTCTACAGGTTATACCACCAACTACGATACCAAATATTAGTGAACAAAATACTGGACTAAAATTAGTACCAATGAAGCGAAACATTTGGTCTCTAGTGAAACCTTGCAAAAGCAAGTTAAGGCAGCGAAGAGTCAACAGGTTTTAACTTATGATAGTTGAGAATTTGATTATATACGAAATTACAATTATATATATATTTGCTTCATTTATATACATTCGAGTTTTATTCAATTTGAAATACAATTGTATATATATATATTTGCTTCATTTATATACATTATGTTTTATATATATACTAGCAGTAGTAATTCTGCTCCAGCAGTACTAACGTGGTACTAGTAGTAAAACTCTCCTATCATGTTTGTGCAGATAGTTGAACCAGTGGCGCATCAAGCGACTCAAAACCACTAAAGCAGATAGTTGAATCAGTGGCGAATCAAGCGACTCAAAACCACCAAAACAGTAGATAGTTGAACTAGTGGCGCCTAACAAACTAGATGCACTTGACAAAAGACAAGGCAATAGTGTCTTTATGTCAAATGTCAAGAAATAAATGCACCCGTCAACTATATATATATATATATATATATATATATATATATATATATATATATATATATATATATATATATATATATATATATATATATATAGCACATACTTTTTAGAGAGAAAGTTTTTCTAGCATCTAATCAAGAACTTTATTCCAGTATGCTCATCTAGTTCTATTATATTGTGAGTTTTGACATGTTCTAGTTCTACTCTCATCCTGATGTGTTGATATGCAGCAGCCTACATTTTCAAGGCTTTTATATCCAGATGATGAGATTAGATCAATGGGAGAAAAACTTGTAAGTTTAACTGCAAATTTTATTATTATGTTCATTGTTTTGGATTAAAAGTCTTCATGATATTGTTTGAATTACTACTGATCATGTTTGTGTTAATATTGCTTAGATGGATTTAGTGTAGCTCATGAACTTCAAAGAAAATGTGCCAAGTATTTACTACTGCTAGTACAAAAGTTACTACTGCTAGTGAAATTTGGTACTGCTCAGAGATTAGTACCGCTCGAAGTTGCTAGTTGCTTATGGAAAAGATTATATATACTTAGGAAACTAATGTAAGCCGACTAGGACTCCTTGATGTATAAAAGGACGTCCAATTTTATATTTGGTTCAGTTATATACATTCTAATTTTATTGTATTTGAATTTGTTTTGATATATATTTGAGTTGTTTTGATACATATTGATTTTTTAAATATGACTAAAAGATGTATATAGTCACACTTATTAACACTTTTGGTCACTGTTTGCTTAATTCGTTGTGTGAGTAAATATTACAAAAGGCCACACAACCATAAAATTCATGTGGCCATTGGATGATCAATAGTCACACAAAATACACATTTCTTCATTTTAAACAACATAAGGTCACATTTATTAACACTTTTGGCTACTTGATGCTTAATTGTATGTGACTAAATACCCAAAACAAATATTTTTTGTGTGACTAAATATTACAAAAGGCCACACAAACATAAAATTAATGTTGCCATTGGATGATCAATAGTCATACAAAATATACATTTCTTCACTTTAAATAACATATGGTCACACTTATTAAAATTTTTGGCCACTTGATGCTTAATTGTATGTGACTAAATACTCAAAACAAAGATGCTTTGTGTGACTAAATATTACAAAAGGCCACACAAACATAAAATTCAAATGACCACTTGATAAACAATAGTTAACACAAGATATACATTTCTTCACTTTAAACAGCATATGGTCACACTTATTCACACTTTTTGCCAGTTTTTTTTTCTTTTTTTTTTTAATTGTACGTGACTAACTCAAAAAAAAAATAAATAAAAAAATAAAAAAAACTGTTGTGTGACTAAATCATCACAAACGTCACATTTATTATATATTCATGTGGCTACAGGACGGGAAATAGTCACACATAATACACATTTACTTGAATAAATCATCTCAAATGTCATATATATTATATATTTATTTGGCTAAAGGACGAATAATAGTTACTCTCAAAAATCATCATGTGACTATAAAGTGTTTACGGTCACTCATACTGACTAATCTAACAAAACTTGTGCCTAATTTGTCACACATATTCGGGGTTTTGGTCACTCTTCTTCGATAAAAAAAGGCTACGCATTCTGTAAGATAATGAGAATGTTTGTGTAATATGAATGATCGTTATTATTCCTTTGTTCATTACAGATCAATTGAAAGGCTACATATAGGAAAGATACAAAAACTATTTTGGGTAAATCCCACTAATCTAGATAATCACCAATAAATGACAACTATTACATTGTAATTATCCACTAAATGACACCTATAGAACTTATCCACATTATATGTTAACAATCCCTTACAGTTCGAGCGACGAAATCACGAAAGCTCCGACTGAAAATTAAGGGCTAATAAACAATAAAGTAAAACAAAATAATTGTTGAAGAAGACATTTGACAGCAAGCGAAAGCATATCTTCAGCAGCAGTCAACAAATTGGATAAACCAAAGTATCCGTACCAAACAGGATAAACCAAAGTATCCTGACCAAATGGGATAAACCAAATTATCCCTTACCAAACAGGATAAACTAAAGTATCCTGACCAAATGGGATAACCCAAAGTATCCCCTACAACTAAAACGGGATAACCCAAAGTATCCCCTATAACTAAAACAAATATAGAATAAAATAAAATAAAACGAAAGTTGGTTCTAAAACTTCAACCCCCAAAGAACCTTCCGAACAAACGGGGTGTGTTTTTTCCTAGAAAAACATAAAGATTCACCAATTTATTTATTTATTTATTTATTTTATGGTGACAATAGTGGGAAGTTGACAAATGATGGTTTGTTTATGGAACAAACATGCAGCAAGATAATAATGATGGGAGGATGAGGAGTTTCTATGTTAACTATGGAGATGTCATGTAATCGTGTGAAACTGTTAGAAGGAAAAGCAAATATTATGGATGTATACTATATGGGATATTGTGGGAAAAATAATGGGTGTACGTGGGGTATGAGGAATGGAAACAACAACATCAAAAAATTGAGATGTGAGATTGGGATATACGAGCTTCGGATCGCCGGCCGAAGCCGACTGCCGAAAAAATTAGAGTGACGGCTGTTTTAAGGTTTTAAAGGATCGTTACTCTCTGATACCATGTAAGATAATGAGAATGTTTGTGTAATATGAATGATTGTAATTATTCCTTTGTTCATTACCGATCAATTGAAAGGCTACATATAGGAAAGATACAAAAACTATTTTGGGTAAACCACACTAATCTAGCTAATCACTCATAAATGACAACTATAACATTGTATTTATCCACTAAATGACACCTATAGAACTTATCCACATTATACGTTAACACATTCAACAATGTGACCATATGCTACCTACGGTGGCGGGACCTTTGGTGGCACACAAAAAAAAAATGTGTGTGACTATAAGCATATCGTCACACATTTCTGGCGTGACCAATATAACTTGTTGATATAAATAATGTTTAAAAATGTTATTAATATCTCTCAATAAACCTATGTTTTGATAATCACAAAACTCAAATCAAATTAAGTCAAGATTAAGACGTAAACAAGTATTTGGTAACAAATATTTACCTCTACATCTAATATCACTTAAGGTATGCATAAACTAAGCATATTATGCATTACATGATCAAAGGAAATTTTGTCTTAAGACATAACATCTTATAAAATGATATAAACATTTTATATATATTTGTAAATCATTTTTGGTAATGCTATATTAAACTACAAAGATATGATTTCAAATTTCCAACCAAAAAGGGCAAATTTTATCCAGAAAAACTTTTTTCAACGTTCAGGAGGACGGCCCCCTTAATTTTACTAGGCGGCCCCCATAATCATTAAGGGGACCGCCCCCTAATTAAGGGGACCGGCACGCTCCATAACAGTATTTTCTGGCCCTATAAATATTGGATCATTTCACATATTTTTCTCACCTTTTTGCACTATAAACTTTCTGATCCAACCTCCATTTCTAGATCTAAAATCCTTTGATCATATAATTCATAAGTCTTTGTTTCCAAGTGATCCAAAGCTTCATCCACTCAAGTGTAAGAAGAAGAACACTCCTCTACATCCATCTAATTGTAGTAGTGTTGTGAATAGCTAGTTTCATATTGTAGTAGTGTTAGATATTTGTAAAAGTGTTGTGTGAATTTATTGATTGTAGAAACTAGGTGTGTTGTAAAGTAGTTTAGAAGTTGTGACTTAGTTGTGCATAGAAGAAGGTGTGAAGTTGACAAGGTGTGAAGAAGGTGTGAAGTCTTGAAGAAGTTGTGAAGGTGTGAAGAAGGTGAGAAGCCTTTGAAGAAGTTGTGAGATTGGTTCTAGCTACGATTAGAACTCGACATTTAGCTTAGTGTCGTTAACTCGTGTAAGCCAAGGTGTGTAAGGTTTCACCACCATAAGGAGTTTGTTGACATAGTGAAGAAAAATCTCGAGTGTGGTACTCAGGGAGTGGAGTAGGGCAAGGAAGGTGTCCTTGTAGCCGAACCACTATAAATTCGCGTGTTGTGGTTTGATCTTTCTAACTCTATCTTTTCTTCATTACATTTCAATACTTTCATTATTAGATTAGAATTGCTTATATTGGTTGTCACTTGAATTCACTTGAGATCGAATCGAAAGTTTTTAATAAGCTACAAAATATTTTGGTAATAAATTTAAAAAGGACATAAAACTATTCAACCCCCCTTCTAGTTTTCCACAATTGGTATCAGGAGCCAGGTCTAGCAAGATCTTTAAAATATATTGTATTTTAAAACTTGTAACGATCTATGGAATCTGAAAAATATTTAGAAGGGCAATCTATGCAAAGACCACCACTATTTGAAAGTGATGGATTTTTATATTGGAAAAATCGATTCGAAACTTATGTGAAGTCAAAAGATCTAGATCTTTGGCATGTTATTACTAATGGTAATTTTTTACCTATTCAAAATAGCCCCGAAACAAAGAAAGATGAAATCGTACCTTATGAAAAACAAAATGATGATTTAAAAAGAAAACTTGCTAAAAATAATGAAGCAAAAATGGTTATTTATAATGCGCTACCACGTAAAGAGTACGAAAGGATCTTTATGTGTGAAACCGCAAAAGAAATTTGGAACTCTTTACTAATAACTCACCAAGGTAATAGTCAAGTCAAAGATAATAAGATAGATCTACTTGTTCAACAATATGAGCAATTCACGATTCCAGAAGAGGAATCAATTGATAATGCTTTTGCTAGATTTAACACTATCATTACAAGTTTAAAAGCACTTGATGAGAATTTTTCCAGTAAGAATTTTGTTAGGAAGTTTCTTAGGGCTCTTCATCCAAAATGGCGAGCTAAAGTGACGGCGATTGAAGAATCAAAGAATTTGTCAACATTGCAACTTGATGAATTAATTGGAAATCTAAAAGTTTACGAAGTTATTATTAAGAAGGATTGCAAAATGGTCAAAGAAAAACGAGAGCAAAGCAAGTCAATCGCCTTGAAAGCTAGAAAGGAATCTAGTATCGAAGATAGCTCATCTTCCGAAAGTGATGACGAAGAATACGCCATGGCCGTAAGAGATTTCAAGAAATTCTTCAAAAGGCGAGGAAGATTCGTAAGACAACCGCATGATGAAAAGAAAACATTTCAAAAGAGTAAGGATGACAAGAACAACAAGATTGAAAGGAAATGTTTCAAGTGTGGTGATCCAAATCACCTCATTGGAAAATGTCCAATGATGACAAGAGATCAAAATCAAAGAGCTTTTGTTGGAGGCGCTTGGAGTGATAGTGATGAAGATGAGAAAGAAACGACAAAAGAAGAGAAGTGTCTTATGGCGAATACATCAAATGAGGTACGTTCCGAAACCGAATATTTTAGTGATGAAAGCTTATCATTAGATGAAAAAGATCTAGATAATGAATATAATAGGCTATGCAAATTAGGACAACTAGTAATGGCCAAAAACAAATCACTAAAATACATAAACAATCAATTGGAAAATGAAGTACTAGAACTAAAAATTAAAATACATCAACTTGAAAAAGGTAAAGAAATTTTTGAAGAATGTAAATCATGTCAAGAGCTTAAAGGTGGAAACGAAATACTTAGGGAAGAAATTCGCAAACTTGATAAATTCGAAAATAGTAGTCACTCACTTAGTAAAATAATAAGTATTCAAAGAACATCCGGAGATAAAACCGGTTTAGGATATAATTCAAATGAAGCATCCACAAGTGATATTAAAAATGTCAAATTCGAAAATGAACCTAATGAACAAAAATCTCTAAAATCTAATCCTAAGTATATACTTATTAATGATAGAAAATACCTCTTGCCAACAATGAAGAAGTAAAAGTTTTCTATAAACCGTCTTTAAAAAATGAGGCAGGATCTTCTAAACCTAAGACAAGATCTAAAACACCACCACCTAGAAAACCAAATAATTCTAATCCTAGGTCTAAAACACCTCAACCAAGAAGAAACCAAAATAGGCAAAACTATAATAACAATAGTAATCAAATGTGGAACTACCAACAAAGCTACAATCCTTGGGGTATACTACCACCTTTCATGCATCCTAGTCAAATGTTAAACATGTTTGGACCAAACAACTTTGGACCAAAGAAACAATGGGGATCAAATGGCTAGATGAACATTCCTTGAGGCAATCTTGAAGTTTCTCTCAACATAGACTTTTTCAAAGTCTATATGTCATCTTGATGATTTTGAAGATTTTTTTTGAAGACCACCGGGTACACCATCTTTCATAACTCATTGTCATGCTTAGATAAATATGCGTTGTTTGATTTCATTGTTTGCATTGATATAGCTTGCTATTTCTCTCTATTTGTTCGATCATATATATATATATACTTATATATATATACTCTTATACTTAGTATATTAAATAAATATATATATATATATATATATATATATATATATATATATATATATATATATATATATATATATATATATATATATATATATATATATATATGCACATAACCTAGATACGTCATTAGTTGACTTTCTAGAACTCCAGGAAATTGTTCATTATCGAACCCTTTCCTTTCCCCCCTCGCGTTATCCTATTAAGTCCTCTTTTAGAAGACTCATGATAATGAAGGGATATGAGTCAAGTGCACTTTTATCATGCAAGAACGCCTTCGCACGTGAACACTATGGATGAAACACTCCTCTCGCCGACTATATCCTATCTCCGCTATTATCTTTCAAATCTCACCCATCAACCCATCTTTCACTCATATATATATATATATATATATATATATATATATATATATATATATATATATATATATATATATATATATATATATATATATATATATATATATATATATATATATATATATTATATATATATATATATATACACTTATTTACATATTCCCTAACACACCTCAAACCCCTCATCAACTTAACACTTTGATCATTTTATCCAAAATTGTCAAAGGTACATTTTAATTATCGAAACAGTAATTAAAAATTGTTAAGTATCTTATCATCGTGCCAAAAAACGTTTACGTATTTTTGATATATTATAAATCTAATTATATACGTATAAATATATTTGTTCTAGAAACTAATTCCGTGAAATTTCAAAAATTTCAAAGGCGGCCCCCTTAAAGATTAAGGGGACCGGCTTGTTATCTAGGGCGGTCCCCTTAATGTTTAAGGGGACCGGCCATCTGACACTTCCAAATACGTTTTCCACCTTATTTCCATTCCCAAACACTCCATTTGCTCATTCATCTCTTCCCCATTACTGCTGAGTACGAACCAAAACACCCAAAACCATCAAAATCCTCCACCATATCACCAATCCGGGGTTGTTTCGCAAGGGGCAAACGTTAACCAAACATATAACAACATCTTTTGTAAGTTTTCCAACATGCATTTCATCATATTTTATTTGATTTGGTGTCTAATCAATAATTATGCATTTTATTAAAATTTATTTTAATTCGAATTTTAGTGAAATAGAAGCTAGAAATTGAACTACCAAATGCTTCCCATGGGATTAGGATGATGTATTGCAACTCAAATTTAGTATAACATATCATTTTGTTAAAATCATTAATCGCCCATAAACCCTTGTTGAATTTTATTTTTCAAAAGGCACATTGTTGATATAACTCTTAAAAACTATTTAAAACTTACTACATTACATTGTTTTAATGTTATAAATAATCAAAACATACTTTTCAATTCGTTATAAAATGGTTCATGAAGACAACATGGGCGTTTGGTTCATGAACAAACTATAACTATATGTAGTTATTTGAAACTTAAAACTAGTTCATAAAATTTGTTAATACTACTAGAATCAATAGACGTCATCAAGATATATAATCAATATATATATTGATGTTTTAGGATGTTTTTATCTAGTTAAGGGAGCGTTTGGTTTATCTCAAAAATGATATTTTTGAAAACTAAAATTCCCATTTTAATATTTTAAACAAGCTTATGTAGTGTCAAACTCTTATGAAATGGAAGATATATAATCTAATATATGTCTAGCCTTACTTCGAAATGAATTATGATATCATACTATTTGATATAATATATTATAAACGAGTTTAAAATCAAAATAAAAAGGAACATTATGAAACTACTTCATTGAATATTTTTTTTTTTGTCGAAGTAGAATTTCGTTCCACATATATTGCATATAATATATATATATATATATATATATATATATATATATATATATATATATATATATATATATATATATATATATATATATATATATATATAACATATGCATGATAGTTGTTTTTATATTAATTTTACTTTTGTTGTTATATTGTTTAGGTGAAAATGCCTAAGACCACGGTTGGTGATGTCTCCAAAACAAAACAATACATTCCAAATATCTCTTCTACTCTCGGCATGTCTCCTTCAGTTGCATGTTTCTATCGTCCTATTGAAAATAGAAACATTCACGAAGGAAGAATTGTCGATCCATCTTTCTATGAAAATGATCAAACAGAACGAATGTTCTCCAATATTTGTTTTGAATGTCTTTTCCAAATCAACGAACCAATCATTCCTCGTTTTATCCTCGATTTCTATAGCCAAGTAACTGTGCAAATCGATCCCTATGGTCGTATCCTCATTTCCTTCATGATTCAAAATCAATTCATCACTCTTACTCTTGCTCAATTTGGACAAATTCTGAGAATCCCCTTCAACGGCCAAGCCGTTTTCTCAAATGAATGGGATCTTTCCTCTCTTGAAAGAAATCGTCCTCAGGATGGCCCATACTATTCTGAGATTCCTAGTCCTGAATACATTCGTCGAATGCTTGAACTAGAACGTCGTACGACTAGTCGAGTAATCAAGTCGAAGAATGTCGATATTCATGCAAATCAAATCCTCCTCAAAGAGTTAAGCCAAGATTTGAAAAAGTGGGAAGAACTCATTCGTGAGAATGCGTTTGGTACGGGTGGTCACCATGATCATGTCACGGCGAGCATTGCCCACATGTTGTATTGTGTAGTTGCTGAAGAGCAATACAACTTGGCTTAACTTTTTATTCATCGAATCATGTCCGCCAAAAACACCCCAAATGCAAATCTTCCTTATGGTATGTTCCTCACACGACTTTATCGTTATGTGATGGAACATTACCCACATCTTCAACGAGATTACTACGTTCATATCCTTCCTACTTTGAACCAACTTACTCGTGTTCGTACTCGTCGTTCTCGAAGTGACAAAGGAAAATCTCGTGCTCCTTTGTATTCTAGGCCTCGTGGTTCTACATCTCATCGTGAGGACAATGATGATGAGGAGGAAAACACCTCACGTGTTAGTACTCCATCCATCACGACCTTTGTTGAAAATCTTTCCGATATTGATGATACTGAGTATCAAGTTCCTCTTCCTCATGCACGTACCGATGAGCTTCTCTTCACTCGTCAAACGTCCATCATCAACCGTCAACAACAAATGCATGAAGAACTTCGAGGAGGATTCAAATCCGTTGGGAAGATGTTTAGGAAGATGCTTGAAATGAAGAAGAAGTAGAAGATATTGACGTATTGCTACTTGTTATTATTTGGTTCTATTAGACACTTGTATGGTTTGCTATTTGTCCGATTAATTCAAAAATACTTGTGTTATTTCTTGTTTATCTCCTGAATGATTTTTAGACTCTAACTATTATCTTGCTACTATCTTAATGTTATGCTATACTTCTTTTCAATGTAGATTATAATATGTTAATTTGCATGCAAAATTTGGTTATTTATATATGTTTATATATCATCATTCCTAGAGCATATACTTCTAATAGAGCTTGCTGGAAAAACACACTTGAAAAATCACCAAATCCTACAAATTTTGGGTTTCTGGTCGTCTGGGAAAACACAAGATGGGCGGCCCCCTTAATTTCCTAGGCGGTCCCTTAATAATTAAGGGGGCCGGAATACAATTAAGGGGACCGGCCATCTGGAACTGGGTTCACTGTTTTCTTTTGCATCTTGTGAACCCTCTCTCTAGTATCAGCTACCATTTTCCATTTTAACCCAACTGATTTTAGCATCTCATTCAACCATTTCAAATACATATCTAAAACAACCATTTCCATACTATAAATTCCCTCCATAATCATCATTCTTCTTCTCATCATTCATCATCTAAATCATCATGACTCCACCAAGCACCTCACACTCCAAAGCCTCCAAGAAACAAAAGCTTGTGGTCATCCCCCCAAAACAACTCTTCATTGACTTAACAAATGAAGAAGATAAAACCCCATCACCTCCACCCAAATGCTCATCCCCAAGTGCACCCAATGCACCATCTAAAACACCTTCCACTCATGGAACTTCCTCATCCTCCATACCCTCAACTTCATCAATCAATGACTACATCAACTCACACTTGTCACCACAAGTATCATCACCACTTCCTACACAAGAACCTATGTCCACCCATCTTACCATCTCACTTTCACCAATAACACCTCTTGATACTCATCTTTCATCTCCACCAATTACACCACCATTCTTTGCCAATCCCGTGCCTTGGAGGCTACTTGAATCCCATGGGGATACTTGTCTTTGTTGTATCCACAACCGCACCGTCATCTTTGGCCTTAGAGATGAAATTCAATATATGTTTTCATATATTGAACATTTGCTTACCAACCCACCACCACCACCAACTCCACCATCCTCTCCAATCATTCCTCCACCACAATTCTCACCCATTCCTCCATCATCACCATCATGCTCTCCAAATTAAGCATTTGATATGCTTAATAAATTAAGCCTCTACCACCCTTTTTGCTTGCAAGCTCTATGAAGACCATGTACTCTTTGCATGATGATGTATTCTCCTAGTTGTTTATTTGTGTACTAGCTTTTCTACTTGTAATCCTTATTGCTACTTGTATGTTGTGTCTTAACACAATCATTTCTTTTATATGAATGCTTTCTTTAAACCATGCATATTTCTTTTTATCACCTAATATATGTTTGCATGAATATACTTGTGCTTCTAATATTTTTGTGTTGCAAAGCATTCCATAGCTCGTTCTCTTGGTGCCCCCAAACGAGGGGGAGTACACATCAAGGGGGAGATAGCTTCCCGTCAAATTTTCACGTTTGAAAATTGTCGGCATAACCTTTTTGATTCTAGAAAAAGGGGGAGAAGTAAATATAAACTCACTAAAATACTTGTTTAAAAACTAATTTTTGAGTTAATGAGTTTAAGTTTTGTAATCATCAAAAAGGGGGAGATTGTTGATATAAATAATGTTTAAAAATGTTATTAATATCTCTCAATAAACCTATGTTTTGATAATCACAAAACTCAGATCAAATTAAGTCAAGATTAAGACGTAAACAAGTATTTGGTAACAAATATTTACCTCTACATCTAATATCACTTAAGGTATGCATAAACTAAGCATCTTATGCATTACATGATCAAAGGAAATTTTGTCTTAAGACATAACATCTTATAAAATGATATAAACATTTTATATATATTTGTAAATCATTTTTGGTAATGCTATATTAAACTACAAAGATATGATTTCAAATTTCCAACAAAAAAGGGCAAATTTTAACCAGAAAAACTTTTCCAACGTTCAGGAGGGCGGCCCCCTTAATTTTACTAGGCGGCCCCCTTAATCATTAAGGGGACCGCCTCCTAATTAAGGGGACCGGCACGCTCCAGAACAGTATTTTCTGGCCCTATAAATATTGGATCATTTCACATATTTTTCTCACCTTTTTGCACTATAAACTTTCTGATCCAACCTCCATTTCTAGATCTAAAATCCTTTGATCATATAATTCATAAGTCTTTGTTTCCAAGTGATCCAAAGCTTCATCCACTCAAGTGGAAGAAGAAGAACACTCCTCTACATCCATCTAATTGTAGTAGTGTTGTGAATAGCTAGTTTCATATTGTAGTAGTGTTAGATATTTGTAAAAGTGTTGTGTGAATTTGTTGATTGTAGAAACTAGGTGTGTTGTAAAGTAGTTTAGAAGTTGTGACTTAGTTGTGCATAGAAGAAGGTGTGAAGTTGACAATGTGTGAAGAAGGTGTGAAGTCTTGAAGAAGTTGTGAAGGTGTGAAGCCTTTGAAGAAGTTGTGAGATTGGTTCTAGCTACGATTAGAACTCGACATTTATCTTAGTGTCGTTAACTCGTGTAAGCCAAGGTGTGTAAGGTTTCTCCACCATAAGGAGTTTGTTGACATAGTGAAGAAAACTCTCGAGTGTGGTACTCGGGGAGTGGAGTTGGGCAAGGAAGGTGTCCTTGTAGCCAAACCACTATAAATTCGCGTGTTGTGGTTTGATCTTTCTGACTCTATCTTTTCTTCATTACATTTCAATACTTTCATTATTAGATTAGAATTGCTTATATTGGTTGTCACTTGAATTCACTTGAGATCGAATTGAAAGTTTTTAATAGGCTACAAAATATTTTGGTAATAAATTTAAAAAGGACATAAAACTATTCAACCCCCCTTCTAGTTTTCCACATAACTTTTTATACCAGTGTCTTATTTAGATCTTAAAAAAAAAAGAAAAAAAAAAAAGAAAAAAAAAATCAACGCTGGTAAACTCGATTATAGGTCAAAGAGTCGTTGTTGTTGGCCAAGGACCTTCAATATTTATTTTGCTTTTGCAGTTGCAGTTTAAAGATTTGTCTCCACTTGTTGTCGCATGTGTTCATTAACCAATTAATGGTTTTTTAATGGATGGTTGAAGATTTGTCTTCGCTTGCTGTAAAATATCTTCATTAACAAATTAATTATTGCTTTGATGATTTTAATTTTCTGTTCTAATTTGAACATTCGTGACTTCATAGCTTGGATTGTGGAAGAGTATTAAATGATAGGACATGGCCTAAGCCCGATTTTATATTAGAGTTTTTATGTAACTTTAGTTTATAAATGGTTGTTCTCAATAATAAAGTATTGTCTAAAGATAGTGTTCATCATTCAATACTCATTTAAATAAACTAGACGAGTACCCGTGCATAGTAACGAGATTTTATAGCGACATTTAATTATAATGATTATTTTGGTTAAGTGATTTGTGTAACGTTTTGTGTAACCAAAATATCACTATAACTATCTGCCGCTATAAAATTCCGTTTCTATGGATAAGTCTATTATTTAAAAGTTTGTTTTTATATACGTGTGTATTCATTCTTAAGTTGACAAAACAGTTTTACATTTCTATGTTTTCATTTATTATCTTCGATTGGCTTATAATCTTATACTGTATAATAATATAACATCACTTGAATGTTATATTGATACGGATCTGATGATCCAATTGATAATACATTGAAGGTTGTTAGCAACAACCTATTAAGATACATTGACCATAACAACAATTGAATTACTATTGACTTTTGACCTTGAAAAGTAAACATCACTCATATTTATAGATAGACGAGTATCCGTGCATAGCAACGGGATTTTATAGTGACAAATAGTTTATTGATAAAAAACAGTTTATAGGTTATAAACGAAAAATAATAAAAGTTTGAAGATTTGGGAATTAAACATAATGTTTTGAAACCCGGTTCGACCAGGGTGGTTCAACCGGTTGAACCATTCCGGTCAAAAAATGGGTCGATTTAAACCGGGTCAACTTGCAAGGTTGGGTCGAAAACGGGTCAAATTAAACTGGGTTAACCCGCCGGGTTTGAAGCGTCCCGGGTCAACCCGGTTTGTGTTTTAATTGGTTGTATTTAATTTGGTAGATATGCTTTAATTTGGTTGTATAATGTGAATAAATAATTGTACTTTTAAGTATTGGGTGTTTTAATAAGAGTATTAATTACATTTCACTTTCTCTCTCATTTGACCATTGTTGAAAACTCAACATTTCACTTTTGACTATTTTTCCATTATAGATAATATAGATTGTAGACAAAAATATATCGTTGGTCCCTAAACTTTCCAGAAAGCATCACTAGGGCCCCAAAATTGGAAAAATCATCGCTGTGAGTCCAAAATTTGGGTTTTTGAGCCCGATTGCATCTCTTGACCCGTTTTTGTAAAGTCAGTGTCCATTTTACTTTCTGGCAAAGGGGCATAATAGACATTTCCACTTTTGTTAATTACTTTTGTTGTACAACCTTAGGGACGAACGATGTATTTACTCTAAAAGCTAACACTATCACATCACTCACCCACATTACCATCACTACCACCACCAACACCACCATCATCTCAGTTACCTCCACCGCCATCATCATCTTTGTATAGAATGATAAATGTAACATGTGTAACTGGACGTTGATTCATTCAAGTTTAGTAAGCGCTAAAAGTGTTATAATTGACTTTTTTTAATGGATCTTGGAAGTCTTGATTCCTTTAACCTTTGAAGTGTGCACCCTGCTTAAAATGTAGTCTTTTTATAATATCTTGATTTTAGGATCTTGACTCAAAAGTCCGCATGTATATTGTTTCCTACCATGTTTCATAGTCTATGATGATTTGTTAAAAAATAAGATTAGTCATCAAGACATATCTTTTGCTCAACTATGGTTAGGTACTTAGATCAGTAATGAATTGCAATGTCAAAAACATAAAAGAGTCATTTTATTCAAGTATAATGGCTCAAGTGATTAGTTGTATATAAAACCCACCCAAGTGAAATAGAATTGACAGAATGATAACAGTCATGTATTTTCAAAAGTCCATTGCAACATAAAAACCATATATATATATATATATATATATATATATATATATATATATATATATATATATATATATTTTGGTGCAGAAAAACCATCTATATATAAATACACATATAAAAAGACTAAAAAGAATTCATTAATCAAGATGCAAGTGCTGAATTAATTAAAACAGTATCCTTGTAAAGAACATGGTAGAAGAGAATTATGTATAGTTTTACTTTGGCGGATGCATGAGATGTTAAACATAGTTTAAATGGTTAAATTCTTTGGTCATTAGTTGGACTTAAACGATCAACCAGTGTCATTATTCTTACCGACTAGAGGGTCAATAAGTAAATTGACTAAAGCAGCCGAGTTTGGTTGGGTTTGTAAAATATTTACTGATACATTCCCACATTTCTTTCAACCAGGCTTCAAGTTGTTTAGCAGGGGTTAGTTCTGCTCATGACTTGAAACTGCTTCTGGAGATGATGTTGTAATCGTTGCGTAAGTTTCTCTCTTTTGAGCTTGAGAAGCATTCATTTACACAAATTTTGGAATTACTCAATTTAGCCAATGTTCATTTACTTAATTCTGTGCATACCGTACTGCCCAATGCAAATCCAAGCGTGGCTGTTTTAAGGATAATCTTCCTGATGATTTGCTTTCAAGTGTTCTAAAGGTTAGACATATGATTCTGGTTTATGCTAACATCTACAGCCAAAATAAAGAAAGGGTTGAATTATGAGGTTCAACCAAATACATTGATTTCTAACTTCGACATCATGTAAATCTACGAAATTATGACCAAAGCAGATTTTGTAACAGAAAAGCAAATGCTAAACGTTTGGTAATCATGAATTAGACGAGCATATTTGACCTCATAAGTCAAATTTTTATTACGCTTTTTGTTGAATTGGGTATCTGATAAAAATTTAAGTCAAACCTTGAATTAGGAATTAGTCTGAGGTTTTAACCCATTTTTTCATGTGATAATGATTTATTAGGCGGTGATAGATAAGACAAATGTGAATCCTGGTGAAGTAGGTTCACAAAGGGGAATGGAATGCACAAATTTAGGGATGATTAAAAGAACCAAAGAATTGAAACCGGACTGGAACCATGAAGAACTGAACCGGAATCAGAACCAATGGTTCTAGTTCCAGTTCTTGATTTTGAGATTTTTCGGTTCTTGGATCGGTTCGGATCGGTTCCACTGGTTCTCGGTTCCGGAAACAAAGAACCAATAATTATAAAAATATGTAATTTTTACATCTTATCAAAATATTAATCAAATCCTATGTATCATTAAAAAAAAAAAAAAAAAAAAAAAAAAAAAAAAAAAAAAAAAAACCTACTAGCTATCAAGCCAAAACCATATAAACCCTAATCTTTAATTCACTGAAACATATACAAATCAATAATTAATCTAAACCTAATAATATTTCAAGATCATTCATCGTTATCAAAATAATAGAAGTAAGTTTATATTTTATTTTTATTTGCATTCGATTAGCTTTTACATATTAATCATGCTAAAATTTGCTAGCACTTTTATTAATACATTGTTTATTATCTATCATCATCACGTAGGCACATGATCATCAAGTAGCACTTTTAGTTTTATTAATACTTTGCCTTAATAGATATGAACAAAGTTTTAAGTTATTTTATTTTGTTTTCCGGATTGTTATGCATTGTTGTTTTGTTAAAGATATGAACAAGTGAAAGTAACTATAGAATGATTGATTATTCGAGTTTATGGTTTAGTTGTTAATTGTTATTTGCTTAAATGTAAATGGTCGCAAGTTCTTAAAAAGTTTAATTTTTTGTGTTTTTTATTAGCTTAATAGAAAAGCGGTTCCTATACCAGTAGATCCAAAAGAACAGGAACCGGAACCAGAAACAGAACCAAAAACTATATTCGGTTCGGTTCTCGGTTTCCACTTTTCAGAGAAATCGGTTCTCGGAACCACCGGTTTCGATTCCGGTTCCAACCGGTACCAGAACCATGCTCATCCCTATGCAGAATGGCTGCAGTATATGCTGGTTTCCCAAGTACCATTTTGAAAGTTCATACTGTAATAAACTTTGTTAACAATTTTTACGTTAAAATTGATAAAATTTAAGTTCTGTTCCAGACACTGTGCCTATCAGAACAGTGAACAGGCAATGTTCATCTGGCTCCAGGTATTTGCTGATGTAATGACTTATATAAAAGCATGATTCTATGACATAGGTAATGCATCCTAATATCCTCAAATTTTGTCACAATCGATGTATCTACACATTAAATCGACAATATTGCGGAAAAGCCTATAATGGCCATCTCTTTATATAGGTATCGGTGCTAGTTTAGAATCAATGAGCATTGACAGTAGCGGGCCTATTTCGAAAGTCAACCCAAAAGTTAGTATGAACTTCATAGCGTCTTGTTTTTCGAAACTTATAAAAGGGTGTTTGAAGATATGTGAGAGTGAGACATAGAAGATGAAGGTGAGGGTTTGGAGATGAAGTGTGTGAGAAATGTGAGGAAAAGAAAGATATATGACTTTATATATGGGCAAAATAGTCGTTTAATAGGAATAACGGGATTTAACAACAGATAACGGAACGTTGACTTTAGAAAAAAGGGTCATGGGACGCACTCGGCCTAAAAAACCACGGCGATGATTTTTCCAAGTTTGGGGCCCTAATGATGCTTTCTGGAAAGTTGAGAGACCAACAATGTATTTGTCTAAGTTGTAATTAGTCAAAGCTAGCACATTCCTAATTTATAGTGTGATAAAGATAATAAAACGGTTCAACATATAATATTCCTGACTAACGTGGTGCTAATTAAATTTTTGAAAAATAACGAGGGTGTGAAATTTAAGAAAAACATGCGTAATGAAAAAGAGAAAAGTAGAGTCAATATATCATCGCAAATTATCCACCTTTTTGCATTTGGCCACGTCTTACATTACATGCATGTGGTATCTAGTCTTTACAGTTTACAGAGTGTTTTCGTTTCACTTTTGTTATTTAACTCCCTACATGTGCACAGCTAGATTTATGCGATCTGAATCGATTAGTACTTTTTTATATACATCGCTAGAAAAGCCATTTTTTTTTTCTATCATAAATAAACATGTCTAATAGAATATATTAATCCAATCAATATATTAAGACATTATAATACCTTTTCAAACTTAATTAGTCATGCTCTTTTCTTTAGAATTTAATATAAATACAATAACTTCATAATGTTACATTTGACAGAAAGTAGTTGGAGCAAATAGAATTTATTTCGATGCTTGCATACTGCCCAATTAGATGTTACTGTGAGGGCTTAAATCATTAACTACTAACTCGACGTTAAAAAAAAATCTAGTATTTAAAACTTTTAAGCTTACACACTTGTTATTATTAAAAGTTTTTTCTAAAAAAAATAATAATTAAATATGTAATTTAATAGGTACTAATTATTCAATATAACCATCAATTGTTTATAACTATACACATTAATTTGAATATTAAAACTTAAACAATATAAGTGTTAATTTGTAATGGTCATTAGTTCTTAACTATACATATGTATAATAATTATTTAATTTTTAAAATTCAAGTTTGCAACTAAATATTTATATCATTATCACTACAATAATCTTAAACTAAAGGATTAGAAAATTTGCAAATTATTATCTTATGGATGATTTACGTAGCCATGTCTATAATATAAATATTAAACATGATGTATTAGTAAGTTTCACGTAAACTATAAAACACACTTTTATTATTATTATTATTATTATTATTATTATTATTATTATTATTATTATTATTATTATTATTATTATTATTATTATTATTATTTTGTTTTGTTTTTTTTTAAAGCGAGGCCAAACATACTAAAAGTGGAACACCCTCATGAGAAAAGGAAAACAACACCCACAACATAAATGATAATACAAAAGATCCAAGACAAAATCCCAAAAAAGACCGAGACATCAACTATTGGAAAACCTCTTGAGGGGCCCAAACCCACATATTCTGATCAAGCTGAAGATTCCTGCAACCATTTGACAACCAAAGAAGAAAGACCTGTTGAACATGAGGAAAAATGTCTTCAATTAAAACTCTATTTTTGGTTTCATCCGAGACATGAGTTACCCGATTCCTCCATTTCTATTTAGAGCACATCAACACATAAAGAACCACTTGGATAGCCTTTGTGAGCAACTTAGAACCACCCGGGACGAAGGAACCAAAAATGATATCATTGATAGAAAGATGTTGAGGAGCCGCCACCTTCTACTAATCCCAACACCTTAACCAAAGGCTCTTAACAAACACACAATCGCAGAATTTGATCAATAGTCTCATCAACATTTTTGATCCTAGTTGAACTAGATCAAATTCCTTAACTTGTAAAGGTGTAGTTATATTAGATAAATCTAACACAACTATAGTAGAAACTGTGTGGTTGAATGTATTAAAGATTATGCGGAATATAATCTTTAATATTAAGAAGAATTGTTAATGAAACAGGAAATAATGAACATATAATTCAACAAACAAACAAGCTTCAATATTATTAACAATAATACGAATACTCTTAAAGTATTAGGATTACAAAACTTTGAAGCTAAGAATTATATGACTTTTGTACGATTGAGATTCCAAACTCTATGCCCTAGGACCTCCTTTTATACACCAAGGAGTCCTACTTGGCTTACAATACTTTCTAAGTATATTAAATCTTTTCTATAAACATCTAATACATATCTCATAAGCAGTACTAACAAAATGCCTAACAATACTAACTTACACTAACAATTGTAATCTTAACCTTGAACAACATTAACTTCAGTAGTCTTAACTAATTTGCACTAGCAGTTTTAACTTTACTTAGATTATGTAGAGCAACAGTAACACCAATATGAGCAGCAGTTGATCAAACAACATCAAGAAGGCTTTTAATCCCAACAATCCTCCCCTAAACTTGATATTCTTCTTCAAAATCATCAAGTTTCTTCATTCAAAGCTTAATAAACACCAAGTGGATGCTTCCAAACACTTCATTTCTTTTTAAGCTATTTGCACATTTTCTTACAAAGCTGATAGGCCATTTCACAAAAATAGTCCACTTGAAGCTTCTTCTTCAGCATCATATCAATTGTAGGTGGTGTAAGGGGATATGTCTTCTCTACCAACATGTAGACCTGCATAGACTGCATCATCAAGGAATGAACTCCACAAGAGTCATATAGCTTCCATCTCAATACTTTATATCCATGTTGAGCCTTCCATATTGCATCCTCTACATGTGGTTCAAACATGGTTTTCAGATCACCCCATAACACATAGTCATAGTCTTCCACTGGCCTTGTTGACCCATACTTAGCTTTTACCAATTTTCACAGAGAGTCTAAATCTTCTCTGTGAAAACTCTTTATCATCGGACTGAAGATCATATACATCTGAGATTTTCCATCAGCTCTTATGATTTTCTAGTACATTTTCTTTCCTTTTTTATATATTTTCCAGTCAACAATCCTTGGAGACTTAATAGCCAAAGGTATATCATGAATTGCTACTTCCTCTTCATCTGGAATAATTTCCATTAACTTATTAAGCTCAGTTGTTTCTTGATCATCATCAACCTTTTGCTTCTTAGTGACCTCTTATTCCAGCTATGTCCCTGCTCTCTTTTCACTACCTTCCACCAACTTTGTTTCTTGATAAAAAAAAGTGTTTACCCTTTTCATTGATTTGTCAAACATCTCTTAGATATTCTCAAAGGATTTATGTGTCAAATCTTTAAGCTTCCATCCTTCCATTTTCTTTAGGTAAGTGCACATTATCTTTCTCTATTGAGATTTTATTGGTGGTTTATTCCTCTTCTCTTTTGCTATCTTAGCTGCAAAGTGCTTTCTTCTTTTCTCTAGGAGTTGTACAAATAATTAAGCCTTTTCAGCATCAGACAACTCTTCTTGTTCTTCTGATTTCCGTTGTTTAGCCAATTGATAATCAGCATCAATCTTTGCATGTACATCATCCCATATGTTAATCAAGGCAATATTGGCTTCTTCTTTCTCAGCTACAGGTCTTTCTTCCTCATCAAATTCAGCTTGTAATTTAAGAGCATCTTCTTCATTAAGCCTGATTTGATCTTTCTTCTTCACAGGTTCTATCAATATTTCTTTACCATTGCCCTGTTATGGTTGTGAATATATTGTTGTTGTGGATTTACCCAGCTCTTTGAAAACGATCCCTTTCTCCTTGGGTCTTATGCTTTTTAAAGCTTCAAGTGCTTGAGCCATAGTAATATCATCAACAGTAATTGTTGTAGCAGCACTAGCAACACTAACTTTATCACCAGTAGCACTAACTTGAGCAGCATCAATAATTAGCTTAGCAGTATTAATAATCTCAACTACTTCTTCAACAACATTTCTCCTTTCATTTACTTCTTCAACAACAACTTCTGCTCCTACACCCCACACCTCCTCATCCATGGCATCATTCCTCCCCTGTTTAGATGCATCCTTACCCAAACTTGTTTCATCTCCTGAGGATTCTTCCCTTGCTTTAGCACCAACTTTGTATAATCTCTTCAGCTTATGAGTTCTTGACCTCTTCTCCTTTTCAAGCTTCTTGACCCTTCTTTTCAAACTTGTGATTTCATTTTGTTGAGAAGAAGTGGTCTTCTTTAAGTCAAGAACCTCTTTCTGTAAATTGGTACATAAATTCATCAATTCATTAAGTTTCATGCTATCCTCATCACTTTGAAGTGTGTTACCTCTTGCGAGTAGTGAATCATTGGATTGTTTAGATACATTCTCAAACCTAGTTTGAGCAATTGTATCCCCCATGGTTTCTTGGCACCAGGGATTACCACCTGACCTAGCTCCTGGGGAACTAGATTCATTAGGTGTTGCCTTATATTGGGTCTTAAGTATGTTATCATTGTCCTATTCTGCCGCTAAGCTACAAGCAGTAGTGGCACCCCTCACCAATCTGTCACCCCACTCCTTATGGACAGCCTCATCTTCAACAATGTCTGTAGAAGCACTAGACTGAGGTATCTCAGTGTCCTTTCTTGTATGCTTCCTAGGATTTTGTTTCTTTTGAGTTTCATTTGATGGTTGTAAAATGGTGAGTGTGTGTTGGGTATCAGTGGGAATGGCTTAACTTTCACCAATTTGTTGTTGGTTTTGTACCACCATTGTTGGAAAAGGTGTTACTTTACCAGAAAAACTTTGCCTACCCTTCTCATATTTCCAGAAATCTTTTTAGTGTGTGAGTGAAATATATATTCTCTTATGAGATGGCTTTTCAGCAAAATGTTCATCCAATAATACTTGTAAAAACCTTGGATACATTAAAAATTTTCCAGACAAATTATCCAAGTTTATAACCATAATATCAAAGATCAACTTTGAAAAATTAAACTTCTGGTTTGTAGATAAACAGATAATGGCAGATGCCATAGTACTGCTAAACTCATTCCAGGCAGTAGTCTTTGGACTTAGACATTGTAAAATAGTATGAATTAGAAATTTCC
This sequence comes from Artemisia argyi, assembly GCA_030686995.1. Lineage (NCBI taxonomy): Eukaryota > Viridiplantae > Streptophyta > Magnoliopsida > Asterales > Asteraceae > Artemisia > Artemisia argyi. The sequence goes on from CM060697.1 coordinate 34,267,139, forward strand.
ATTATGGGGAGAAGAATGCTTTATAAAAAGTTAGTTTGTCAGAAATTTTCTCATAGTCCATCAATGCAAGATTTTCAAAAAGAGTAGAATTAGGAAAACAATCAATACCTTCCTCATTTTCTAGTTGAAGATCTCTTCTAACAGATGATTCATTGATGATTATCTCTTTGCCATATACTAGGGCATGTAACTGTACTTCCTCATTGATAGTTTTGACCATGGCAGTAGACCAGAACTGTTCAATGCAAGAAGTATATATAGTAGGATTATTCGTGAGTGCATACCTTATAGGGTGTGCATTCAAAAAATCCACTATTTGTTCAAACCCATCATTCTTTGCGGGTTTAGACAAGAACGCGACCATATTGTGTGAATCAGCAAACTTTAGGTTCGCCATTGTGTTGGGTTTTGAGATTGGATGATAAAACTGAATTGGGGTTTGTAATTTGAGAGTATATTGAAGAATGAAATAGATTAACTGATTGTTTGAATGATTTAAACCCTTAATCGATGTATTTATTAAATATTACCCTGAACAACTCTGCAATAGTAACCCTGCAACAGTAAGTTATACCTAGCAGCATTAACTTTGAGTCACCAACATTAATGCAAAGTCCATTTCAAAAAACTTTTTCATCATCAATCTAACACTTTTCTTTGGTTTTCCTGCAAAATGTTAGTCCAAAAACCAAGAAAACACAAGCCATAACAATTTTCACAATGATCACAATATTGATTATACCTAACAGTAGTAAGTATAACCAACAGCAGAAACTCTTAATGACTTGAATAACAGTACTAATTCATACAAAACTCTACAAAAACGTAAAGAGATAAAAGACTTTAAAGATTTAGCATTCCAATACTAGCAACCAAATATTGAAATCTACTTACATCCAAAGCTTTTGTAAACAAATCTGAAACATTTTTGTCAGTATGGATTTTGACCATTTTAATGAATTTCTTTTCATTGCAATCTCTAATAAAATGATGTCCGATCTCTATATGCTTTGTTTCTTTTTAATAAAAAACATGATTTTTAATTATGCAAATAGCACTGTTTTTGTCAATAAGGATCTTGGTATGCATAAAATTGTACCCATAATCAAGTAGTTGATTCTGAATCCAAAGCACTTGTCTACAGCAACTTGAAGCAGCCACATATTCAGCTTCTATTGTGGAACTTGCAACCACTGTCTGTTTCTTGCACTGCCATGATATTAATCTACATCCAAGGAATTGACAACCTCATGTTGTAGACTTCCTTTCCAAGCTTGCTCTAGCATAATCACTATCAGTGTATGCTACCAAATCAAAAGAAGAATCTTTTGGATACCCAAGGCCCAATTTTGGTTGACCTTTTAAGTACCTAAAAATCCTTTTCATAGCATGAAGATGTGAAGCCTTTGGATTGACTTGGTATCTAGCACACGCAAACATTGCAAACATGATATCAGGTCTTGAAGATGTAAGGTACATTAATGAACCAATCATTGATCTATACATATGAACATCAACTTCTTCACCATCATCATACTAGAGCAGAGGCTTTTGAGTTTCCATTGGTGTACTCACAATCTTGATTTCTGTAAACCCAAATTTCTTTAGAATTTCAGCAACATATTTATCTTGACTAATAAATATGCCATCCTTCTTTTGCTTCACTTGTAATCCCAAGAAGAATGTATGTTCTCCTATAGAACTCATCTGAAATTTCTCATGCATCAACTTCTCAAATGCAATGCATAGCTCCTTCTTTGTTGAATCAAAGATGATATCATCCACATACACTTGGACCAGCAAAATATCACCTTTGTGCCTTTTGATTAATAATGTCTTGTCAATTTTTCCTCTTTGAAACCCATTGTCCAACAGATATGATGAAAAGGTTTCATACCAAGCTCTAGGAGCTTGATGTAGTTCATACAGTGCTTTTTTGACCTTGTATACTCTATTTGGAAGGTCTAGATCTTCAAATCTTAGTGGTTGACACACATACACCTCTTCTTCAATCTTCCCATAGAGAAAAGCACTCTTTACATCCATTTGATACACTACAAAATCTTTAAATGAGGCATAAGCTAAGAATAGCCTAATTGCTTCAATTCTTGCAACAGGGGAAAAGACTTCATCATAGTCAATCCCTTCTTCTTGTGTGTACCCTTGAGCAACCAATCTTTCTTTATTTCTTATCACAAGTTCCCTTTCATCCTTTTTATTCCTGAAAACCCATTTAGTGCCTATAGCCCTTTTTCCATTAGGTAACTTCACCAAAGTCCAAACTTCTCGTAACTTGAATTGTAGAAGCTCTTCCTGCATAGCCTCTATCCAGCTTGAATCCTTCAATTCTTGAATTACCTTTTTGGGTTATTCTTTTTATAATAAGCAAGCAAACAAGCAGTTTTGAAGGTCTTTATGGTTTGTTCTTTGTTGAAGAGTACCAACAAACCCATGTTCCTTCAAATTCATTGACATCTTTCTTGTTTGTGTAGTTGATTGCAAATCTTCAATCACTTGATCAAGAGGACGATTTTTATGAATTCTTGTACTTGGAGTAGGATTGACTTGGATTGTTGTATCCAAGTTGTTCATGTCAGCCACTTCAGCATTATCTTCATCATCACTTGGGTAGTCAAATATGCTAGTATCTTCCAAAGCAGGCATTTGTGGATCAAATGGAAGTTCACTGCTTATTTTTCCACCAACAACATTAACTTCTATGCCAGCAACATTAATAGTTGAACTAACATTATTAACATTGTTAGTGTTGTTCCATCACTAGCAGTATTAACCTTATTAGTGTTGTTAACATTATCTTCCTTCTCTTGATCATCACATTCACTTGCAGTTTTCGGATCTTCATTAACCTTCTTTTCATCATTACCTGAAGGTTTGAATCCATCTTCTTGAGAACTCTTTGGATCTTGGGAGAATGGTAGATCAATAGTCTATAATGGTAGCCAAATGTAATCTTTGACATATTTTGTTTCCTTTCTATCTTGACCTGTATTATCACTTGCTTTTGTACCTACAAAACCATTAGACTGTGTACCTACAACAATTGGCTCATAATTCATTGTTCTTGTTAGTGCATCAATATCAAATATGCAATCTGGTCCACTACTTACAACATTAGGTGTACTCTCACTAAAACTAATATGCAAGTTCTCTTCCACTATCCTTGTTCTACTATTAATACTTTAAAGGCTTTATATTCAAAGATTATCCAACAAAGAAACCTTCATCAGCCTTACTATCAAATTTGCCTAAGTGATATATGGTATTGAGAATGGTAACAGGACACCCAAAAGGTCTCATAAAACTTAAAGTTGGTGTTCTACCATGAAAAAGTTCATATGAGGTCTTGTTATGAGGCTTAACTACTAACACTCTATTTTGCACATAGCAAGCAATACAAACTGCTTCTACCCAAAAAGTAGTTGGCAACTTATAATCAGCTGGCATAGTCCTAGCAGCCTCAATTAGTGTCCTATTTCTCCTCTCAGCAACTCTATTTTGTAGAGGAGTTCTAGCTACACTATATTGTCTCAAAATACCCTTCATCTCACAAAACTGATCCATCTTTCTATTTTTGAACTCAGTCCCATTATCACATCTAATCACTTTAACTTTGTGATCTGTGGAAAACTAGAAGGGGGGGGGGGTTGAATAGTTTTACGTAATTTTCTATTTATAAATCAGTTGTTAAAAGAAAACTTCAACTTAAGTTTTGTTATGAAAACTATACTTGATTGAAATGATCAATTATACATGTATATGTGTATATATGTATTTTATCTTTTAAGGTTGTTTGTAAAAGCTTTATTTTGTGAATGAACCTTTCGTTTGATCTTTGTGTGAAATCAATATTTGCAC